>WAAE01018483.1:0-50951 GCA_013400495.1 Nicator chloris | reverse complement strand
TTATTAATAAGCTCTACAGCTTATGATACTACTTTAACCCTGAAATAATTTTATGGCCCAAAGCTGCTACTTCTAGATGCAGGCTAGCTCACAGTGGAAGCCTCACGAGACTCCTTCAGTACGCCTGTTTGAAGCTGTTGTTTCAAACTTTCTTAGCATTTTGCCTACAGGAAAGGAAACTTCACAGTGTTTGGGTGGAAGTGTATTTACTTCTTATTGATACTGAATTTCAGTAGGCTAATTTTGTTATGGAGCTGGACCTTAGCCCTGAATTAGAACAGGACCTTCAAGCTAGCTGTAAATATCCCAGTGTTTCTCCCAGGTTGAAATACAGAGTGAGCTCAACACTCCTGAGTCTGTCTGTGACTCTTGGCAATAACAAACAGAGCCACAGTCTGGACTGTGCTCCAGCACTCTCTGCCTCTGCAGAGTGGTGTGTAACCAACTCCCTCCCGAGGCGTGTGTAGAAAGTTGCGTGCTGTAGCTTCATTAACAGCACCGTGTATGAGAGACCGTATGCAAGAATGCAGATGGAGGAACAGACTGGAATCATCTAAGCAATCAAACATAGTGGTGGCTCTTTATTTTGTATTACATCAGTGTTTTGACAACCGTACTTAGATCACAGCCCTGTTGAACCTGTGCTGTCCAAAACATACTCACAGATGGTCCTTGTGCTGAAAAGTTCAAAAACCTATCTAGCAAGACTGCTGAAGGGAAAACAAGTCAAGAGAGGCTTAAAATAGGTCAGGAACAAGCATGAAAATAGGATCCTGGTTGCTTATGTACCCTGTCTCCTAGACCATGTAGCTGTTTCCATGTCGCTTAAGCAAAAAGCTCTTGCTACACTGCTCTCAGGGCATGGGTGGCATAAAAGTTAACTTTTGTTTGACTTCAGCTGTTTTTTCCAAAACAAGTAACAACATATGTGATGTAAGAGGCTTTTTTCCAAAACCAAAAATGTCATTAGTGAGCTTTTTTTATGTTTTTAAGAAGATGAAAATAAGTAAAAAGCGAGTAATTTGGGCGGAGTGTAAACAAGGTGGGGGGAGAAGTAAACTGTACTAGATCCCTTCTCTGTGAGAAGTTTAAAGAACAAAACTAGAACGTGCTTTGGCAAGAATAATGAAGCCCTAGAAAGCATCAGCAAATACCCTGCTGCTGGTCCCGTACTACACTGTTACTTTATTGTATTAACACAGAGTGTGTAAGGAATGGCATTACAGTCATTTATAGGCAAAAGTTGCTTTTGTTTCTTTATGTACTAAGAGAGAAGTGGACAGACAATTTCTGCCCAAGCCTTGCTGTGGTACCAATAGTAATCTTTTCAGTCCTTTGTTGTTTCAAGCAAAAAGGAGCCATTTCAGAGCAGGAAGGTGAGGGACAAATGCTTGAACTCCCTATATCTATAGGTTTTCTTCTTTTAATAAGGGTCAAGTTGATATTGGAGTAATTAGAGATTGTTTCAGCAAAATAACTAGCTTAAGTAAGCCCTAGAATATTTGAACAACATTTCAGCATTTCTTTTCACTTTCACAAAACATTAATACTATTCTAATATTTGTCTGAAAATATCTCAGCACTTTTAAGATGGTTTCTCACAAGTGGTCTTTTCTGATATAGTATTTCTGGGCATTCATTTTGTAAGGAGAAATAAACACAAAATACAAAAGAAACCAGAAGGAAAGAGAAGGGAAAGGAGGCAAGGTGGCTGAGCACCCTAGGCTTTGGCTCAGTGGATTAGAAGGTAACCATAGATTTTTCTTTGTAGTTGGTTTATTAGGTAAAAGTTACCTTTATCACTTCATGAGTTTTTGTAGTGGTTTCAGGTTTCTAATGGGTTTTTCAGCAGTTTTAGTAAAACCAGCACAGTTTTAAATGAAGTAAAATATCTCAACAAATGACTTTGATGGCGAGAATATATAATGTTTTTGGACATACTATAGAACGTATTTATTGTCCTGGAATAATTTACAGGTAGCAATATAATGCATTCTCATAACCATAATTAATGCAGTATTAATTTGAAAAAGAAAATGTGTTAAACCTAACAAATTCCATGAAACTTCAGTTATAGCTTTTGTAGGTGCTGCTCTTTCTGTCAAAGTAATAATTAAAGAAGGTTTGCTGAGCAAAATTAATTTAATTTATTGAAGAAATCTAATTTACTAAGCCCTATCCATTTATATACTTGTAGTCAGCATTGATAGCATGGTCTATTGAAATTCACAATGAATTTTAGAACATCTGCCTTCTAATTATTCTAAACATCACTATCCTAAAAGCATGTATATAAGGCAATTACTCCTTATAGTTTTATACATTTTTATTCTAGGAGCTGCTCAAAGCATGTCTTTGTTTTTCTTGTCCGTTGTTCCTCTAGGTTGTCAGATTACAATCAGCAGGGCTTGTGGAGTTAACAAACCACTTACACCTCGAAAGGATAACTACAGCGCCAGTGACAACGGTGTTTCCTACAGATATAATCTGAAGAGAAAACTCACTTTAAAACCCATAGTTTCTAGGAGATAAGTTTGTTTACCCATGTGTGTGAATATAGCAGAGTACATTACCTCCTTTATCCATGGTATAGGTATTTTTTATGTACTCAGAGAATGGTTAGACTTCGAATCATTTTTTTTTCTACTTCCAATTGGCTGTCCCACAGTTCAGCATCTTTCCCTGACATCACTTTGTCTTCTCTCATAAGCTTTGCTCTAGGCTTTATTTCCTGTGTTTTCAGCTACTAGCTAGCTTGTTTTGGATACTGCTTTTGGATACTGCTCCTGAGTTAGGGCACAGGCTGCTGGAGACAGAAAACCTGAGGTCACTCATTGTGACCGTGGTCACATGAAATTCTTTGGTATCTCATTACCGGTCTGTGACTATCAAGCTGTCTCAGGATGTTTCCAGTGGGGCCTTTCCTTTTATTCTGGTGTGGACTCTGTTACAGATGCAAGAACATATCTGATCAAACGCTAATAAACAGCTGATTTGGGCTTCAGACCTGTCTTCTAGACAATAGTTTCTTCCAGCAGCAGAAAGTGACATCTCTCCCTTTCTCATGCATTTCTGCCGTATTTGCTCACTGAAGAGTGGAGGAGTTTATACTGATCCTCTTTATCATGGCATCTGTCCATCATCTACTTTAAAAATTCTACTTACATACTAATTGTATGAGATTTAAAATCTATAATAATTATCTTTGAAAGGTCATGGCTATCATGGGAGGTTCCTGAGGACTGGAGGAAAATGGATATCATCCCTGCTGCCAAGAAGGATGATCTGGAGAACTAGAGGGAAGTCAGCCTCACCTCAGTCCTTGGAAAGGTGATGGAGAAAATCCTCCCAGGAACACTTTCCAAACATATGAAGGACAAGAAAGTGATTGGGAGTAGTCATAATTGGTTTGTGAAGGAGAAGACAAACTTTGCCAGTCTGATGGCCTTCTATGGTGAGGTATGATGACCATGGGGAATGAAGGAAGAGCAACAAGTGTCATTTATTTTGACTTTATGGGACACTTTTGACAGTATCCCATAATCTGTTCATATTCAATTTTTCAAGTATGGAAGAAATAAATGGACAGTGACATGGGCTGAAAACTGTCACATCTGCTGGGCCCGAGGATTGTTGTTGGCAACATGACATCCATCTGAAGGCCAGGCACTAACAGTATACACCAAGGGTTTCTGTGGTGTCCTGTGTAGTTGAACATCTTTGTTCCTGATATCAGTGTTGGAACACTGAGCTGCACTCAGCAAGTTTGCAGCTGATGCAAAACTCAGAGGAGGGGCTGATACACCAGAGGATTGTGCTGCTGTTCAGAAACATGTTACCACGCTGGAGAAAAGAGGAGAAGGAAACTGTGAAGTTCAATGAAGGCAAAATGCCAAGTTTTGCACCTGGGTTGGAATAACCTCTTGTGCCAATTATATGCTGGGGCAGGCTGGCTGGAAAGCAGCTTTGCAGAGAAGGATCTGAAGTTCCTCGTGGGTGGCAGCGGTGTGCTCTCATGGCAGAAAAGATCCAACAACTTCCTGGGCTTCAGAGGGAAGTGACTTTTTCATTCTATGCATTACTGATGAAGCCATGTCTGGACAACTGTGCACAGTTCTGCTGTATTTCATAATTCGCATTCTTCTACTTGAATGTTGACGTCTCCATTGTCTCAAAGAAATTCAGATATTAATGGACTGTGGTATCAGTTTAACTGTTACTTCATATTGAACAAAGAACAAGGCTTTAAATCAGGAATGGAAGCTGCTTAGGACCATCGAAGAATCTTGGGTTTGGGCCTGATGTGTTTCCACTGATGCTTGCTTTTAACACAGTAAACAACTGGTTTCTCTGCAAATGGGAATCTGTGTGTGGTCTTCAGATTGTTCATTGAATGTGGTGGTCTTCCCAAGGATGTCACTTGCTTGACAGGCAGATGGAAAGGAAATACCCTAATGCTGCCTGAAGACTTAGACATTTCAGGATGCAAAGGAGATCTGCATGATTTCCATTACAGCCCAAAAGACTGCAGTAAGTGTGCCTGTGCAGCACCATTCGGCCTTGTCTGAGACTGCCTCTTCTACATTCAAGAGCTGATCTCCTGAAATTCAGCATTCAGAGTAGCTGGAGCTGCATCCCTTAGGAGCCATCAGCAGGATTTTTCAAGAGTCTCATTACTGTTTTCTCTGAAGGAGATGCTGTATGATTTTTGTTAACAATTGGTCTTCATTTCATTTCACCAGTCACTGATATGGCAGTCTAATTTGAATAAAGTGATGAGTATATCTCAAATTAATCTGATACTGGAACTGCACAAGTGTATGTATAGAATCATAGAAGATGATATGCTACGTTGGAAAGGGTATATCAGGATCATTGAGTTCAACTCCTGGCCTTGTGCAGGGCAGCACAAGGATCACACCGTGTTCCTGAGAGCATTTCCCTTATGCTCCTTGAACTCAGACTGGCTTGGTGCTGTGAGCACTTCCCTAGGGAGCTTTTTCCAGTGCCCAACCACCATCTAAGTGCAAAACTTTCTCCTGATATCCGACCTAAATCTCCCCTGACTCAGATTCATGCTGTTTCCTTGCGTCCTATCACCAGTCACAAGAGTGAAGAGGTTGGTACCTGCCCCTCCTCTTCCCCTCCTGAGGAAGCTGTAACTGCATTGAGGTCTCCCTTCAGTCTCCTCCAGGCTGAACAGAACAAGTGGCTTCAGCTGCTCCTCATACAGCTTCTTCTCCAGATCCCTCACCATCCTTGTGGCCAAGGATATAGCATGCCTCCTTTTTTCTTTTATTCCTGGAATACCCTGGACAGCATAATCTGTTTTGGGTTTTTTTTTTTATTGCTTTCTTTAGAAAATCAAGGCGAGATATTTGCAGCGAAAGACCAATGGTTGGAAAGCTCTGGATTAATGGCTTGCAATTTCAAATGATTCTAAAAATAAACACTTCACAGTCAGAATTTCTGTGATATAATTGATGATGGGAAATGTTTCTTCAATACTGAGATTGCAGAATGATTTATTGGGATTTTTTCCTTTAATAATGAAGCATCTAAAATGAGCTAATGCTTTCTGCTTTGTTTTGAGGAAGATGTGTAAATCTGCTTGAAATACCCTTTATTTTTAGATATAGAGTGATGATAGCAAAACATTAGTGCTTCATTCCTGATCATATTTGTGTTGGACCTGAAGACCATGATCTACTGAGATCTGAACAGGTAGTTCCTCATTATACAGTATGTAAAATGGCATCCTAACACCAAATTGGTCAAAAAGTCAGAAGGCAGTTTTGCAATAGAAAGCTCTTTTCTCTTCATATTTTGTATGGGCAGGATTTTGTGGGAAGATGGCTGGAAAAATGATGGCAAATTTGATTATTAATTCTGCTTTTATTCAGAGAACATGAACAAAATTCAAAATATATCCATGTGACAGTAGAAGCTTGGGATATTATTTCACAGTGTTGCATAGCTGTGTGATCTATTATCTTGCTAGCTCTCTTCCAGGTTGGTTAATTTTCTCATAAACTACATGAAAAAATAATTTTATAAAGATTTTATGGCGATTCCCTGTTTTTACCAGGGAATATTACTTGTCATCTGTTTTTCTAGTTGTTATTAGAAATCCAAAAGTCCTGGGCTGATGAAATGGGATGAACAATCTGATCACAAAGAATGAAACCAGAATTGATTTTCTTATGTATTAGCTTTGCATTCTTGCATAAACCTTTTTGTTAAAAGCTTCACTGGTTCAAAGCTTGAGTTCTGCGTTGTAAGCTCTTCTAAATTTTGTGATAAGTGTCTATCTTCTGAATTGTTTCTGTGTGGGAGCAAAACCTCTAGAGGGTGCCAAAAACTGGTTTAGCTTAAAGAAGCTGTTGGGTCCCGCACTACTAATGTCAGAAATGGTGAAGTGCAGGTCACAGATCGGGCCCTGAAAGCTCTTCCTGCTCCCAGTAATTCAGCTGCCTTTAAAATCCCTGCTCCTTTAAATTTGATTCTGAAGTCTTCCTACTCTGTGATAATAATCTTTTTTGTAGTTTTTTTTTTTTTTATACCAGGCACTAACTGTATGATTGACAGGACTGGCATTGAAAATCTTTTTTTTAGAAAAACTTGATTAATCTTTGTTTATAAGTTCTCCAAATGGGAATAATACATCATGTTTCTAATGTCACACAGAGCATACACTAAGATAAGTACTGTTTATTTGACCAAGGCTTCTTGTACCAGCAGGCTCTAGATGTCTACAAATTGTAGATTTTCCTATTCCTTTGTAACTCTTAATTTTGCCCTTCACCATTGCCAGGTTTTAAAAAGTCCCAGCTAGCATTAAGAACACACTACATTTTAAAGGGAAGCAAAACAAAACCAAAACATTGGTTTTCCAACCTCCCCCTCACCCCAAACCCCCAAAACAGAACTGGGAGGAAGGGGAGGAGTTGAGTAGTTGAGGTTGGTGCAGGGTAGAGGTTCCAGGAGCCGATTGTCTTAGTAGTTACTTCTAATTGACTTCTTGTCATGTAGCTACAATTTAAGAGTAGCTAGATCAGGTTTTTTTTTCTAAGAAACACTGTTTTCTAGGCACGTAGATGACAAAGTATTGCCAACTGAACAATGTATCAAGCTGCATCACTGCCAGTCATCTGCAGCTAGGGGTGATGAGGACGCTATCAGAGGCAATTGGCTGGTAATCGCTCCTGCTGCCTCTTGTAAGAGACACGAAATGTGCTTTGTTTCTGGTTTCTTTGTTTCTTGCTTCATTTTCTCTCTCTGTATAGGTGTGCCAAAAATACCTGGGTGTGCTCATGTATTTTAGGTTGAAATATTCCTAGGAATTCTCAATGGCAGCCTTGCACCCAACCTCAACAGTTGTAGAGGTTATAGACAGTAATGATGTGCCTCTAAACATAAAGTCGTATATCAAAGTTGCAGCACAGATTAAAAGTTGGGGAAGAATGTTTTCAGGAGTTTTGTAGGGATTTGGAAGCTTCTGCTATAAGATATTGTTTAGGGGATTTGTATATGACCTAGGACCATTGCCCCCACCCTTCAAGATAGGGAAATTCTTTGTACTTTGGTCAGCACAATCAAATCTTGTTCATAATTATTCTCAAAATTCTATTGACAGTGGAACTCTTTACATAAGTGAAGCCAGTGGGATTTGCCCCAAATTATATAATCTCCAAAGGAATTTAATAATTTGTACGTATTAACAACATTTACAGTTCATGATCAAGATCAATATTTAGTCTACAGAAATTGTGCTGCATGTAAATCAATTACATGACCTGCCTGAAGAGGACCTTAAGAACATTGCAGACACAGGAGCCTGAAAAAAACTTCTCTTAAAAAAAAGGGTAGCATATATTCTTAACTGGAGATGCTCATTTTGGATAGAATGCTGAGAAAACATGGTGAAAAGACTGGCTAAACATTGTCCCAGTAAAATATTGACTTGTAAGAATGGCAAGGCGAATAGAAACAATTGACAAAATCAATTGCTTTTACTGAAAAATTTTATTTATTAAGCTAGTCGTGCAAGTGCAGAGAAAATTTGATGTTATTTCTAGGAAAGAGTAAAACTTGGGGATTAAGAAAAAGGCAGGAGGGATAAGTCTGTCCCAAACAAAATAACATACTGTTTATTGGGTTAAAAATTAGTTGAACAATCTCCAAAAAGAAAAAAAATAAAGTTTAAGGATTCTTGCCCTTCAGTGCAGTCAGTTGAGACACTGCAGATGTATTGAAAGGGTCTTTCTGGAGTGAATCATGATCTAGAAAGCACACCTGCAGGAGATGATAAAGAAGCTCAAGCTGTTTTCCTTTGCCAGATGAATCAAATTATTGCAGACTGTAAGTACCTCCCGGGAAAGTGGTTTCTGTTGGATGGCTTTTTGATTTTGTAGCAAATAAAACAATGAGATTTGGAGTTGGTAGCTAATATGAACAAATTGATTTTAGAAATGAATTTAGACTTTTAATACTTGTTGTAGTTTGTCATGGAAATAAAACCATCAAATTACAGTTGTCTGGATATATTTCTTGAATGCTATACATATATTTAAAATACATAAATAGGCTGGTAAACTATTCTATTGTGGATCTCAAATGCTGGTATATTCTGGCCTTACTACTGAATTCATTACTGAGCTAATGCACTTTAGGAGTTATTCTTTAAATTGTTCTCAGTTGCTCACTAGTGATCAGTGTGCTGGTTGCATATTTTGCCCTTCCTTTTGAAAAAACACTTGAAGCTCATTTATTTCTACTTAAATCAAAGGTAATACTACTGGTTACATTTTTGATATTATTGCTTCTATTACCATTGGTTCTGGGATTATTCCAAGAGAGCCACATATTTATAGGTAGAGTAAACCCTGGTTTAATTTGTTTTCATTTCGCGACGGTGGAATGTAAGAATTTTATCAAATTTAAAATCATGAACAAAATCTCATGTGCAGCTCTAAGAACCTGCTTCCTTCTCCATCTGAAATTCATGAACTATCGGGTTTCCCTCTTACTGTTGAAATATTCCACAAAACCAGCACCAGAAGGCAAATCATGGCATTTGATTGCCTTTTCTCACTGTTTTCAGGTTTTTACTTCTATCTTCTTTTCAAAAGCACGAGGGAGACTTTGACTTCAGTAGGTTCCTTGTTACAGTGAAAGGTACTGGATGTAGGCTATTGGTGATTCTCTGAGTTGGCCTTTTGTTTGTCTGTCTGTCTGTTTGGTTTGAACTTTGTCTTAGAATAGTAAGGGTCATAAAGGTCTGTTCCAAATCTTGGCTAATTGACTTACTGCATAATGAATGCGGGTCTTTCAGAAAGCAAACTAAAAAAGTGTTAACTGGTGACAGTATTTGCAGGAGATGGAGTTGGTTTTGTCTCTGCTACAGTTGTTTGCTAAGCTACAGAGGTGAAGTTGTTCATAGGTGTGTGATGTCACCAAATATGACACAAACACAGGAAGACAGAGCTAAATTCTGCAGGGTTCTTTTTGTAATAAATGTTTATGATAACTTTCTAAAACAAACTACTTTGGTGAGGTAGCCTTAAAATTATGACCTTCTATTCAGAAAGAAATGCAAGAACCTCTGCATTTTTGCATAAGGATTACTCTGTATAGTGCATTTCTGTCACAGAATCATAGAATCATTCAGGTTGGAAAAGACCTTTAAGATCATTGAGTCCAACCATCAGCCCAGCACTGTCAAGCCCACCACTATCCCATGTTTCCATCGGACAGGAGCACATCTAAACATCTTCTAAACACCTCCAGGGATGGTGACTCCACCACTTCCCTGCACAGTCTGTTCTGATGCTGGACAAGTCTTTCTGTGAAGACTTTTTTCCTAATATCCAATCTAAACATCCCCTGGAGCAACTTGAGGCCATTTGCTCTTGTCCTGTTGTTTGTTACCTGGGTCAAGAGGCTGACCTCTACCTGGCTACATCCTCCTTTCTAAAAGTTGCAGAGAGTGATGAGGTCTCCCTGAGTCTCCTTTCCTCCAGGCTGAACAACCTCAGCTCCCTCAGCTGCTCCTCATCAGATCTATGCTCCAGACCCCTCACCAGCCTGGTTGCCCTTCTCTGGACACGCTCCAGCATCTCAATGTCTTTCTTGCAGAGAGGCACCCAAAACTGAGCACAGGATTTGAGGTGTGCCCTCACCAGGGCCGAGTGCAGGGGGTCAGTCACTGCCCTGGTCCTGCTGGCCTTTTGGGCACCTTCTCTGTCATAACTCCAGACTCAGTCATAAACCTGACTCTACAATCAAGACAGGCTTACTGAGTATTTTGGCGCTTGGCAATATCGGAATATCCAAATACTTAAAAAGATATGGGGTGCTTACTTTCTTAATAATATATAAAAAGCTAGAGTTATGAGGCTTGCACTCTTTTATGTGTGTAGAACACATGTTTCCAGCACCCTTGAAGTGTGGTGGTGCTTGAGTTTGCAATTTGAGAGTAAGCAGGTTTCTCCTGCAGCTGACTTCTTACCTGACTGACACTTCTGAAATTTAATTTAGGCTTCTCAGGTGTGCTAATTGAAGTTTATTAATTTTAAATGCCTTAACTGTGTTATGAAGAGCAAGAGAGCATTTGTTTATGTTTTAAACATAGGGAAAAAAATGCATTGATATTTCTAGCTTGTTCTTCTCCAAATCTGTTACATAAGAAATAAAGATCTCTCTTCCTAAGATTGCAGTAAAAACTACAGATAACCTTTATAAAATCCAGCTGACTACTGAGTAGCTTTTTGTTTTAACAATTTAGACACCTACAAGTTCAGCTTTCAGTCTTGGATTTTAAGGTTCCACTTTTCCAAACCTTGATGTATTAAGTACTATACCACTGTTATTTTGTTCTTAATGATAGATAATTAAGGGTAATTTGTATCAATTTTTACTCACAGAGCTAGATTTACTAGGAACAGAAAGTGATAGCTTTCTCATTCTCATGCATTTCTGTCATATCAGTCTACTGTTAAAGCCATATATCCTGGCATCCATCCTGGTGTATATCCCGACCTTCTCCTCCTGGTAGTGCTGATTAATATGTAACATTTTGTATCTACCTTCTTGTCCATTTCTCAGTATTTATATCCAGCACAGGTTATTTTGTTGCCTGCTAAGTGTGAGACTTGTTACTTTTCTGGGCATTTAGTAAAAGAGTGGTTAGGAAAGTTTATTGGGAAATTATAGTAGCCCTTATGAAAAATGGGGAGTTTGTCAAACATCATAATTTTGTAACGCTGCATTTTACTGCTTCCTAAATAAAGGAAACACGTGGGCTCCGTGAGTGCCTGTGTCCAGCTCATTCCAAGACAACATGCGTTAGTCTTTTTAATCCTGGTTTCTCTCAAAATATAATGGCAATTTGTGATGATGTTTTCTCTGAAGAGTGATGCCCAGTGTAACCTAGGCATCCTCAAATGGTTTAGAAATTATTTGTTATGTGATGATACGTAGTTCAGAAAAAGGTAATTCTTGTAAGAGTTTAATACTGTCCCCTTTTTAAAAAATCATTTCTGCTTATAAATTGAAATGGATCAGATGATAATGAGACTTCATTCTGTTTTCCCTCAATGATAGTAGTAACAGATCTTTAGTGAACCTAGGTGTTCAGAAATAGAGCATCTCATAACTAATTAACAGAGAACTGCACATGCAAGTAGAAAATTATTCTTGTGCTTATTTTTATCCTCAGTGTTTTAACAGCTGCATATTTCAATTATGAGTGGCTAATTAGAAGCCTGGCTTAAAGGCACTACTGCTCTCAGGGTTTTAAAAAAATATATTGGGCTATTTATCACGAGAATGAAATTCTGAGTCTGTTTTCACTCTGAACTACTTATTCCATGTTTCAAACCATGTTTCAGTGCATGACTGCTTCTTATTTGCCTGGAGAGATGAGGCATTGCCTTCAGTTGTATTAGGTTACTCAAGCTTGTTACTCAAGCGATCTTTTTTCATAGGATCCTTTCTTTCAGAGGGTGCTAACACTGCCCTGTAATCACTTTACTAGGATTGTTGGACTGTTGGCCTCTTAAAATCCAGAGATAATAGATTTTTTTTTCCTGGTATCAGTATTTGTTTCAGAGAATTTGGAAGAAATTACTGTAATGGTCTCCTGGTGCCCTGAGGCAGAGGTGAAGTCTCAGTCTTACATAAATACCACTGTTTACTGGTGGATCTTGAGCAGCTACCTGGCAGTCCAGAAGTCAAGCTCTTGTTCTCTCTGTTGCCTCTTACAGCATTCTCTGAGGACTTTGGCTAAAGCATCAAAGCTCTCTTAAGCAGTGGATAAATCGTGAAGTCAATTAAATGGTGTGTAGCTTTCCTTGAGCCTTTCCTTTGGGCTTTGTCAAGAGAGACATAGGTTTTATTCTGCAGTTGGGCTGTGTGTTCTGGATGAATTGAGTCTTTGGACTGCTGCAAGGACCAGCTTTGCACCGTGATCTGGGCCTAGAACTGTCACTCTGAAGCAGGAGGTGGAACTGCTGTGTTGAAGATAAGGCTTTCAGAAAGGAGAACTCAAGACGCTTTCTTGATTTATATAAATCATGCTTGAAAGAGCAATTGCAATGTCAGGTGAAATAAAAGACCATTATGTAATGGGTCTTGAAACATCCCCAAGCTGAAGTAATCAGGACAAGATTCAGTCCAGTTTGCTGACAGTTTGCTTTCTGCACTCTTCCTTATGGTAAATCCATTAAATTTCAGTCAGTTTTTAACAGAAGAGGTAGTGGATGTAATGATTAGCAGCTACTGTGATAGTACCAGCTTTACTTCAGAGTAAAATAATGTGTGTAACAATGTGAGAGCATGACTTTTTTTTTTGTTCCTGAAACTGGTGAAATATATTGACTTACAGAACATATTAAGCAAGATTTTGTCAGCATTTGGAGATACAGTAAAAAATTCAGCAAGGCGAACATTATATACTGTAAAAAAGAGTCTGAATTCTTTCCCAGGCTGTTAAAAGTACCCAGTTTGTAGTTCTAAATAAACATCCATTAATGTAATATATTTGGCTATTAGTGGAGCTCAGACTAGTTCAGAAATGCATTTTAACTTTATTAGGATGGGAGTGTTGGGGTGTTTTTTTGTGTGGGCTTGTTTGGTTTGGTTTTGGTGGTGTTGATTTCTTTTTTTTTTTTTTTTTTTAGCTTACTTTCAGAAAAACTGCTTCTGTCCTCAGAACAGCTAATGTTTATGTTCTTGGTGCCCAAACATGCTTAATTCCACATTCGCACTTGCTCTGTGCAGTTAGAAAGTGTCATTGAATCTTGTGATTTTGTGAATTTTTTTTTAAGATATTTTAAGACCATTTCTTTTTTGAATATGTTAAAAACAGGCAAATAACTCACAAAAAGTGTAAGAAATGCTCAAGTGAAGAACAAAAGAACAAAGCCAGATTCAACTGTGATTTGAAATTACATTGGTAGAACTTTATTTTCACTTTTAGAATCCTGCTTAAAAAATGTGCTCTCTCCTGTGCACAGATAGCCATTGACTTCAAGAGAGAAACTTGATAAACATGGACAGAATCAGGTCCACAAGCACTAACATTCTTTTACTAAGTAGAAAATATATATGTAAGCAATTTCCAGATGTTTAAAATGTTTTCCTTTCCCTCTTCTGAACCTGGATTTGATGTGGATAATTACAAGAATCATTGCTTCCATAGCAAATAGGGAGGAATAAATGTTTTACAGTGTGTTTATTGTGCATGACCAGATGTCATGTTATCACGCTGCATTATTTTTCTTTGAGATTAATAGTGCTTTGTCTGTCTCCCAGATGTATGCGACACCTGCTAGTTTAATATCTGTCTAGGTCATCGTTACAGAGTCTCTCCACTCCGTGCCTGCTGTAAGGATATATCCTGTGTAATGACTTTGCTCCAGTTTATGCTGCTTGTTTTTCATCATTTAGAGGATACAAGCATAGATCCATAGAGCTGTAGGAAAAGTCCTCAGCTTCCTTCTCTCTCTTCTGGCACTGAGAGTGTTTTCAAGCCCAGTTTTAGAGCGGATGCGAGAGCCGAAGCTGTTTCCTGGTTTGGCCAAAACCTCCGTGCCAATGCAGACATCAGGATAGAGAGAAACAGATCTGTCTCTTCCACCTACTGGTTCTGCCAGACGGAAAGAGGTGCAAATTTCTTTCGCTATCCCTTTATCCTCTTCGTGGTGTTTCTGGCATCCACTTAGCTCATGAATAACTGCACTGCTTGTTTCAGATGCTCTTCTCAGGGTCTTGCCAACAGCAGCGCTGTGAAATAAGCGTGGTTTATGTGAGGTGTCGTGGCTCCCCACTGGGCTCTCAGTGGCAGCGCTGAGCGATAATAACGTGGTCTTTTTGTTTTCACTCTGCTGTGGTTTAACAAGCCCATGTGTAACGGGGGAGATAAATTCAGCTTTCCGTCTGCTGGCTTGGGACAGCATTACACCACTTTGCATTATGCAGTTCAGGTTTACTATGACATTATGATATTAATATATGTAATATATTAATATATGTAATATATGATATTACATGACATTATGTCGTGTAGGAGGACTTCTTATTTTTACTGTTATAATAATAATAATAATTATTATTATTATTATTATTTATTGTTGTTATGGAATAATTTGAAACAGGAAAGCTTCTAGCCTGCTTGGCTTGCTTTGGAAGGCTTTACCCATTGATAATTAGCAAAGTAAAATACAAATTTAAGAACCTTTTTGTGCTGTGTAGTCTGATCTATTGTAAGTCTTTTGTCTGATTACTACCAGGATAACAGGGTTTAGGGTTGTGGTGCTAGTGGTAATCCCAGATAGAGTAGGGCTTGAGTCAGGAAAAAGCTCCTCTTCATCTGAGCCAGTTAGTTTAATTTAAACATTCCTAAGCGTGTTTCTTTTTTTAAGCAGTGGGAGTATATGTGCTGTTGCTGGTCCATGGGAAAGGAAAACTTGTTGTGGTCCTTCTCAAGTCCGCTCCTGAGAATGGGGGCTACCTTTGTTCTCTCTTTGTAGCAGCATTTGCTTCTCTGCTGTTCTCTGTACGGGATCCTCAGAACTGCTGCTGGTGGTTTAGAAAAGGTCTTCCTTTTCCAGATTATCACACTCGAAGGTTTCGGGACTTATTGCATTCATGTCCTGACCTCTTGGCTTTTTCTTGCAGCATATTTCCCTTCTCAGTGGGAGGAAGGACACAAAAGGAAAAGTCTGATCAGGATTTTTAAGGGTGTCTCACTGTACAGTGGTTGCCTCTGTATTTAGTGTACTTTTGAAGCATTCTGTGCTGATTGACCAAAAATCATCATTTTTGGGTATTTCAAGATGTAATCAGTTTCTGACCCACTAGACAAGCTTTTGATTTTTTATTCCTCACAAAGCAGGATCTGTTCAACCCTGTTCTTCTCAAGTCCCTCCACTACCGAGGCAAGCAAGTCACATGGAAAGGATTTGTTTTGCACCGTGGCCTGCATTGTACTGCTAATGCTGCTGTTACGGCACGTCACTCTTCTGGTCCTGTTGTGGGGTCTCAATCACAGTGTGCTCTCTTATAAGGAACACAGAAAATTCTTCTGCCTAGCATGAAGTTAGGAAGAAAAATGCATAAATCTCCCTTGTGCAGCAGAGCACAAAGATGGAATCTTATTTTCAGTATTGTGACATCCGTTGAACTGTAATGCTCCTGCAATAATTTATTCTGTTTTATTTTAATACCTTGGTCTGATGCACACAGTCCAGATTACCTGCCTTTGCAATGAATTGGAAAAGATGGGGTGAGAGATCCATGTGAAGATCTGAGGTGGACAGGCCTGCTAACCTCTGCCATAAAATTCCTTCAAAATTGCTGTGGAAATGCAGTGTAAGAGTTAGATATTTGCTCTTGCTGATGAAGCTGGCATCTATATTTGCTATGGTGTAGTTTAGTGGGTTTGTTAATTAGTTTTAATATGTGATTGAGGCTGCTTCTGCTATCTACATGTAGGTAGGGACTAAAGTTGTCAAAAATTAGTTGTCATTGCAGCTGCTTCCACTCTGTGAAGAGATGGAGTGTATTTTTTCAGGCTCAGATGAGTATGGTGCAGGAACAACACTTGTAGATAAACGCCAACTATTTGTCATTTGCATCCAGCTCAGACACTGTTCAGAAGTCAGTTAAATTAGTCAAAATTAGTTCCTAAATGTTATATTAAAATGTGTCCTTTCATTTAATGTCATATTTATCTTGAAGTTTGAGGAAGAACATGAAGTTGCACATTTACTACAGAGCTTTAATAAGCTTCTGCAGCTAATTTTGGGAAAATAGAAATTACTCCATCTGCTTGCTGTTATTTAGAAGTGTGTGATTTCTCAGGTGTCTAGGTAAAAGAGCCAAGCCATTTTGGTGTGCACAGAATAAACTCACGTTCAAATGTCAATGTAAATTTTCAAGTATACCTTTAAATAAATTCACTCATTCACAACCTTCAACCTTTTGTAAATTGAAATGATCTTTACCAGATATTAGCTTGTTATATTTTAGTAAGCTTAAGTATCATAAGTGCTGAAAAGGAATGAAATTTGTGTTAGGGGCAAACTTTTGAGATGTGGAGTTGCTGATATTTTGATAAAATAGAAAATCTAAGTTAAATGAAACATTTTGTTTCAATTGTAGAGGCATTGTATTTTATATATTGGATGAATTTTAATGTGGTGAAAAAATCCTATTGAAACATTGTTCTGTTCTGTGCTTCTCTCTTCAATGTGATATTTCACCAATATCTAGATTTTCCCCCACTCAAAAAATTATATTCGGCTTTAGTGTTTTAGAAAACTTTGGCCAAGGAGAGGCACTGTGCTGCAAATAACTTCCTGTGGTATTTTTGGAAACTGTCTGAGAAGGTGAAGAGAAGGTCTGTAAGGGTGAATATTCATCAAAGCATCAAGCCCATTACATGGTCCATCAATGCAACCAGGCATCTTTGCTTGCTGACTCCAGCTAAGGCCAGCTCTGCGTTTCTGTGTTTTGCTGGGCTCTTTTGCTGATGTGAGGAGTTTGGGTTTCTGCTGTAGCTGTGAAATATGCCCTTTTCATATGTTCAGCAGAAAGTGTATGGATTGTATGGATCTTAACTTGCTAATATTTTTAAGGCTTTACAAGGGCTGATGTGAAGTACCAGCCCTCTGCTGAGCCTGTTGGCTGAGGTGTGTTTCACTTTGAGTGTGAAAGGTGTCTTCGTATCAGTGATACGTTTTTTTAGGTCATGTTGGAGGATGTATGCCGTTGGTGTAAACAAGATTCTTTGTACTTTTTAAGTACTGCAAGCAAAATTCACCTGGGTAGGGGTAATCCCAAGCAGAAATATGGGCTGGGTGGAGAATGGTTTGAGAGCAGCCCTGTGGAGAAGGACTTGCAGTGCTGGGGGACAAAACCTGACATGAGCCAGCCATGTGCATTCACAGCCCAGAGGGCCAAACATGTCCTGGGCTGCATCCAAAGCAGTGTGGGCAGCAGGTGAGGGAGGGGATTCTGCCCCTCTGCTCTGCTCTGCTCTGCTGAGACCCCACCTGCAGGGCTGCATCCAGCTCTGGGGGCCCCAATATAAATAGGACATTGACCCATTGGAACAAATCCAAAGGAGGACCACAAATGTGATCAGAGGGATGGAGCACATCTCCTATATAGACAGGCTGAGAGAACTGGGATTGTTCTGCCTGGAGAAGAGAAGGCTCCAGGCAGATACTATCACAACATTCCATAATAATGGGGGCCTACAAGAAAGCTGGATTGGGACCTTTTCTAAGGTCATGTAGTGACAGGACAAGGGATTACATCTTTAAATTGAAAGAGGGTAGGTTTAGGTTAGATATTAAGAAGAAATTCTGTACAATGAGGGCGGTGAGGCACTGGAAGAGATTTCTGAAAGAAACTGTGGATGTTCCATCCCTGGAAGCCTTCAAGACTAGGTTAGATGGAGCTCTGAGCAACCTGGTCTATTGGAAGGTATCTCTGCCCATGGTGGGGAGGCCAGAACTAGATGGTCTTTAACATTTCTTCCAACTGAAACCATTCTATGGAAATAATACCATGTTGTAGCTGAAAAGAATGTGCCTGTTGTCGTCCTCTTGCACTAGGTTCCAGTGGTATGGGCTCTCTTCAGGACCTGATGAAATGAGTTTTTCTCTGAGCTGGTGGTCTAATCTATGAATTACCCATCTGTTGTACTAGATTACTGCCAGGTTTTGGAAGTACTCTGGCTTCTGTGTCCAGCTTTCCACTTCCATATCCTGTTTCAATGCAGGCAGTGCTCAGGTATGAGATTAAAGCATTTTGCTTGCTGGGGGATCCCCGGTTGTTGCTGATGGTGGAAGTGGTTTCTGTATGTAGCCCTGCAATTCTGGCACCCCCGAGGTAGGCATGATGTGCTGTGAGCATGCTTCTACCTACAGGGCATCCAGGAGCATCTGCCTAGCTGTTTGTGCATGTGAGATGAAAGCTGGGAGGAAAACACATGGAGTTGAATGGAAGTGCCTGCTCTGACCATGTAGCTCTGAGTGACAAGAGGTTTTGACATGGACCTTCACCTCTCAGGAGGTCCCTAGAGAACCCTGAATGACTTTTACGTTAAGAAAGCATCAGGTTTTACCAGGGGGAAAGACACTTCCTCGGTTAAAAAAAGCTAACTGATGGGTGGGAGACAGGAATATAAGAAGAGGACTGTGAGTAACTTTTGTTCAAGTGTGTCTTTGTGGCTGGGCAAAGCTGTCATGGCAGCAAACTGCATAGACTCATTTGATTTGGGGAAAATTTTTCCACTTTACAATCCTGGAAGAAATACAATTTGTCATAAGAATCTTCAAGACAGGATAGTAATGCCTGGTAGGTCACTACTAAATGTCTCAGCACAGGATTAGCTCAGACAAGATGAGGGTAAGTTATTAGGCTAAGTAAGGAACAAACTTTTTAATCTATGGTAAAATTACACATTTATTTTTTTTCTTGCTGGATGTTTTAGTAGTATGGTATGAGGTTTTTTTGTTTGATTGGATGTGAGGTTTTTGTTGTTGTATTGGGGTTCTTTTAATTATTCTATTTTTTTACTTTACTGCATTCTTTCCAGTTTCTTTAATGTTTTGTCTTTCTCTCTCTCTTCTGTTTGCAATTGTACATTTATTGTTATGGTGCCAATTTTTAGTTAGTAAAGAGTGTCTGCTGATGATTTTTAGCATCTGTAAATAACTTCCATTGTTATTTACTCAAAGAGAGAGCTAATGAAGGAGTGACGGTGTATATCCTGCCTAATGATCTCAGGCAATTCAGTTTAATTGTGGATGTTGCTATTTACTCTGCAAATGTTTTTAAAAACCAAAAAAAACACCTCCATAATACATTATGGAGGAAAAAACTGCATATTGAGATGATCATACAATGTTTAGATATTTAAAAACTAGCATAAAAACACTAAACTATTGTTTGAAATGGCTGGTTCAATAACAGGCCTCATCACCTATTATGTGCATTGATTTTATTCTGTTCCCACTGTGAACTTCAGAAAAATGTAATGCTTATTTGTCAGTGATCTTGATGTCCAGTGGGAACTTGTGAAACACTGTGGTATGGGGGTCATCAAGACTCTTAAGTTTTCTTCCTATGGGTTAACCCTGCGGTGGACTCCTTAAATTGAACTTCATACAGTGCTGCCTAAAGGAATACCACAATATAAACAGCAAAAATCATGGTGTAACATTTATTTAAGGGTAATTTTACAGTGAACATAAGTCCCAAGGCAAATAGGAAATCCTGTGAATTATTTGATATTACATGATCTGTGTAAAAAATGTTTTCTTTCTCTTTATTAATTAAAAAAAAGGAAAGAACTCTCTGTGTTTGTTTATAGCTTTACAGAACCTTCTATATATGGTTTTAGCTTTTAGTAAAGGATTGTGTCTATTTTAATTTTATTAAAACATTAGTCTTTATATTAAATATATCTTGAATTTTATTGAAGCGTTAGTGAGAAGATGAAACAGCCTGGCAGCTTTTTTTCTCCCCCTTAAATGAGAGTTAAATGGTAGCACACTAGAAAGCTCTCCTCCCACCTCAAAGCCCCTGCTACCCCTAAACTCACCAAATTCATACTGCTGCAATGACCATACAACCTGAACTTTGCTGAAAAATACTACATAAACTGTTCTGTATGAGGCAAAGGAGACGGTAGAGAAGGTCGTATAGGTGAGGATTCTTTTTATTTAGTGTAGAGGACAAGCCTCACTATGCATGAAAGATACTTGGCTGAAAGTTTTAGAGGTGTTTCAGCTTGATAAGAATACTTCTTGCTGTTTATGTTGTATTGGAGGATTAAATTAAAAGTTTATAGGACTAAGGAATTGAGACTATTGCTTCCAATTATATTTTGACAAGGTTTGTGTGACCTCCTTTCCTCTGTATGAGTTATGAGCAAAATTATGGGAGATCACAGAGAATGAATAAACTTTAGAACTAAAATGCAAGTAGTTTATTTCTCTAAATTTAAGCTAATAGAAGTCTATGCAGTTTTATGGGAGTGTTTGAATAGAGCATGCCATATGTATTTCAGCTCATTTATGTTCCAATATGCACACATCTAGGGAAAAATAAGGAACTTGCTTTTCTGGCCTATCAAGATTGTAGATTGTCCATGTTTCTTAAAAAGAGAAAGGGAGGAGACACCCCATTTCCCCATCCCTATTTTATTTACTTTCTGTAATAAACTATGATATTTCTTGAGCATGTTGGGCTTTACTTTGTGTTGTTATTCATGCTGTCACTGTGCCTAGGGCTTTACCAAAGCTAATGAATAAATGCATCAGTTATAGCTGCACAAGAAACCAGTTCAGCTGGAGGGCTGATCCTGAATTATATCAAGGAATGCTTGGAAAAGAATCAAGCAAGCCAAAATACATACATAGCTAGGAATTGTAAATTTGCAGATGGCGATAAAACTTTTAATATAAAGCTGCTGCTCCTTCCAGTGTAATGCACTGTCCTGCAGTTGGGCCTCTACTCCCCTAATGTGCAGTAAGCAGGCTGCAAGCAGTGAATGCAGTGGGAGTCAGATTTGTGTGCATGGGATTGTGGAAGCCTCTGTGCTCGCATGCCTGGCCGATATCTTTCTGGAAAAAAATAATGGACAATGTTAAGTCCTATCTCATATAAGAAAAGGCTGATTAACTTATTTATATGAGGATTAAGTAACTGGCTATAAATGTCTGTGAAAAAAATTAGATGTGGAGAGTAAAAAAGATTACAAGGCCTTAGACAACTGTAAGTACAAAAAAAAAAAGTTTCCTTATATGGGATTAAGACAGAAAATATGACCTTATGCTTTAGGATGTCATCTAAATACAAAGGAATTAGGAAGAAAATTCTGTGGTAGGCTATTTGTTGCATGCTCACCCAGAATGGATTTTGTTTTTCAGAAGATATCCTCCCATAGTCTCCTGGACTAGCCATGGACTGAGGTGTAGCTGGAAAAATCGGTGGGGTCTGATCCCTCCTACTGCATGTGCAGAGGATTCCAGCAGCACTGTTAAAGATGATCTGGTAAGGAATGTATGGGTACAAGCATCAGGAGGAATAAATTGCAGGAAAGGGGCTATAGGAAGGAACAAGTCAAAATGCAGCTTTTCCTGAGCCCTGGGTTAAGAGGCAGTGATTAGGCCCTGGTGGCTCTCAGGATGGAAAGATTGATCTGGCAGCTCCTGAAGGCTGGAAGAAGCCCCACATAGCTGCCTATGGCTGCCATCCCGACAGGAAGAGGACTATTCCTGTGAGCACCTTGCCTCCCAGGTGCCAAATCCTCCTGGGTGGCCATGGATGGATGCCAGTGACACACTGACCCTGCAACCTCACCACTGGGTGAATATTTGGGTATGAAAGCCAGAGTGAGTGAGTGAAGGCAGCTTTGTTGAAAAACAAACCCACTTTATTCGCCTGTAAGGTTTGCTACAGGAACACCGCGATAATGGAGCAATGTTCCCTACGTAGCAACTGGCATCTGCTCACCAGTGAACCACTGCATGCATTTCTCCTGACGTAACTAAAGATTATGGCTGGCTTATGGGGTCTCGGTGGGGTGTTGCATATGTTTTCTGCAAATACCCCATCTGTGAGCAGTTAAGTACTGGAAAAACACTTAGAAACTCAAATGAAAGCAGAAAAACACACACAGAGAAACTCAATCACCAAGATGTTGTTATGCTTCTTCAGTGCATTGGTCCTGGAGCGCCGCTTGGGTCGGTGGTGCTGCCTGGTGGGTGTGAGTGGGGTGTGAGAAGGGAGGGAGGTTTATTGGTTTGTCTTCCTGCAGGAGACCCTTATGCCATAGGTATGAGGTCAAAGCAGTAACAAAAGTTGTTCTTGGTTTTGTTTCAAATGAAAAGAAAGGTGAAAGTTTTGCTTCATCTTCCTCAAATGTTTGGAAAAAAAAATCTGTGGATTGCTTGTGGGGTTTTCAGGACCCCATTCTTTTTGTTTGAATAGGTACATGGTACTTGAAAAGTTAAGTCTGGAAAGACTTAACACTCATGTATTTCACAGCCATCACTGGTCTAATCAGTGTGTAACCTAATTTCTTGCTTTGTTTTTTCCACCCCTTGCCATGAGTCTGGTGAATTAATAGGAAAAAGGAATCAGTGGTTTGACGTGTACCTCCACTCCATAACATCTCTGTAAAACAAGCTACTCTTCATGCACGGAGAATCCTTTTCTATGTCATTGCTGTTAGGTTCTGGGAAGTCTTTCTAAATTTGGGGGGTTTTCGGTTATTCTTTAACTTGGGCTCTCACAAGGTTCTCTCACTGGCGTGAAGATGCTTTGTTCTGCCAAAACAAGATGTGGTTTGTTGTTTATAATATGGATGCGTGGTGGCAGGAGTTTCCTAGGTCCGTACAGGCCACGGTTCTATCTGAGCCAGCATGCTACTTATTCATTTACCTTGTAATCTTTACATCTTCATAATGAATGCAGCTGTGAGGTAAAAGGTGTGGTGTACACACTGTTCCCCCAAAGCTGCTGAGGTGTGTGCTGTGGATCTACTTGTTGGTAAAGGGAAGAAGTCTGAGAGACTGGAGACTGTACCACAGTAATAGCGTTAGAAAAGTTCATTCAGTGGGAAGCCTGTGTAAGCCATACTGTACCTAGGCAGAAAAATGTTTGGCATCATACATCAGTCTGGAGGAGTAGACTTTACAGAAGCAAATAGACAGTGGAAAAAAATGCATGTTGTTTACATGAATTGATTTTGATTTGCTGTAACGAAATTAACTTGAAATTCGATTCCTAAAAGTGTTAAATGTATTTTCACCAGCAGTAAACTGATCATTTATTAGTCTGAGTCTAGTCATCTGTTCTTTTAGCTGCAGGGATGTGGGCTGAAAATCTTCTCAAGTAGGAGAGAGATCTTTTTAAGTGATTCTATTGGAAGTACATCCTACTTATGGTGAACGATTTCAGTTGTCTGAAAGATTCTATGGATAATCCATCCAATACTGCATTCATTATGAAGATGTAAAGATTACAAGGTAAATGAATAAGTAGCATGCTGGTAACCTTATGAAGTCTCAGGTTTACAGGCTTTCATCATTTTCTCAGGTATTTCTAATTTTTTGCCACAAATTAACATATTTTATTTAAATTCCTTTAAAATATGATTTCCTACAACATCAAAGAAGTTTTCTCCATCAGGATTACTGTTTATTATTCACCAGGATTCTGAAAGAAGCATTATATATTATTTCATTTAGATCCTGGAGGAGGGTGAGGAGAGACAAAGCAGAACCAGTGTTAAGTCGAAGTATCATTTTTTATTTAAATAGAAAAGTTTACTCTTCAGCTGGCTTCCTGCCAGTTGTTCCTGTGCTAAGAGAACTCTCACCATAGATTTAAGATAACTTGAATTTCATAATGAAGACCCAAACCAATGACTGGGAGGATACTGGTTAAAGAATAAAGGAGTCCTGTGTTGCTTTGTGGGCACAGTTTTCCTCCTGATATGCCTACATAGCAAATGTAAGATGTAAAATGCTTACACATTTTTCAGACTAGTCTTGCAATAAATAGAGAAGTAACTATAAAAGATGACCATCAAATAATTATAAAATATGACTGTAAATAGAAAAAACATTTAACATGCATATGGCATTGAAACAATATTGGTTTATATTTTAAAACCCACAGTTACTGATATGATGTTATATTTCCCCCACATTTTCACAGTGACAAAGGTTTGTTTTCTCACAGGGTTAGAAAAAAAGTCAAGTTTTTACTCAGAAAGTAAAATAAAATGCTTTTTAATTTTCAATAGTTGAGAAACTTTACAGTTTAGGTTAAAATAAAATGTTGTCCAATTAAGTGCTTACACAAGTGCTTTATTTCTTTATTTTCCTCCTAGGAAAACTACCATGTGTTACAGAACTTAGTTTAGAATGTGGCTGACTCCAGGCTTTGACAATTGTGCTTGCTCCCACTGATAGAGAAGAGCGTAAGCCTCTAGACTGTGGTTCATTTATTGCAACTAAACTTGACTTAACTTCAGGGTCCCAGCCTGTAGGGGTGGTGTAGCATTATTTTACCTGAGGTAGAGGAGGTGTGGTAGACACCAATGGTCTTGGACAGGAAAATATGGAGTTGTGTTTAATGCAGAACAGGGAAACTTCTCCTTAAGCAAATGTCTGACTCTCTGCACCAAGTTACACTGAACAAAACTGAAGATGAGAAACGTGTCTTGCCCTGTGATGCTTATCAAATGATGTGCAAAATGAGTCCCAAATATGGTGGGAAACATCCTGTGCAGCCAAACCTTTGATATGCTTGACTCTGTTCACTTTTGAATTTAATTAATCTAGTTTAACTAAACTGGTTTTTTTATTGTGTGCACTTTGGCTAATGGTGTAAGATGTAAGCCTAGATACATCACAGTGATGAGAAACATAAAATAATTTTGGGTTTTAGAGATTTCTCCACAAAGAGGGACAAATGTAATTCTTGGCCTTGCTTTGTCCAGAAAAGAACATCTTTGGCCTTATTAATTGGGAAAAAGTTGTATGTGAAATACTACTTCAAATCAATCCTGTCTTTTTTGATTTTTAGGATGTATAAATCCTATCTCTTTATGACAATTATGTGTTTATGGACGTAAGTATTAGCATCCATAACTCTTGCTCTTGCTTGTGATTCTGCCATGCTTTATACTCTTTACTTTGTATGGTCTAGGGAATTACTGCTGAAGACTGAACAGTGACTGTAGATTGCACAGACACTGCCTTGCTATTGCAGTTTTCTGGATCTGGAGATTTTATTTATATGCTGGACTCTTGGCTGCTGAGTTTGGATGTACCAGGTGGCTGTGGGAGTTGAGCTGTTCTCACAGTTTATGTGAAACTCATCAGTATTTCTTTGTTAGTGTTTTGCCTCTCTTATGGACTACCTGTTTTGCTAAATAGTGTTATGAAGCTCTGAATACATGATGTGTTTTCAGAATCGGGAAGCTGTAATAGTGTCTTTGTTACTGTGTGGTATCATTTTTTTTCCATTTGTTCTTTAATGCTGTGTTGCAAAACATTGAGCTGTGTTTGGACTCTTTTAGTGCTATGACTGTTACAGGCTTTAATAATCTCTCAAACCTTTTTTGCACATAATTGTTTTTTCTGGCAGTGGAAATCTGGCAAATGTTAGGTCATTTCATTTTAAAACAATCCTGTTTGTAAATTGCCTGAAACACAGTTGGTATTTAAAAAAAAAAAAAGCAATTGCCTTTTGCTATCCAAAATAAACAACAAATGCTAAGAATTATCTTATTCTAATTCCTCCATTTGGCTGTTTTGAAATAATTGATGAAATGTAATTTATACCTCTACAAAATCCTTAAATTAAAAAATGGTGTGGTACCTTTGAATGGAAAGGCATGGCAGTTTCTGTGAATGATGTGTGTTACCTAAAGCAGTGTAGCTTTCAAGCTATTCAGCACTACTGACTTATTTGATGCAGATTAATTAGAGGCATTGAGCTTGGCTTCAGTGGGGCTTTGAACTGGTTCTTACCTGGGCAGATTACAGAAATGCTGAACGTGTGATAGATCAACGTGGTTTATTAATAATGTACTTGCCTAGTGTTGGATAAACTTTAGAGCCCCATCAAAAATATGTCCCATAAAGTAATCCCATGATAGTAATATTTCTTGTGAGGTAGTTGTTTGAAACTTATTTTGCTCTTCAATTCCCCTCTGATCAATTATGGAGCCTGTATCCAAGACAGAGACTGTGGGAGATCAAGACACAAGGGATTTATGCAGACATGGCTGTATGCTAAATAACAGGATCTAAATCCATGGACCAGTCAGCCCTACTCAAGTGAAGTGGTTGCAACAGTTCTGTTAGATCTCTACTTGAACAACTTAAAAGTTCAAAAGCAAAACAAAGCAACCCAATCACTGTCCTCCCCGGAAAACTCCCAAAACGGCAAAACTCAAAGAAGGCCCACAAACACCCCCCAAAAAAAACCAACAAAAAGCCTACAATCAAAACCAATTCTAGGCAAAGCATCTATTTGCCCTACACAAGGGACATTCTAGGAGCTGCTCTGCCTCAGACATCAAATATCTCCTTGAGCTTCGTGGCTGCTAAGTGGGAGGGAGTCTGCTGTTACCATACCCAGGCTGCTAAAAAATAGTTGCTGCTTTTTGGGATGGAGTAAAAAGATGTAGTATGCATGGTAACAATTTCAGACAACATTTTGCTGGTGTTCCGTTGCTTCAAGTACAGACTTTTTAGAAGGGTGGATACACCACTGACATGTAAAGCATGCCTGTCCCCATGTGGCAGTCACCCCTAATCGTGGAGCACGGCAGTGACTAACTGCACGTGCAGTAAACACTTTCCGTGGTGAAAACCAAGGCTGACAGAAATTGCTTAGCCTTGGCAGACTCGACTAGCTGGCTGAGAAACAGCAGATCTGGACTGAATCTTGGACAGAAACATTGCATTCGTATTTCTACTGTGGAAGCCTATAAATACTAAGAGGATTCTTGTGTTGGGGGCAGAGAGAGGCCACAAAAATTAAAGTATAGTATTTCTAATTTCTTTGAAAATAAGTGAGCACAAAAAATTGACATTAAAAAATATGAAAAAGCCTACATTGAATTGAAAGAGTAAAATCTCTGGTTTGTAAAATTGTGATTGTCAATGATAAAGTATTTTGTTTGTATTTCTCCTAGTTTAGGAGATTTCAGGGAACTTTAGTATCATAATCAGATTTCACCTGCTGAAAAATTTGGTTTTACAATATGTTCAATGAAGATCTCTTTAAAATGGACATAGCTTTTGTCTTTAGGGTGCTGATTGTATTAATCATTATTTTGTCAGGTTTCTTACTGCAGTCTCAAAAACTGTGCTGTATTTCTTACAATGGCTTCTTAAAAAGCCATGAAAGGTATTAGGTGACTTTGCTAAAGGTGTGGGGGAGGTGATTTTCACTTGGTTTGCAGTCTTAGTGTATAGGAAATGAAACCATTGCTGCCCACCTGCTCTTCCAGAGGCAGTTTCTTTCAGGCTTGTGCCTCTTTAGTTCAGAGGTTCTCTCATGTAGGTGAAAGAACAACTGGATTTTCATAGTTTGCATGTAAATCAGAGCATTAAGAACGTCATGGGTCGTAGGCTGAATTCCCAACCTGATCACAGAGACCTTTCTGAAGCAGCTCTCTCTACATAACTCTAGAAGTGCTTCTCTCTGGTTTAGTAGCACAGTTTTGTGAAACATTTGCAAGCTTGGCAACACATAGGCTACCCAGTTGTCCAACATGTTGGGGCAGAGAGTTCAGTGTTGTCACAGTATAACATGTGTGTATGTCTTCAAGTATATGAGACTTACTAATTCTTTTACAAGCTTCTGTAGCAGCTGCGTAGCAACTGCATCCAGGAAAGGGAAAATAATGAAACAGATCTCTGTGTTTTCCCGTCTCTCTTCTGAAAAACCATGAGCAGAATAGATGCTGTTTACATCTCCACTAGAAGACATGATTTGCTGGGCTTGATACTGTTACCTAGAAATATTCTTCTAAAGAAAATGTAGAGCTAAATAACCACTATATTCAATAATTGTATCTCACAGGTAAGCTTGCTTAATGTTTCAGACCAATTCCTGCAGAC
Source organism: Nicator chloris (assembly GCA_013400495.1). NCBI lineage: Eukaryota > Metazoa > Chordata > Aves > Passeriformes > Pycnonotidae > Nicator > Nicator chloris. Next base: position 22,779 of record WAAE01018483.1, on the reverse strand, counting down.
CAGCCTGAAATGGGTGGGAGTGGAGATTTTTTATGGGAGAACGTGTTGGTTGAGCAAGCCAGTATTTCCTTGATTTGGCCTCAGGGATTTAATTCCCTGTAAAATGGAAGATGCCTTTTCTGAAGACATGGTTCTGGAAGGAAAGGTCAGATGTGTCTCTGCTGCAGTGTTGAGGGGCAGGGGGAATTAATAGCATTAATAAATTTGCAGTAGTTCATAATAGCTCAGTAGTGACAGTCTCATGAAGTAAGCTGTATTTAAAACTTTTTTTCTATGATAAAGATGATCCTCTTGCAATGCTTAGATACTATTTCATTATAATGACAAGTAGTAATGCTTAATTGGTATTATATAAAGAATAAATTACAGAAGTATGTCCTGTACCAGGCTTTAGAAAGTCATCACTACAATTTCTTAAATAAACCTTCTTTTTTTAAATACAGGTGTCATGATGTCAGTATTCTGTGCAAAATTCTTTAATTGCTAATTTTTTTAAACTTAAGTTTAAATTTAATGCTTTAAAAATTACACTGATTTTAAAGATGGAAATAAATCCAGAGGATAAAAAATCAGTAACTTGTAATGATAAATTTTAGCTTTCAAAGAATTGTAGGAATTGTATGCACAGATAATTAATTCAGCAAATGTTTACTATAAGCTACTTGTACTGGAAGATCTATTACTTTAAAAAAAAATTAGATATATGGAAGAATTTCCTTGGTTTTTTTTCAGTGGGTCATCAATTGTTGTTTAGAGAAGTAATGCCTTTCACTTCTGTTTGCATTCTCTGCTGTTACAAAATTCTTATACCTTTTCTGTTATCTCTGTGTTTCCTTTATCTGCTAAACACTGGGTTGCCTTCGAGCCTTTGTATTTGGATAAATAGCTGGGGTTTCTTTGTAAATAGTAGAGAGACTGATAGTCTGTGTAGCCTGTTTTTTCTTCTGAAATAGAAGGGTGGTATTTTGCAGTTGGTTATGTCTGTGTTTCACTGCTCCTGCAATTGGCACAAAGGAGATTTTCTTTCTCTTTTTGGCCAGAACCCTCTTTATGTTGGTATATTGATTACTCATTGGAGAAATAGATTTAGTTTAGCTGTTACTCAAAAGTACTACATGAAGACTCTCATTCTCCTCCACTCCTTTCACCTCATGCCTGTGGGAGTATTTTACCCATTCATTTTGAAGGAGAAATGCATTCTTGCTGGCTTTTACAAACAGACAGAAGAGCAAGTGGAGACTATGCAGAACTAAAATTCTGTTACTCAAAGATTAGACAGCAGACTGCATATGCTCATGTGTCCTTAATGGATCTGGGAAGCAGGTCTCCATCCAGACAGAGAAATCTTCTTGGCTAACCTTCATGTCTCTGCAGCTTTACTCAAAGACGTTTTTTTCAACTTTTCATCAGTTTGTGAGACTGTTAAGTAGACAAGTGCACACTCTGTTAATGAAAATGAACCGGAACTGGTCGTCCAGACTACTTTGTGCTTCACAGGCCTCCCCTCCAATTGGGATGCTAAGTCCTTCTGTTATTTGTAAGACGTGGTTGTCTTGTGTGAGAAGGGGTTCTCCTGAAATTGCAGACCTGTTGGCATGTGCCCTGAGAAGTCTGAGATTCCACTTGCTTCACAACCAACACGAGATGTGTTGCATGCCAACGCAGTTCAAAGGTCCCTTCCTTTGGAAACAGTGGCCCCGTTGGTCTGTTAATTGTATTGAGGTACAAAAACATTGCTAGATCCCGAAATAAAAGCGGGTGGTCTGTAGTTCAGTCGTTCTAGCTTACCATTTGCAACTGTGGCGTGGGGAAGGAGCAGATGGGATGAGTCCTTTGAGTTAGTATCTGGGATGAGAGAACCTTTGTTGCCTTCTCTCTGAGGGACTTCTTCACAATTCAGATTCCATTACTTTTACCTACTTGAGTATTTTCTTTTTGCTAGCCGTAAATGGTAATTTATGTACAGAAAAGATCCTGCTGACTGCAACTGCTTTGTATTTTTGCTGAGACCTTGCTGGAGTTTATAGTCAGCATTTTATAGTGAAATTAATGTTTTATTGCTGCTTAATATACAGCATGTAAATCTTGTGGCACAGTTGCTTGTTACATGCCACTTCTTAAAATTAATTTTTTCTTTGTCTCGCTCTGTCATTCTCTGTAGAGAATGGTGCTTGTTCTCTTCAGTTGTAAGTCAATTGTGAGACTCTGAACCCTGAGCCATGTTTCCTTCACATTTGTTTTGCAGCAAATGTTTTAGATTGTCTGGCATCTTCCCCAAACCAATTAACATTAAAATCTGTCAAGAACAGTTCAAGCAAAAGAACTTAGCCTCTAATGTGTCAGACTACAGTGAGCAATTGCATTTTTGACAAAAATTTAAGACAAGCATCTATGCTATTTAAATTATTATTTTATTTAGCTGTGATTTTCTTCTGTAGTGTTTACTGTCTAGCGAATGTATTCCCTAAACATAGGCAGTGCAGGAGAACAATCTCTATTCCAAATATTTTAGAGCCTATAATCTCCGCAATCAAATACCTGTCAGAGCCAGAATCAGATTTCTACAATCTCATTTTTCTCAGTCTCATGAACAGTAGAGTTACTTCTCCATCACTGTAGGGAAAACAAGTAGGATTGCTCTTGTGGTGAGGGAGGGTTTTTTTTTAATGCCTGTGATTTCTCTCTCTCTTGTTGATGCTCAAGTTGAACCATTCTCCAACACTTCAGATGTGGTTATGGAAGTTGAACTAAGAAAGCGTCTTACAAGTTTCCATGCTGTATTTAAATGTTGTTAAGCCATAAAGTAAGGAGAAATTTTAATTCATTTTAGCAATAGCAGTTGATTTTGTGGTGCCATCTAGAAAGTCGGGTTCAGGACAGTGCTACAAACACACAGGAAAGAGAGAAGCTTCTCCATGCAGCTGTGCCAGACGTGTCATCAGAGGTGGGCAAGGGATGAGCAAATTTGTTTAAAGTTCTGTCGACAAACGTAGAGTCTTGCAGTGTCCCCTGGCAGCAGTGGAAGCTGACAGCATCCTGGGCTGTGTCAGACAGTACACTGATGGAAGTGTTCCATTCCCCTTTTGGTCAGACCTTGTCAGAACCCACCTGGGATAGGGTGCTGAGGTTTTGACACCACCTCCCCTCTTTCCTCCAGCCCAGTTCAAGACAGACTTTGAATGGCTGGAATATATTCAGTGGAAGGTGACCAAAGCAGTTGGAAACTAAAGCATACATCCTTTGCGAAGATGAGGGAATGGAGCTTGTTCAGCCTGGAGGAGATGCTTCAAGGGGAGGAAAAGCTGATAGCAGCCTTCCATTACAGATAAGGAGGCAATCAAGTGAATAGAGCTGGGCTCTTCACTGAGGTGCTTGCCCAGAAGATGAGACACCGTGTGCGTAAATCAAGACATAAGAGCTCAGTCTTAAGGAGAAATATCCATTCACTGTGAGGATAATTAAGCATTGAGCGAGGTTGCCTAGCAAGGCTGTGGAATCTCTGTCCTTGAGATTTTTCAAGTCCTGCCTGACAAAGTCCTGAGGAACCTGATCTGAATTCAGAGTTGACTCTGCTTTCTGTAGATTGGAGTAGATGACTGCCTAATTCCTTTCTAGCATGACTTATAATTTGATTCTATGAACCAAGGAAGATCACCAAGGAAGATCCTGGGAAGAACATTTGCTTTCAAAGATCATAGTTTATAGAAGATAATCTTCCTTGTAGCTGATCAAAGAAAAGATTTCAAATATTTTTCAAGAGGCCACATTTCTGGTTTTTGAGAGACTCATCCCTCTGACCCCCAGAATTATGCAGTGTTCCAAAAGTATGGCAGTGATCAGGAAAGTACAAAAAACTGAAATAATTATCAGGGTAGGGCACAACTTCCCTGAGACAGGTGGTGTGTGTTTGGGATCTACAGGCTAGAGAATGGATAACAAGTTTAAGGTAAATCACAGGAAAAATGCAGGATATGAACTTGGAGCTCTTTTCTCTCTTCCACTAGCAGGCAAACGTGGTCATCAAATGCAGTAAAGAAGAAACAGGTTGAAAATACAAGCCGGTGGTTCTCCCCTAATAAAGGCAGTTGAGTGGGGCCGCCTGCTGCAGCCATTATTTTTAAAATAAGACAATAAATAAATAAATAACCTTCCATATGTTAAAATAAAAATTGGACAAAATAATGGAAGATAAAAAAATCAGTTACAGATGGTCTACCATAGACTTGACAAGAGTATGTGAGTGGAAAAAAACTAGTTTTGACTAACACTGGAGACAGGAGAGGACTCTCTACTCTGTTAGTACTGCTGGTGTCTGATTAAAGGAATAGTCTATTACCTAAGGTTGAATTGTATCAGCTTGGAATTTCCCATATTTGCAAACATTAAAATGACATGATGTCACAGTCTGACAACTGATCAATGATTGATTGATTAATACCCATGATCTGAGAGCCTGGAATGGTCATAAAGGAATGAAATCAAAAGGATGTTTTTTACTGGAAGAGAACACAGAGACAATTTCCTCCTTGCTGCTGGTTTTGTTGACATTCAAGAGCCGTTCAGCATTCAGTCTGAGAAAAAGTGTTTTATCACTGGATCTTTTCCACAGAGTTTTCATTCTCTTGTAAGCTGATTTTCCTCTGGTTAAGAAAAAAAAAGGCCTTTGAAGATGTCAATAGGCATATCATATATGTAGAGGTATTTAAAGCAGTAACTTTATGATACTTTAATGTAATAAGGTCAGAAGGAAACTATTTCAGAGAACAAAAAATTGTACTTGGACTACTTTATCCTTTGGGCAACATATCACACAGGAGTGGAATGTGTGCGTGCACATACGAAGTATCCAATGTTTAATCACATTCAATAATACTCAAAATCCAGAGTTCACTGGACAATCTGCATAGGCAACTGAAGTCCAAGTGCCATGAAAGTGAGCTTTTTAAATTAGCAAACTTTTGACCAGTGTAGTCGGTGGCAGGATGTAATAGTATAGAAAATACCCTGTACAGAGTCAAGTGTGTAATTGAACATAGTGTGCTTTGAGTGCTTCAAATGAGCATAAGGTATGAGGGTATTGCAACAAATTTATGCACTGTAAATTTTTCTCAATGTGTGTGGGATTTTTAATCATCACAACATGTTTCAAGAACTGCAGATAGAGAATTGCTGTAACAGCTTCTTCATATTTGAATAAATTTATGTTAATAGCAAATATGTGATGACTGCTTCAGATGTAGGAACAGAACTCCAGAAATACTAATGAACTTCCAGAGCTTTATGCACTCTTTTCCATTTCAGATTTGATGTGTATTGAATCTGTTTTGTGGGTACAGCATTCAGCCTTTGAGAAGTGTGAGGGTGGGATGCAGAGGATGGTGAAAGGGAAGTACATCCCTGACTGCATCTGCCAGGAACATGTTTTATAAAACAAAAACTTGAAACGGGGTTTGTATTCCATATGAAGTTTTCCAAGTGAGGATAGGCTGTGTCTTGGCATGCTCTTTGTTGGTGTTTGACACACAGTTCTCATCTTCCCTTCAGTGCAGAAACAAATGTTAGTAGTCACCACAGTGTGCCTGCAGTTGGAAGATGGGTGTTTCCCACGTGCTGCATCCTTTGCCCTGAGCTGGCATCTGGAGAAGGCAGAAAATATATCTGCATCTGCAAGTTTTAAACTATCCTCAAAACTACTGTTAGTACAGTCTTTACGTGGCATGGCAAAAAACGATGTTAAATTGTATTTTAAGCAAAAGAGACAACACTTGGAAGAAACACGCACCTATGTGTGTACACTGTAAAAGCAAAAAGGGGATGCTGTTAAGCAAATACACTCTTTTGTTCAGCTGGTTTTGGTCTTACATACTTAATCATCCATTTAAAAACCCTGAGACCTAGTCAGCAACAAGGGATTATGTCTATTACTTGATCACAGAAGTTCATAACTAAAAAAAGTTTTATTTTTATACATAACAAGAGCACCTAAATACAGTAATTCCATTTTGTTTACGCTATTTGAAAACACTTGCAGTGAACCAAAATATTCAACGTGCATTGTACTATCTTTTACTTAAAACAACAAAAAAATTGTATAAAAATGTTATTTCCTAAAGCTGTAACCTCAGATACTTGTGTTCAGCTGTGAATAATCAAATGGCAAACACTCTACTCATTTCTAATTTTTGCATCCTTTAGGCAGCTGTGTTATAAAAGAATGTGTTGAAGATTTTGGATTACTTTTTATCTGCCTCTATGTCGGTGGTCCCTAACCTCTACATGTAATGAAAATTGTTTCAACTCAGATGGTCCTATTTTATTCATTTGCATCAATTAGAATTGCTTTTATTAAAAAGGCCAAACAGAAAACCCCCAGCAAACACAGAACACACACACATACAAACCCAAACAGCAAAAATAAGAATTTAAGAAGTAGCCTGAATGATATAATAGGAATTTGTGGGAATACTCTGAAACCATTTAGAGAAAGAAAATTAAGTATTCTGAACAATGTCATGTTTCACATATGCAGTCTGTTAATGTTGAATAATCACATGCTTGTTTTGAAACTTTCCTGGGAATAATGAAATAGCCTCAGAATGGAGTTGATGAGATGTTTTTGACAGACAGGTAATGTCAGATGTGCTTAGTGACTACTTCTTCTGAACCAGTTCATATTTTGTACATGTGCTAAATGGCAAAATAGCTACCAAACTCCTGAGTGTTGTTGGTACGTTAACAGGTTGATTGAGACAACAGGAGACATTTGAGTGTGTCTGTCTGCCACAAAAATATCTTTATTATAATTTAATAGGGAGGATCAAAAATGACATCACTGTGTGCAGGAAGCTGACTTCTAACTAAAGCAAATGTAGTTTGTTGTCAGGGCCTATTAATTTACATTAAAGTAGTCCTAAACAACTCAAGTACTGCTCTAGAATGCAGGGGAAGGCACTGTGAAGCAATTGCTTAACGATGATGTTAATAAGTCAGTACAATAATTCTGTATTTACTGATTGTCAGAAACATGACCAGTTTCAAGAACATAGCCAAAGTCATTGTTATGCTGGAAGAAAACTGTCATTGTAAGAAAACTGTCATTGTGGATGCCCATGGCAGTGTCGAGTTTTTTAACACCCATTTCTGGAAAAGGGTCAATGAGAGAAGATAAATAGTAGGTACTGGGGGACTCATAAATATGTTTTGGTTCGCATTTAGAAATTAGTTGCTAGAGGACTCTGAGAAATTCTCTTTGTGTTCCAAGCTACTTTACTAATTTGCAAAATGATCCTAGTAGTTGCAGCTTGGCTGTGTCCATTTTACAGGACTCTATGATTATAATTGTGAGAACTGAGAACTGGCTCTCTGTGACCATTCAGGTCAAAGCAAAGCAGACATGGCTTGAAGTCCTTTGGTGGCCTGGGTTGAATTTTTGTGTCACAGTGAATGTGTCAGTCACAAGGAGAGGCGGACCATGTTTGGTTTCCATATGCCTCTGTCAGAACTTCTGTCAGCTGCTGGGTGTGTTCACAGGTGTCTTAGAATAGGAACTCTAAAAGGTTTACAACTGAAGATAGTGGAGGTAGAACATCTTCCTAGATCAGATTCTTCCACTTTTTTTGTCATTTCAAAAGCTGTTTAGGATATGTACAACCATCAGCTGAAAAAAAGTTGATTAAAAATACATTCACTGTTAAACATGGTCATATTTTGTTTTGTAATTTTATGAAATTTTATCAAAGCCATTCAGAAGCTGCTGTTGTATCAGGGCTTCAACTTCTTTTTCAGCTTCCTCCTTGATGTCAGATATGACTGTGGAAAGAGTGACTTATTGCAGAAATATGGTTAAAGGAATACTTCAAGATTTCTGTGCAAGATCTTCAACACGTAAGAGGAGAACTGGAAATTATTCTCTTTTTTTGTAACTCTTTCTTCAGTCTTGACAGCAACTTTTTTGTTCTAGTGGTAAGATACATTCTGATGGTATCAACATAGTAATTTAGCTATACCACACAAGAATCTTTTGTTTCTCATATCAAGGAATAATATATATGGTTAAATTTCTTAGTTCTATTCACTTACCTGTAATTTGCATACAATGTTTCCCTTTTCCTATCTTTGTTTCTCTTTGTGTTTATTTTTTTTTCTGAAGTTTCTTTGCTTCCTACTTGGTTAAACCAAGTTTGAGGAGTTGGTTTTGTTAACTGAGACATTAAAAAGAAACGTTGGGATTGCTGACATGAGAGACCTGCAGGAACAGACCTTCAAATAATACAATAGAGAAAAATCTTGGAAATTTATATTCATAACCTAATTCCCTTAGGTCTTTTGCCTTCTTTCCCTCGCTAAAGATTTGACAAAATTCTTGTTCTTTTGTCAGCAATCACTCCTTTAAGCATTTTTTGTCCCTCATCTTAGGTAATCATGTCCTGCATTTGTATGTTTGTAGCACATGCTGCTGTAGGACTTCTGTCTTAATCAGAAATGTCTTAAGTTGCCAGTTACTGCACAGCTATGACAAAATCTGTCCTGATTTTAGTGGAAATTTTACTCTGTTTGATGGATGGCATGGTGAGACAAAGGGCAGGTGAAGCCATTGTATGTTTGGCCAAAAAGCTACACCTTTCTGAGCAAACACCTAGTTTCGGGATTGCTTCAGTAATTAGTGCTTTGTTCTGTCTTTTTGAGCTGACTCAGACTTCCCAGTGCTCAAGGAGAGATGCACAATGACTGTGAAACTTGCTTTTCTTTTTTAAAAAACATTACAGAGGCATTTATTCTAGTACTACCAGTTTGTAAAATAGTTTAAAAATGTTTTATCCACCTGGAAAAGGGAGCATTTGTCTGTGAAAGAATGGATGATCTTAAATTTCATAGTTGCAATGGGAATATATAATTAATATTTCCTCATTGCTACTATAATAAAATTAAATGGTAAAACAAAGCATTTTCTCTGTGAAATGTAGTTGTAGAGAAAAAGCAGTGCTGCACAATTGGCAGGTTGAACAGCAATGAGAAATTTCTGTTTAATTTAGTAACCTATTTGGTAAACACGGAGATATTGCAAATAAGGACAGAGATGAGAAAAGAAAATCCCAACTTATTACTTATCAAATATTTTCATCAAATAGAATTGAGTTTCTTGAATGTTTTGCTTTTTTTCTCAGCTGAAAGTAGATCACATTTTTTAGAAAATGCAAATATGCATGACTGCTCTGTCTTTTAAGTGATGGAGAAATTCACTAGGAACATCCCATTCTTCTGTGTGTCTTGGTTCTGGGAAATATACCTTTTCAGAAGAGACTGATTGTGCTTTTTTAATGAGATGGATACTTGGAGTGGTGCTTGGGGTGTTTCCTCCAACTGGAGGTTGGGTAGGAGTTGCCACAAGCCATTGGACAGAAGTGGAAAGCTGAGGGAGTAACCATTGGGTTTGAGAATAAGTGTGGTAGTTAGTTTTATCCATAGAGGCATATCAAAGCGAAGAAACACTAGGCTGATCTGACACGAAGAGTAAACAGATTGTACTTCTCTAGTTGTATTTATTCTGAAAACAGATACACAATGCTGAAATTGCTCAACCTTGTGTGAAGACTGCAGAATCTGAATGTGAAGTCCACAGTTTCAGATAAATGTATTTCCTCTCTCTGTAGGAGAATTGAAGGGTTGTCTTCTACCTGAACAAAAAAATTAGCATACCACACCATAGAATGGTTCTAGATGGCAGGGACTTGTGATGATCATCTGGTCCAACTACCTGATCTCTCTATGGCTGACCAAAGGGCAGTGACAGGACACTGGAACAGGCTTCCTAGGCAGGTATCGATGGCCCGTGTCTGCCAGTGCCTAGAAAAAAGAAACATTTGGCATCTGATTATGCCCTTCATAATGGTATTCACTTCGTGGTCAGGCAGTTGGACTACATGATCACTGTAGGTCCCTGCAAATTGAACTACATCCTCCCCTCCCTGTTCTCTCCCCTTCCATCTCCTCTCCCTTCCTCTCTTTTTAGTGGAGAAGGTGCCAAGGTCATTACTCAATCTACTTTGTTCTCCAGCTCTTTCTGCTGCCTCTTTCTGTTATGGGAATTGTCTTGATTATTTGGACTTGGTTGTAGGGGTGTTTGTGCTCTTTGTTTTCTAATGCTTCAGGATTTTATTTGCCAGCCTTTCATAAGTTTGTACTTATAATATTTTGTGGACATACCAATTATTATCTTGGTAAGGTGAACAGGTTTAGTAAGCAGAAGGAAATTTAACTTAATTCCGTGGTATTTTTTGGGAATAATACATACATTGTGTATAAAATAACATTTTTATACTTTAGGCAGTCAAAAAAGAAAAGTCAAAAATTATTAGTTCATAGGGAGAAGAGTCCATCTGAATTCATATGAATTCAATCTGTGATATAAATCTCAAAAATGTTAATTATGTCTGCAGGTGGGAGATTTGGTAGCTATTTAAAACCACTTCTCTCTCAGGCTGACAGACTAATGTTACTGATCTCCTGTGATACATGAAGAACGGTGTTCCTATGCTAACACATTGTACTTGATCTCTCAGATTTGTAATTCTGAAAAGGAAGCTCTAAAGAATGCAGAAAGTTCCCAGTATTGATGTGGAGGTGATTCCAGAAAGTTAATTTTCTATGTGCTGTTAGTATCCTGTGTTCATTTCAGCATTCATTCGCTCACTTATTCATTCATTCAGAATTATGAGAACTCACATTATGGAGTTAGTATGTTTATCCAGAACTGGCAAGCACCTACATTTCCATGCAGTGGAGCATAAATAAAGCATCTCTACTGTTAACACATGCTGCACCCCTGTGTTACATTTGACTGCATTTAAGCAGTGTGCACCCATCCCTTCTTCCCTTGTAAAGTTTTGTTGGACAGCAGCTTGGGATCAGTGCTTGTGCTAGCTGTGGATAGAAAAATGCATGGTGGTGGAGGAGGTGTGTGTTTTTTGTTCTAGTCGGTTGGTTTTTCTGGCCAACAGGTAGAGGGGAGGCACAGGGAAGATGCTGCTGATACTGTGCCAGTTATTCTGATGCTTTGGAGTGGCTGCCTAGAACAGAGGCTAGACAGAGTTAAGAGAATAATGTGCATATTTATTAAAGACCTTCAATAGGTGCACCTTGGGCAGTCAAAAGCCTCACAGAGGCTACACCCAAGATGGATGATGGTCATGAGTTTTTAAGACAGATATAAGTCTGGTCTATTTGCATATCAGGCATTCATTTTCTAGTTACAGCATTCAGGTAATGAAGTCATGTACCCCCAGTTTGCTTCCCCCTCAATTCACTTTTGTTTATGCTTTTCTGGGCCTGAGGCTGTGGTGTGTGGTTGGATCACAGGCCCAGAGGGATTGTTTTGTCTGACCAAAATGGGAAGACCGTTAACTACACTTTATATGGAGTTTAGAGCTATGCACTAATGCAGTACAGGGCTTGGAAAATATAAAAGCTAAAATCTTAAGGCATCCATTCTACCACTCTGAAGGGAGAGCAGGGAAGAGGAGCACTGTTGGGAGAGAACAGGGATTTGTGTTCTTCATGAATGCAGAAAGCAAAGCAATCATGCTTAGAAGTGTACAGTGTTGCACTACACCTGATATATTTTTGTAGGTCAAAGAAGCACACCTTACACACAAAGACAAGAATTTATTGTTAGTCTAATTGAAATTGTAGCAGTCTAATCAAGAAGTGTCATTTTAATTGGACTAATAATACCAGGTTATCTTGGACCCAAAAAACCCTCATTAACATTATGTTTAAAGTTGTTCATAAATGTCCTTGAATTGACTCCTTTTGTGTCATGCTCATGTTCCTGAGGTCAGTGGCATTGAGGACAGGGGGCAGGGCAACACTCCTGTGCTTGGCCCTTCTCTGGGAGTGGTGAGATACTGTCTGCATGAGAGGCAAGCTTCCCCCTTGGTCTCGGGCCTGTTTAGGTCTGGCTTGATATATTTGCAGTCTGTTCAGCCACTCTTCTAAATGACTTGAATGGTGGTTGCACAAGGACTCACTCAGACCATTATCACAGCAACATTAAAGCACATCATGGCAGTTGGCATGAAGTAGTGGCAAAGGAATCTCCTGTCAAGCTCTAGAAAACAGGTCATTGTAGAGTCACAGAATCATGGAATGGTTTGGGTTGGAAGATACCTGGAAAACCAGATAGTTCCAGCCTCCCTGATGTGAGCAGGGATACCTTCCAATAGACCAGGTTGGTCGGAGCCCTATCCAACCTGGTCTTGAACACTGCCAGGGATGGGACATCTATAGCCTCCTCTGGGAAACCAGATCCAGTGTCTCACCAACCTCGTTATAAAAGATTTCTCCCTAATATCTAATCTAAACCTACCCTCCTTCAGCTTAGGGCCATGACCCTATGCCCTATCCCTACATGCCCTTGTGTAAAAAGTCCCTGTCCAGCTTTCTTGTAGGCCTCCGTTAGGTACTGGAATGCTGCTATGAGTTTGCCCTGGAACCTTCTTTTCTCCAGGCTGAAAAACCCCAACACCCTTCATCCTGCCTTCATAGGAGAGGTTCTCCATCCCTCTGATCATCTTTGTGGTCCTCATCTGGACTTGCTTCAGCAGTTCCACATCCTTGTGCTGGGGCCCCAGAGCTGGATGCAGCGCTGCAGGTGGGGTCTCCCCATAGCAGAGAAGAGCAGAGGGGCAGAATCTCCTCCCTCACGTGCTGCCCACTCTGCCTTGGATGCAGCCCAGGATACTAACGGCCTTCTGACCTCCAAGTGCACATTGCTGGCTCACCTCAAGCTTCTTGTCCACCGAGACATCCGAGACTTTCTCCTCATGACTGCTGTCAATATCCAAAGTCACTATCCAGCTCTAGGAAATAACTTTCCCATCCTTTCCCACACTTATCAATCTTTGCAGTTACAGCTAAAGCAGACCTGTAACCATTTAAGGCATTCTCTGGTTGAGCCCCAGGGCCAGCAGTGAGAAGCTGCTGGTGGGCTCGGATCTCCATTGCTGGCGCTGCAGGTGTCGGGAAGAGGAGCACGGTGGGGTGGGGCATGAACGCTGTGGGAGCCGAGGAGAGGAGGTGCCCAGGGAGAGGATTCTGAGGCTGGATGCAAACAAAACACAACTTCACATCAGCCGTGGACAGCCTAACAGGAGATTTACCCAGCACTCCACACGTGGGTCTATGGAGACCTTTCTTTACCCTGTGTCGGGCAGCGGCAGTTCAAAAAGTCACTTGTTTGCTGTAAGCTTATGAACTGACAAAGCCAATTTGGGCACATGAGAAAAAATCAGCGTTTAAGCACGTGTTTCCATTTTTGGCATTTTAAATCTTTGATTGCTCTTTAAGCCTTTAACTTTAAAATGTCATTGATTTTCATTAGAAAGCTTTGTAATCTATTTCAGAACTGCTCTCTAAAAAAAAAATCTATGTTGTTAGGGAGTTACACTGATTTTCTGTGTTGGCCTCCTTCCACTTTTATAAATTGAGACTTAATCAGGGCTACTGAACTGAAATTGATTTTATAGAAAGTAACAACCCATTAATAAGATCTTTTGCTTTAAATAAGTCTTTAATTGCAGCTCTGTACAAATGTGATAGTGCAAAAATGTTTGTTAGTGCCATGACTTAATATTGACTAATATTTGTTCTTTGAGAAATATGTTTTTCCTTCTCTATTTTTAAAAGAGTACAACCAAATCTGGATCTAAGCTTTATTTCCCTAACCAAATGCATTTGAGGCATTAATGGATTTTTTTTCAAATGTCTGTCAACTTAATCTTGTGTAGCAATCTTGATTCAGCAGTTTAGAGCTCTAAATTGTTACAATAGTCTACTTTAATGAATTCCCAAACCTTGGAAAACCCTGTTAAATCTTTCTGTCCCCTCCCGCTCAGATCCACTACTGTGGGAAAAAGAGTCTACTGAACTGAGGTATGAAAATGAGACGATGTCCTTAATGAAATGTGTCTTAAATAAAGTTTAATGTGAGTAGACTATATTGATCACCCCCTCCCTGGTCTTCTTTCTCTCAGTCTCCATATCTCATTGAATTGCCTGATAATTTTTAAATAAGCTGTTTTTAAAAAGCCTGCATTAGTCTCTATATCAGCTGTATTCTGGTAAATTTAAGATTTTATTTGAGAAGGGCCCAGTTGAAAACATTTGCCCTCTCCCTTTCAATGGAGTTATGAAAATGAGAGATTGAGAGGTGTCATGGCATGTTGTTGCAGAGCAGCCCAATACATTGGTATACCTCTGGCTGATTAATGTAAGCACTACTCAGTGGTGTATAATCTCTAATCCTTGTATAATGAGCTGGTTGGGTTGTATTGCTCTTATTTACTGTCTTCCCCACAAAACGATCCTGTTTCTTAATTTCAGGGTGTTCAAGGAGATGACCTTGTTACTGCTTGGGACAGGAGTTATCTCTCTCAGGTGTAGACCAAGGGCCCTTTTGGGAGGGATTCTTACAAGTAATTATCAGACTGTACTACTGGTTCAATTTGTGAGACATCTAAAGAGCTGTGCCATTTTTAACCCATTTCAGCTGCCTTCACAAATGCTTTTGAAAGATAAGCTCAGTTCTGTCGTGGGCATACAGTTGATGTGATGTCTCTCAAGGAAATGCATGATTTTATTGATAACAAGCTGTTTTTTTCTATTGATGTGTCACTTGGTCAGCACTGCAGTGACATGGCTTTCAGTGGTAGTTTTTTGTCTGCGAGGTCAGATACATCTCAGGACATCTCACTCAGTCTGTGTTGACACTTACAGGGAGAAATTAGAGGAGGAGATCACTTAAGCCTCTGTCAATAATAGCTAGACTTCCAGCCAACAGCAGGGTCTCCCAAGGCTCGTGGATCTGACCAAGTAGTGCTCCAGGCACATATTGCAGCAGTTATGGAGTTCTTAGTCATGAGGGACCAGTGCAAACTCTTCTACATCTTGGAAAGCTTTAAATGTTGTTGAAGGTTAAATACAGAAATCCCTGCATGGAGTTTGTATTGCTTCAGCTGTTAATTTCAACTAAGCAGCACGTTTCTGGGTATCTTTCCCCATGCAACTGTGCAATAATTAAAGTGTAAAAAAGCTCAAAGATGTTATTGCAGACATTTACTACATATGGCCTATAGGTATCCACCCTATTTTCTGACCAGGAAAATAGCTGGGCTTTTTCCTTCAGAAGTCACTTAAGCATTATTAAGATGCTGAACCTCATTAACTCCCATCCCGATTGCTTTAACATTCTGACTTGAAAGTGCTGCTCTTTGAAAAGAGCGTCTAGGATCTTTATTTAATTGGCTCATCATTTAACCACAAATTAGCCAGTAAATTTGTAAATGAGTAACTTCCAAGTTTATGCTTCAAATTAGACTTACCTAAGGAGTATTTGCATTACTTTATGCAGTTGGAATAATTACCTTAGCTTACTAGCACTCAACAGATTTCCAGATTAGATTCAGTTTAGATTCTATTTGTTTAAACAAACAAAATAAGCAAATATTCTTTAAATATCAAAATGTCAAGGTCTTAATTAAAATCCCCAAAATTCTTAATGTCTGCTCCCCACCCCCAAGGTATGCAAAAATGGCCTTATGTTGTATGACTTGATTCTACAAGTCCATTTCCCCCTTCTTTGTCAAGAGCCTTGGAAAACTGACATTACCCTAACTCTTCCAAGGGAATCTGTGTTCAATCGGTTCTATATTCAATCTGTAGGCAATCCGTGTGCTTTAATACCACACCTTTGCAAAGCTTGTAAATATCAAATTAAAAAAGAAAAACAGATATTTTGCTATGTCTTTAGGATTTTTTGGTGATGCATATGAGTGTAGGTGTGGAACGTGTATTTGCAGCAGTCACTGAGTCAAAGGAAAGAAAAACGAAGGGACAATAATGCAAGGCTTAAAATGATAACTACTTTTCAGAGGTTGAAACCCAGAACTGATTAAGATAATGGAAAATACTGGGAGCGGGCAGAGTGATTGAGGCTTAAATGCTTCAAATAAAAGATAAAAACCAAACCCAAACATCTGAAACTTCAGAATGAAGTGTTAATTGTGAGGATTAATGAACATCTCTAAATAATTCGGAAAATCATTTCCCACCCAGAACCTCACACTTGTTACCAGAATGATTCTTTTAAATGCCTTTGAAGTGTGGTATTAAGAAATTCAGGGTCTTTGCCTACTTTGCATATGCCTTTATTATGCATAAACCTTATTCCTGACAGGTGAGTCAAAAAGTGAATAAAATTTTTTTAGCTTGTTTCAGTATAGTATTGCGCTTGCCAGAATTCCAAAATCAGAACTGAATATAAGCACTATCATATTTTGATTAAAAGTGTTTATTCCTAAATTATTGGTGTTACGTGTTCAGTCTACTTTTCAGTCTTCTTCCTTTCCTTCTTCCTCTGCACTTCCCCACCACATGGCAAGCAAGAGGCTGGAACATGTTAACACCATCAAGTGAAACATTTCTGCTGAGTGACAACAGATTGTTTTTATTGTTTCCAAAATTAATTTAAATTAATTTTGTTTCCAAAATTAATTTAAACAAGCAACATCAAAAAAGCCCCAACCAAGCACCCCCCAAAAAACCCCACCCACAAAAAACCCTCCCCAAAACAACTGAATTTCAAACGTCAGTGCCCTTATCCTGGGATGAAGAAAAGAGAAAATTTCTAAGGGGCTTGGGTATAACTACCACCTATATAATGATTTTTGAGCTAAAAAGTCTCCTTTAGGTATGTCTAAGCTGAAGAAGCTTTGTGATGTGACCCTAGCAGTGGAACATAGCTGGCAAGCCTACTGTAGGCTGAAGTTTTATTTCATATTCCTTTGTGGAATAAGTAACACTGTCAAACCCACAACTCTGCCTGTATAACTGCTGCTAAAGTGGTGGCAGGTTGTTGTTTCAGTTCTGTCAGCTGGTGGGTATAACCTGTGGTGGTAAGAGATGTTAGTGTGAACATGGCTCTGATTTGACTTAGGAACTGTCCACATATGTGATGGCAGTGGAAAAGGAATTCATTTGGGGTGAAGGACTTACTGAATATGGTCTGCTACAATGGCATGTATCAGCTGAGGTTAGTGTGGTAGCTGATGGCAGAACATTGACCTATTCATGCATGCTTTCATGGAGACTTGGGCTATTTGAGTTTCATTTCCCCAAAAAGAATAAATGAAAAATTATTTACCCCAAAATGGTTACATTTTTCCCTGTTACAGTTTGGCTGCTGGACTCTATTCCATGGATAGCAGCATTGATGTCAAATTTCACATTTTGGTGCCATCAGTGCTGACGTGGGGACCACTTCTAAAAAATTATGTACGACAGTGCATATAAGATGAGGAAAAAGGATTCTCTTCTGCTACTACCTAGAGGAGAATTCCAGGTTATCTGTCGCAAGTTTATTAAAGAGATCAAGAAAGCTTATGAGTGTGCAATTTAATGATGACATTTTTTCGAAGTGTTGATAATCTGAAATCATAAATTACTTGGCACTGATACTGCCTTTAAATAGGAAATGTTATGTAACACTTGTCAGAAGAAGTATTTAATCCTAAATTAGCTTTTTAAGGCGCTGTTGAATTGCTGAATAACCATGATACGGAAAACTACAAATCCTTCTATAATAGGAAAAGATGCAAGAGGAATAAAACAGGGTGGGAACTTGAAAGGTGAAGGTCAAGTCTGACAGTTTGAACTATGTGTAGCAGAATTAACAATCAGTTGTCTGAGAAGCTGCCTGTGCATGGTGTGAAATCCTGTTCGCTCAAAACGTATCCCATAGTTACTTTTACAGCCCAATGGGAGGAGAGGAAGACTGTGTCTTAACTTATCCTGAACATGAGTTCCTCCAAGGCTGACAACTCCAGAAGGGTGATGAGGAACAATAGGGAAAGTACTGCGTGGTTTTGTTGCTCATCTGTATCACAGACCTCTTGAGTCCTTGGCTCAATTTAGAGTGGCCTTGAAGCTTCTGCTTCTTGTGTCACGGTGACAGTTCCTTGATAGCTCTGCAGTAGCAGAGGTGCTCGAGTATGGCATGTTCATCTCTTCTATTTGCAGGAGCAGTTAGGATGGATACCATTTTAGGGGGTTTTTTTTGATCCCTGTCAGTATACTTTGTCCTTATATATGAATAAATGAATATTACTAGATATGTAACTAGAAAGCAAAAAAATCTTCCTGAGTACTAGTACGAGTCTGTACAATTTTAGTTATGTAGTACAGTAGAAGGGAGAAAATAATAGATTCATAAAAAAGGTTTATCTTGTCATCATCTTTTGTATAACCATGACCAGATTTTTCTTTGTGCTTTTCCTGTTTCCAGGTTAAGAGATGCAATGGGGATTTTTCACTGGATTTCATTTTCCAAACTTTTCTTGGAATAAGTCATGATGAATTACACTTCGCAAAATGTGATGCCGTGTTTTTGTGCTGTAGGCTTAACATAAATGAAATAGTCCCACAGGAACTAGTTCAGATTTGTTGTGAGAAAGGGGAGCCAGTCACCTGGCTGCTGAAGTCAAGCCTGTAAACAACACTGCTGACAGTGTTTGATGCTCTCCATCCCCTGCCCCTCTACAATGTTAATTAACCTCAGGCTTTAAGAAACTCTAATCTGAAAAGTGAACATCTTTTCAAAAGTGCTGTACTTTGGTAGCTTTACACTGCAGAGGTATGATAGATGTGGCTTCCCATCTGGTTAGCAGTGCTGATCCTACTTGAGATCAAGCTGTGCCACAAAATTGTGATCTCCTCACACTGCCAAACAAGGATTACTTGAAGTCTGAAACACTAAAGCTCCAGAAGCAATTTTTGAATGTTTACCTACAGGATTCTGTTTCCTAGAAGCTAAGTGCAATGCAGTCCTTTTCTTGCAGTATCCCATCCTGTAACATTATATTTTTCACCCATCTTGAATGCCCCATTTCTGGTGAATCTGACGTGATCAGTGCTGACAGCCAAACTGACAACATCAGTTTAAGGAGATGGGCATGGCCATAAAGGAAAATAGCACAAACGATGATGGTGGGGAATGGAGTTTGCTGGAAATGTTGAAATGTGGTTGTCTTCCCTTTTGCAGGTCAGAAGGAAGGTAGGAGAAGGGGAAATTGAGCAGTGTAAAGCTGTAATTTGCCTATTCCTGTTGAAGACAGACTGAGCCATGTTGAGCACTGCATTGAAGCACCACTGCTTTGGAATGTTTGATTGTCAGTATAGCTACTACGGTGTGTTACAGACTCCTGGCAGATAAAGGCTGTACATTTCTGCCTGATGACACAAGATTGTGCCAGGCTTGTGGGTTTTAGACAGGCATGAGAATTTGTCTGCTCATAGCACCTTATAATATCTGAGCTCTCTCAGGGGAGATTCAGATTGGACATTAGGAAAAGGCTCTTCACTGTGAGGGTGGTCAGCCCCTGGAGCAGGCTTCCCAGGGAAGAAGTCAGAGCACCAAGCCTGACAGAGTGCAGTGAGATTCTGGACTCCATGATCCTTATGGATTCCTTCCAAGTTGAGATACTATATGACTCTACGATTTTGGTCAGCCAAAAAAAAGCATTGCCAACACAAATAGACATTTAGGCATTAGGCTATACTGCTGAGTTTCTAGTCCTGTACATTTAAACATGTTCAAGTTATGTTGGGTGGACATCACTTAGAACGGCGAGTTAGTTATCTTGCCCTGTACAGCATTGCTACTCACCCATTTATTAAAGTGAAGAGTACAGACTGTACAATTTCTGCAAACAAGTCTTGACATCTGTGAAGATGTGAGGATTAACATTTATCAATTTCATTGTGACTTCTCCTTAGTTTGGTTTAATTTTTACATGCAACTCGTATTTCACTAAATGTAACAAATATGAAACTTTAGAAAATCTTCACTTTAAAGTTAAAAAAAACCAAAACAACCCAGGGGCAAAGTTGTTCCAGGTTATTCAAAATGTTCTTATTTGTCTAAGTACCACATCCTCCCTTCCAATTCCCCATATTGGAGGGGATGAATGAGAGGTTCCAGGAAACTTCTTCAGTTTTCCTCTGTGTATTCAAGTATCTTGTTGTCTCTTAGCAGAACATGTAGTAGATAAAAGCATTTACAAATGAGAGCTTTTGTATATAAAATAGGTAGCTCTTGTTTCTCTAATGGGCTGAATATCAAGTCCTCTGTTGATTGTAAACATCTAAAAGGGTTGGACAATGTGTGATTGCTACATAACTAATACAATAAAGAAAAAAAAATAGCTTTTTCAGAAACATGATGAAAAAAAAAAGCAAGTAGTTTGAAAACTCAGACAGTGTTACCAGCAATGAGAATAAACCCACAAATGCTAAGTAGTAATCCCTTTTTATCTGGACACATACTATCTGCTACTTCCTTGCTGGTGAAAATTGTAGTGTGATAACATTGCCCTAAGCTAGTAGGCATTCTCAGTCTTTTCCATGCCAGTAACCTCTTCTGATGCCAATATCAGAAAACTAAAGACAGTCCATAGAATTTAAAAGCCTTTGAATTTTGCTTTCTTGAATCTAAGGATCTCAGCTGAAGTCCACCTGAAGTGGATTTTTTAATAGGAAAGGGCTAATTGTAAGAGGAAACATGTAGTGGCATTGACCTGAAAAATTTGTTAATTTTTACTTGTTTTCCTTTGGCTTGAAATTAATTTATTGTCCATTTAAAACTTAGCAAAGCTAGTCCTATAAAAAGAAAAAAAAAACAGTATTCCAAGACCAGTATCATATCTGTAGAAAAGTGTTTGTAAGACTTGAAAAAAGAAGGCTAAAGTCCATCTTGTTTATCTCAAATGGTGAGAAAACCAATTGCACTGTACCCTACTCTGCCAACAAAAGTAGTTTGACTAAATTGAAGAGGGTCATAAAATGTGAGGAATGTGACAGATTGATGAGTAGGTTGAAAATGTTTATCCTGTAGAATACGGAGGCTTAGGGATGAAGACCATTATCAATCTGTAAAGCAAATGGGATAACTTGAGAAAAATGTGAGTTGAATGTGGCATAATTTAGTCATAAGAAGTAATTTATGATGGGTTCTCATTTTTTTTCCATGAGATCATTATGTTGGTGTTGGGTTGAATAAATGACTTTCATATCATGTTGTCAAAGATAGTTGTTGTAACCATTCACCACAAAAATGTGGCTCCTCTGTCCTCATTGTTTCTTATCACTGCCTGAGTATTATTTCAGGATACAATGAGTGATATTTTCTGTGGAAATGTATCTGTTCAGAATTTTTTCTGGTAGAGCCAGAAACACAAGATAAGAAGGACTGGGGGCAAGCTGGAGATAGAGGGGGGAGGGCAACAGTAAACAGGTGAGATAAATTTTGCACCACCAGATATGACAACCCTTAATGATTTTTTGTTATGGTTGTTATTTTCTGCGCTCTTATTCATGGGAATATTTTTTTGAGTTTTGGAATTAGTCTAACCTCCTTGCTGTTAAGGTTAGTAATTTTATACTAGCCCAGATCACAATTTTAGCAGTCCTGAGTGCCTGTGGAATGCACACTTCCTTTTGTCTATGGGGAAAAGAAATATGAAACAAATTCCTGAGCATTACCTGTTCATGTAGTGACTAGGAATGTCACATTAATAAGTTGGCTTTTATGGGAGACAGGGCGATATTATTTGTAGCTGCTTGAACATTTGTCTAAATTGGCTCTATCAAATAAATGCAAGAAGCTGATTCTAATTGACTGCATTTATTGCAGTGTCACCTGAAAGTGTCTATATTGCTAAATTTAAACATGAGCAAAATGACTTACATAGCCCAAGAGGAAGTTTGGGGCGGGTTTTTTTTCTGCTCCGCTTAACAATTAAAGAGCAAATCTCTCAAGATTAGCCAGGTGCAATATGCTGCTACTCACTTTTCTGGGTAGCATCAGGTATTGGCCAGTGCTGGAGGCAGCATGCTGGATTTTACAGAGCCACAATGTGATCTGCTATGTCAAATCCTGTGAGTTCTTTTGAGGAAGTGGAAAGCTGCTCTGCTTTGAACACTGATGCATTCTCCACAGATTGTGTTTGTGGGTTTAGTGGCATGTCTATTTTTCTGCTTCCTGCTTCATAGTAGTAACATTTCCCTCTCCAACTGAAAAGTTATTCTAGGGGAGGACAAGATGTTTACGTTACCTTATGTGCCAGCATGAATGCAGTTGAAAAGGTGGAAGTATTTAGAAGGAAAGCATCAAGGGCAAGTAGAAAGAGAGATACAAACCAGTGGGGAATGCATAGCCCGGGGCTACCTGTTGCATGGCTGTAGGCATCCTATTTATTAGGTGAAAATGAAGTAGGCCTTGCTAAACTATAACAGAAGCTGAGATGTCAGGCAAGAAGAACGCACTTAAGCTGTGGATCACCGCTCCACAGTTACTGCCTGAAGACCATTCCAGTTAGCTTGTGTCATGTTTTGAGCAGGCTGTTGTGTGACTTCACAAATGTCTCCTGGCTAAGTAACTCACAGGAAGGGCAACCATAAGCACCAGTACATGCTAGGGGCCACCCAGCTGAAAATCAGCTGTTCAGGAAAGGACGTGGGGTTCTAGTGAACATTAAGTTGACCATGACCAAATAAATCAAGAGCACAGGGGACAAGATGTTGCAGTGCAGGAGAAGGGACTACAGGTGTCCTCATCCCTGATAAGTAACATCTATATCCAATAGAGATATGTGTGATAAAAGGGAGTGGGTTAGCTGGTGAAGGGAATCATGGAGAAGGAGCAGCTTAGGGAGAGAGAATCACTGCTGT
>WAAE01018482.1:0-23861 GCA_013400495.1 Nicator chloris | reverse complement strand
AATAATAAAATTATTACTAATATTATTTAGTTGTTTCTTTCCTCCTGCAGGTTGCACTGACAGTATCTGGTCCAAGAATGAAGAGTCCAAATACATTTCATGCAGCATGAGCCAGAACACATTTTTTCTGTAACAACCACCATCATTACTTCACTCAAAAAATTGTGCTCACATGGAGCATGATTCTACCCTGCATCTCTGCACTCCCATGAGACAAAATTAGTACCTTAAATAGAAGAAAGAAATATCAGTGGTGAAATAGGGTGAGAAACAATTACTAACACTTATTATTAGTCTTGAAAGGACCCCTCAGAAATCATAGGAAGAGGGATGGTGTTTCTTCAGTGCTGCATCCTGCTCAGGCTTCAGTAGGCCACGAGTTAATGGAAGGGCCCATGGTGATTCACAGAAAAATAGAAGTTTGTCAAATTTTAGCGAAATCAAAATGTTTGAGCAGCAGATTCTTGTTAAGGGTAATTTTAATACTGCATTCACTGTTCTCAGTCTGGGATTTGGGGGGTTTTCTTCTTTTTGTAATCAGGATCTGAATCCTGGCTCAAACTTTACTACTTCTGGAAGTATGTGTGTTTTACATATAGCTGTTCTTCCTCTGATAATGAGTTTTCTGTGTTCATTCATCTGTGCTACACAAGAATTTACGTATGGAAATTGACAATTTACATCTTCTCCGTGCGCCCAAATCTTCCTTCAGCTCTTGCCATCCTGGAACACAATATTTTCCTATATAAATTGAAATATGATAGATATTAAAACAAAATTACTCAGTGATATACAAATATTGTTCATGAAAATATGACATTTTAGTGAGGTACTTATGATAATTCTGTCCTTACCTAAACCTTGCAGAGTAGGTATTTTCTTAATCTCTATAACAGCACTGGGAAGCAAAATTGTTTCTCCAATAATAATCACAAATTATTATTATCAGGCTCCAGATTTTATTTTGTAGCATATTCAACAGTAACAATTTTTTCACACTGACTCTAGTAAGTGAGCCCAGGCCAAGCCAACCCCCAGGATACAGAATTTATTCACCAGTAATCATTTACTCAGTCTGAAATCCTCCTTTTTCCCAGCACTTTCTGATGTGACAAGTTCTCATTGGTATCATTCACTTAATGAAATTCAGCGTTTTCCCCTCCCAGATCTTCCTACCACTGGCTACAGGTAGTTCAAAGGCTTTACCCAAACTGTCTTATGGCGAGAGAAATCCAGGCTACAAACATGCTGTCCCTAATGCTGCCACTCCTCAGAACCAGCATCCTGTGGAGATGACTGATGTAAAAACAATGCATAGCACTTGGCCTGATCTCCTCAAGATTTTGCCTAATGTCATTACATCCCCAAAACAGGAGGATTTTTTTTCTCAAAAGTATCTAAAATAATATCCAGACCGCATTGCATTTACTAGCACTGTTTGGAGGTGGTTTGTTTTTGTTTTGATGGATATTATTAAAATGTTAATGTATTATTTATCCTTATTCTCAAGCTTATTGATAAGATTATTCTTCAGCTGTAGAATTCAAAAAGACACATTAAGAAAAACTCTGCAAGCAAATAAAAAAAGACATTATCTCTGAAAAAGTATAGTCCATGCAATAATTTGACTGTGATATTTTTCACTTTGGACCTTGATTATACCTACAGTCACCATGACTAAAATAAGAAACTCTTTGTACATTAATGCTGCAAAACCTAGCCTACATCAACCCTCCAACTGGAAAATTTACCATAAGACACAAAAAAAATACACTGCACATACAACTGTGAGGGTGGTGAGGCACTGGAACAGGTTGCCTAGAGAAGTTGTGGATGCCCCAAGTCCCAGAAGTGTTTTAGGCCAGGTTGGATGAGGCTCTGATCAGCCTGGTCTAGTGGAAGGTGTCCTTGCCCACGGCAGGGGGCTTGGAACAAGATGATCTTTAAGGCCCCTTCCAACCCAGGGCATTCTTTGTTTCTATGATTTACCAGTATTCAGACAAACAGAACAGAGACTTATTAAGGAAAAGTGAAAGATTTGCAAGTTTCCTAGAAGATGTCTGAATTTGTTAGACTATTTCACTTATAATGCAATTTTATTATTTGGGTGGGTGGGGTGTTTTTTTGGGTTTGTTGGATTTTTTTTTATGTTGGGGTTTTTTCAAATTCTTCTCTGTAACCCAATTGTTATTTTTAAAATGAACAAAATAACAATCTATCCCTTTCATTTAAACCCTTTAGGTTTAAATGGGCTGACCAATAGATTCATTTTACTGTGATCATAAAACTTTGCTTTGTTCCTTAAGCTGTGTTGCAGAGCAGAAAATCTGCATGTTATAAAAGTTTTGGCTAATCTACTACTCCAAGAAATACCGCAGGAAAATTATTTAGCATGCATGATGTACATCAGATTCTTAGAGCTACTGAACTCTCTGAAGTACCTGATTTATTCTCCAGGTTCTTGAAACACAGATTATCTACACAGTAACTTTTACTTCAAGGACTAATATACATTACATGCCATACTCTTGTGACAGAGTACTGGACCTGAGTACTTACCTCCTCTGTTAAATACACTCTCCAAAATGGAAATGCATATCCAAAGTGGACAGAAATGATAAACACTCATTTCAGTCTTCATCCAAGACTCAAATAAACAGACATTTATGGTACTGGAAATGTACAGCACAGAGAGTCTCCCAAGACTTTCTATGAGGAAAATTCTAATTAAATAGGTCATAGAGAAGTTAAAGTAAAGAGCCTTAAACATACTAACTACCAGAGCTATCAGATGTTGCCATTCTACAGTATTACAACGTTCCCATCCTGGTATTTTAACAGTAGCTTGAAAGGAAAAAAAAATTTCTAAGATGACAGATCAATTGTGCAGCAAAACTAAGTCATATTATATCATGACATCCAATCCCTTTTCATCACTGAGTTTTTTCCTTTGTGATCTTAATATATGGCTTTCCTTGATGCCAAGAAACAGTCAATAAAAAGACGCCTTTGTTCTTGAGCAGCACCTTTGTTCTTCCCAAGCCTTAGCAACTGTTCATGGATGCAGCAAGGGCAGATTAAGGGGAAAGATTTAGTATGGATGAACTCTGTATTTCTTACTTGATTCCAGCTTTAGTCTCTTATCTGACAGTAACTCATAGTGCTAGAACTGTTAAATACTACTGCTAGTGACAAACCCTCTTATAGGCAAAACCACCTTCCCTTTTTGCTCTTTATTTCGGACTCCATCCTTTGACCTGAGTACTGACTGATGCAATCATTTTCTGCAAGCACAAAAGATCTAAATTTTTTAATGGATTTTTTGTGGTGAGCAAGCTCTGTTAAGCAGCTAGATTAAATATAGAATATGCAACTTCCTTGTCAGAGCAAGGAAAGAGTACTGTTCCACTCAGGAAACGCAGAACAAGACCAGAACACTGTGCTATAGCAGCCACAGCTGAGGAGGGCACCTGATGACATTTCTCAGTTCTCAGGTTCGGTGTCATTGTTGCCATGTCTGAACAGCATATGACAACATATGGAATAACAAATTCTCCCACACACCGGAGACTTCTTGTTAAAATCCTGAATCAGAAGTCATGGGATACTTCAGCAACTCCCCAAGGCAGGGCAGGGCAATCAGAGGATGGAGAAAGTGGAGGCTCCAAAAGAAGCCAAGGGGAACATCTGCCACAGAGCTAATCTTTGTGCATCAGATCATTTCACATTTTCCTCACCATACTTTGGCATGAAAGCTTGGGTTTATGTCTCACAGAAACCTATACTGTTATTATTTTTACATCAGATTTTTTTTTAACACAAAGCTACTTTTGACAAAATGTGCTAACAAAAATAGCCCACCAAAAAATACTTGGAGTGCAAGGACAAAGCGCATGTTAAAATTAAGGTAATTTTACACAGAAGCAAGTGTTGGCGTAGCTAATTCTTTGTTACTTGAGATTTTTGCATCAAAAGTAGATATTATGGCTGTGTCAAAGCTTATGGGCATTGTAAGTGCATATGGAAATTCTCTGAAAAATTGTTCTGTTCTGTGTGATGCTATAAATCACCACAGGATCTAAGAACAGGCATTTTGTGCTTCAAAGCACTTTGATTTAATTGTGCAACATAAAATCTTAACTAAGTCTTTTTAAAGAAAGGTATTAAATGATTTATATTATTTCTCACACAAAGAATATGACTTCATCACTCTAAATATCTTTTTTTTAAGTGACAAAATTCCAAATTAAATGACCTGTAGTCCCAAGAAATTGCTTTGTTTACTTTCTATAGATAAATTATTTCCATCTGTCTCTCATTTCATGTGAGTATTGTGATTTTCTTCTATTGGTATAATTCAAGCAACAGTGGACTTGTTCTACTTAAGATGAAAACAAATATTAAATTCAAGTTTATCAACAACACAGTTAGCTTGTTATAATAAATTCTTTGATTACTGGAAATACTAAGGATGTCTGTTATGTTTTCAGTTCATTTACACCAGCTAGCTTAGGATCTCAGATGTCATGTTGAAGACATACTAATGCTTTTCTACACATAAGAATAAAACTGGTATTTAATTTATTTTTCTTCACTTTATGAATTTTTGTTTGACCCCAGCTATGGGATGGTCACTGCCTGAAAGCATCAGACTCAGTTTTGATATTTCCAACAGAAAGAGTTGTTTCAAATTACACCAAGGAGATTAAGAAGTCAATTCATATCCTTCAAAGAGAAAAAGCTACTTACAATAATCTTAGCCTTAGATCAGACTTATAATTTAGGTATGTGCTGAGGTTCTAAAGAGTGTGGCATTTTTAAGAAGTTTCTCATTTTAGTTCCATGAAGACCACATAACACACACATTTCAAATCAATTCAGTTTTAGGTAATCCTTTTAAAAAATTATGTTTTTGCTCTCATGAAGATACAGTTTAAAGATATGTTTACTGATGCCAACTGCAAGTTGCAAACAAGCGTTACAACAGAATCCTCAGCTGTTGAGTTTATTTCACTGTGAATTTAACTTTAGAAAATAATTTAATTTTTTTAAATTGGAAGAAGTGAAGTTAGGCTTCTTCCTGAAAGCACCTTATATTTGCAGAAGACAGATTTCTGCTCAGACTCTGGTTCTGAAAAGGCTTGTAAAGAACAAGGTAGTGTCAGCTCATCACCATGCAGTGTCTTAAAGGGAACAACAGGAAAGACAGCTTGGGATGGACTTGCTCTCAGCAACCTTTTATTTTACTACTAAAACATTTTTCAAGCACAGAAAGACATGATAATTCTGCACTGTTCCTGGTTACCCTGCCAGTGTAGGTGCTGATGTGCACTGCAGTGGAGTCTGAAAACATGGATCACGACAGAAGATATTGTCCTTCTATGGCTAGCACCCAGTGTGTCTGCAATCCCATCACTTCTGTTTCAATGCTCTGAACTAAAAAAGGAAAGAATTTGCTTGGGCTGTGTTTTGTAACACCTTTAGCATGCATGTAAGCAGGTCACCCCCCCAGACCATCACTAACTGCAAAGGCTGTACAACCGAGCTTCTCCCCAGCACACAGTGCCACTCCAGAGCTCACGTGCCCAGCCTGCAGCCCTCCATCCCAGCACTCCACCCTGGGATCCATCCCAGCGAGTCTCATCAATGCTGATGATGTCAGTTCTGGGAACTGACCAAACCTTCCAGTTCATCCTGTTTCTCATGCTGCATGTGTTGGGGTATGAGCATTTCAGATGTGCTCCTGAACCATTTGAAGGCATTCAGGTCTGCTCCTAAAAAAAAAACCAAAAAACAAAAAGACAAAAAAAAAAGACAAAATGAGTTTTGGTGGCATTTAAATCTCACAGTGATCATATTCAATCTTGCTGCTTGTTTGTAGCCACCTCAGAACACAAAATGGATCCCTAGGAAACATTATGGAATCACCTACGTAAACAAAGCTTCTCACATCTTTCCTTATGAAAAGCATTTTATTTTCTATATGATTTCTCTTTACTCTCAAATAATAAATTACTTAACTGCTAACTATTTTAATAGTGTTGAACTGCCCTCTGCAGCTGAATCAGAGGTAAAACGTGTACAAAAAATTTTGTATCGTGATTCATGACCTATGTCTAAGGGTTCATGAAATCAGGCTCACTCTTCTAGATCTCAAACTGTCTGAAATAAGCTGATAGAAGCTTTATGAGCAAAAGGCTTAGAATACTGAAGTGATGTTTATTGAAAGAGTGAAGTCTTTTTGAAAAACTTGCGAGTACTTGGCTTCTCCTTTTCAGGAATAAAAGGGAAACTTTTTGTTAGGAAATCAAAAAAGGTTTGGGTTTCACTATTTACTTTTTGATCCTGTGAGATCAGAGGGTTAAGAAAACATTCAGAACAACCTACGCAAAAAAGTTCACCTGCAAAAATAAGAACAACCAAGCTAGCAACTTCCAAAAGAAAATTCTTGTCCAAGAATGGAGTGACTGAACCTATTGGGGTTTGACTTATGCTACAGATAAAAGTGTCTCAAACTGAAGCAGTTGTTTTTTCTTCTGGCTCAGCATTGATAGTATATTATAATTATTACTCCTACTCACTTGGATTTAGTGCCATTCACAATATCATGTTAATTGTGATTCACTATTCTACATGCTGAATAAATACCAAAGAAATGCCAGTTTCTATGAAAAGATAATAAAATTTACCAGACAAGTAGTAAAAGATGTCGCAGGATTGATCAGAGTTGGGGCACAATGGTTAAACTGTTCTCAGACACTTTGATCAGTACTAATGACTAGTTAAGAAATCACACACATTCCTTCATGAAAAAAGAGCAAGGTTCAATAATGTACATTTCAAACTAAACACTGCCTTATTTGCCAGAGATTACCAAGGGGTAATGAATGATGCATCCACAAAGCTGGAAAATTCCATTTTTCCCCTGCAAAAGTGCCTGTAAAACCATAAGTGAAGTTCAAAAAACAAAAAATCCCAATCATACCTTGACTTTAACATATTAGGTTGTATCTTTCAAACAATAATGTCTAAGTATGCTGAATTAACACCTGCACAGCAACAGCAGGAGAGGAAATACTGGCACTAAAAGTTTCAGTCAGCAAGTGTAAAAGAGTCAGGTACCTTGGTAACAGTGGTGAGAGTAATCTTTAAAATTTCATCCATTTAATTCCTCAGGGAGAGAACTCTTAGTGAGCTGTTAGCTGATAAAAATGATAGCACAGCACCTACAGTCCCTGTTCAATATAAAAAAATAATAAAAAAATTTCAGAATTACTAAAAACTATAGAGAACTTCTGAAAAAAGATTGCTTTTCAGTTGTTGTTGTGATGATTCATTAGATTTGAAGGTTAGCACTGAATACTTGTTACTTAGAAGACCCTGGAAGAGATTATTCCTACAGTACTGTACTGCTGAATTCTAGCCTTAGGTCAGGATAGGTTTCAATTCTTTTATCATTTCCTTGAAACATTGCCATTTCAGTAGAATGATAAAAATAAACACCCACAACAAAAAAAAAAAAAAAAAAGTCACAGTTTGAGAAAACAGCTTGTTTTTGATTTATAAAGTTCATTTCCAAGTCCAATAACTCATACACTTAAAAATTTGATTAATCTATGAATAGGATGGTTTATAACATACTACATGTAGTGCATCACCATTTATAAACACAATCAAACACTGTATCAGCAGTTATTGCCTGGTCTCATTGGACACCAGTGACAAGTGGTGTCCCTCAGGGTTCCAAACTGGGACCAGTGGTATTTAACATCCTCATTAATGACATAGATGAAGGGACCAAATGCACTGTCAGAAAACCTGCAGATGACACTGAGCTCTGAGGAGTGCAGATGAGACTCCTGAAGGAATGAACACCACCCACAAGGACCTGGACAAGCTCAGGAAGTGGGCCCATGGGAATCTCATGAGGTTTAACAAGACCAAGTGTAAGGTGCAGCACCTGGGTCAGGGCAGCCCCTGATATCAACACAGGCTGGGGATGAGCAGATCGAGAGCAGCCCTGCCCAGAAAGACTTGGCTGGTGTGGCTGGAGCACTTGCCATTGAAGAACGAGGTACAAAAGTCATTAAGGACCTCAGCCTTCTCTTTGTCCAGGTCTCTTATTTCCTTCTGGAGAGGAAGAAAATTATCCTTAGGACATTATCCCTAGTCTTTTTTTTGCTTGCAACATATCTATAAAAGCCCTTCCAGTTACTGTAAATATCCCTGGCCAGACTCAATTCTAACTGAGCCTTGGCTTCCTTAACCTTGTCCCTAGCTTCCCATATCATTTCACTGTATTCCTCCCAGGCCACCGGTCCTTGTTTCCACTTCCTGAAAGCTTCCTGAAAGACACGAGCCAGCAATCTGCACTTGAAGCACAGAAGGCAAATCAGGTCCTGGGCTGCATCCAAAGCAGTGTGGCCAGCTGGGCAAGGAAGGGGATTCTCCCCTCTGCCCCACTCTGAGGAGACCCTACCTGGAACACTGCATCCAGCTCTGGGATCCCCAGCACAGGAAGGACATCAACCTGTTGGAGCAAGTCCAGAGGAAGGCCCCAAGCTGACTAGGGGAATGGAGCATATCTCCTGTGAGGAAAGGCTGAGAGAATTTGGTTTGTTCAGCTTGGAAATAAAGGCTTAAAGCTGACCTAATTGCAGCCTTCCTGTACCTGAAGGGTGCCTGCAAGAAAGATGGAGAGAGACTGTTTACAAGGGCCTGTAGTGACAGGACAAGAGGGAATGGCTTCAAACTGAAACAGAGCAGGTTTAGATTGGATATTGGGAAGAAGTTTTTTAGGTGGTGAGGCACTGGAACAGGTGACCCAGAGAAGCTATGGATGCCCCAGTCCCTGGAAGTGTTCAAGGCCAGGTTGGTTGGAGCTCTGAGCAACCTGGTCTAGTGGAAGGTGTCCCCGCCCATGGCAGGGGATTGAAAGTAGATAATCCTTAAGGTCCCTTCCAACGCAGAAATTCTATGATTCTATGATTTATGAATTTTAGGAAGTGGTTAAAAAAGTGCAAATAAGCTAGAGACCACACGTATTGGAAAAATGTTAAAAAAAACATTGTGCAATGAATTTTATTGCTGAATTTTGAATGACATTAATACTACATTGCAACATGCAATTACACTTACATGTGCAGAAGTGGTACTTACAAATGTCAATAAATTTAACTTTAACCTTATGACTCCCACTTGCAGTTGCTTTCATTATATCTTTTAATAACATTTCATTTTAATAACAATACTTTTTCAGTCTACAGATTCCTAACAACACAATCTTGCACATTTTTGCTGAGCTGAAAAAGTTGTCTGAAGGAACTTTTTTGTGCCCATCTCCTTAAAAGACAGCCCCTTTCCAGACCTGGTATCCATGAGAAAGAATGGGAAGAAAGAAGAGCAGAAACTCTGTGGGGTAGTAGAGAGAAGGGTCAGAATGGTTTCTTTCTCTGCATTCTTCCCCAAATGGCGTAAAACTTGCTCCAGTTCATGAGCAGAAACCTCTAGATTTTCTGTGTGGTTGCCCTCTCAAGGATAAAGATGATGAAATGAAGACCTCTTTCTTGAAAAGGGCTGCTATTGCTGACAGAACTAGAGATTCTGGTGTCATTGGGAAAGCTGCCAGCTCAAGCTGAAAGAATTCAGCTCGCAAATACTTTAAAAGCCATAACTGCAACTTGCTGGTATCACTTAAAGGAAGCATTCTTTGGGAATTCAGCGCTTACGAACAAGCCGAGTATGAATAATGTCATTGCCACTCGTAACAGAGATCAAATCCCAGTGAATCAGCTATGTGGGAACTATAATATCACAGTGACAGGCACTTTAGAACGACATCATAATGCCTCTTTTGTAACTAGGATGGGTTAAATCTTAGCCCTATTGAAATGAAAGCTCACCAAAAATCAAAGAACAGAGTAGTGTGGCTTCTGGGGAAGTAAATTGTTCAAAGGCTCATCTTCCCAGCAGTTTCAGGATGCTTCTCACACCCTCTGACTCACTGAGCAACCCTGAATAATTCAGTCACCTCTCAGCCCCACGCTGTGAACCCTCTCGGACTGAAGCTGTGCTCTAACAGGAGAATAGGTTGCTTCTTGTAACATAATGAAAGTCAGCAGCTGCTATGGACTCAAATGCTGCTGCTACATTACATCTAACTGCAACAGCAAGTGTACTGTATTCTGTCTTCAGAGATGGGACTTCCATTGTTATTGTAGTCCTTTAAACACCATCTTCATTCCACTTAGGAGTCCAAGTGATATAAACAAGGAATTGCCTAAAAAAATATAAACCATGAAAGGACTAATGAATCTAACCACCTGGATGGCACCATGTCCTGAAATGAGGCAGTGCATTCTGAATTATAGAAGAAAAGCAGGAAATTAAATAAAAAAATTCACTGAGGTTTGCCAATAAAAGCTATTTGGAATCATCTCAGCCTCCAAACAGATAATAAGTAATAAATTTAACAAATCAGGTAAGGTAATCCAAAATTCACAGTTTTAGCTTCCAGCACTGAGCTTCCAGCACTGAATACACATTCTAAGTGATCTTAGAACAATGCTAAATTCACACAAGCAGCCAAGCAGTAGCATCTTACCAAATACACAGTTATTGACCAAGCACAGTAGACTCAGAAGGGAGGATGGAGCCAGGCTCTTCTCAGAGCTGCCGAGCTATAGGACTAGAAAGGCAGGCAGGAAATGATACAAAGGAAGTTCCAGCTGAACATGAGGAGGAACTACATTACTATGCAAGTGACCACACACTGGAGCAGATTGTCCAGAGGCTGTGGACTCTTCCTCACTGGAGATATTCCAGAACCATCTGGATGCAATCCTGTGCCACATGCTTTGAGATGACCCTACCTGAGCACTGTAGTCCCTTCCAACCTTATTCATTCTGTGAAGACAATTTCAGGAATCCACAAGTCATGGCAAAAACCTCCTATGGGAAAAAAGAAAACATATTTTAAAAGCAAACTGACCCTCTGACACTACATCTACATCTTGAGGCCATGCAAGGCCGTGGAAGAATCCAGCTCAAACATGTACAGCACAGAGTGATGCTGCTGCATTTATCATACTCATGAAGCCACAGTGAGCTCCTGAACAGAAATGACACACTATTATTTCACACTTTTTTTCCCACAGTCAACTGTGAGAAACTAATCTTGTAGAGGATCCTTCTTTTGCCAGATCTTCTTCATGATCTACACAGCAGGCATTATGGAACATTTCTCATGCCTAAATCTGATGTCTTCTATATGGTAAACACACTCAGAAAGGAAAACTGAGCTACATATTTTGGAAAACAAGCACAACATAGTACATGGTAGCTACAGTCCAAAGGGGCAGAAAAGCAGAAGTAAATTTGGCCCAGATGAGGTGAATAGTGGTTCTCGTGGCATGAACTATAAAGACGGAGGTTATTTTCAGCAACAGGGCATCAGTTTAATAACTGCTGATTTTTTTTACAGGAGTCTTCCTAAACACATGGCAATGACCATCTATTCAGGCCCTTAGATGTAGCACAGTAAAATACATATATACATAGAGTTTCCGTTCACAAACTTTAGATAAACTTGCATAGCTGGGTGTTATTTGCATGGCAAGCATGATTAAAACAAAGAAGACACAGAAATCACAGATTAAGAAATTCAGAGAAGAAAAGCTCGTAACACCTTGGAAAGCATGGGGAAGGAATTACCTTGGTAGGATGTAATTAAAAATTTGTCTCAGACAAATTAAAAATTTGTCAGAAAAACATATCCATTATTATTAACTTTTTTCAAGGCCTTTATGGCTCAAACTTCACATTAACAGGAATTTGTTTTTTAAACCATCTCATCAGAAAGCCACTTTGTTCTGGCAAAGTCCCAAGACTTGATCACTGTAAGGAAAGCCATTTTCAGATTCATGGTTAGTCCTTAAAATTATTTCTTTAATAAGTTTTCAGGGTATCATTGTCTTCTGAAAGGTAGCTGAGATTACTATGCACAGGATTATATTTAGTTGTTACACGTACGTCTTCATCAGATATGTAAACGGTCCACAGCTCCTCTTCTGCAAATGCCCAGGAGCATCTTACTTTGTCAGACAGCTTCTCTTTATTTTTTTTAATTATTCTAACATCTCTTTGCACCTGTCCAAGGTACGAAATTATTTTTTCTTGCCTTTTCATTTTTGTCTATTTAACTAAAGCACACTAAAATGACTCTGCATTTCAAATCCCTGTCTTCTCAGGTAAGAATTCTATTTTTTTCCCTTTAAGAGCTTTCTTCAGCTTTCTGCTCTGCTTCATCCCTTTGATCATTTGTTTGTTTTACATCTACAGGTGTCTTTCAATGGCAGGAGGATTTTTTTTTGTGTGTGTGTAGAGGATTTTTCCTCAGCTCTGGTTTACCTGACAAAGACCTTATCTGAGATTACCAATCTATGCATCTCACTGCAGCAAACAACACCATTTCCAAAACTGATTAAGCAAAAATATTATTCCTTTACTTTCACTTTCTTTACAAAGGCAAGTAAACATAAAATATGCTCATTTTTCAAACAGATTTTACTTTGACTAAGAAAACTGACCTAACACACTTTTCAAAACCATCAGAGCACTGATCAGTCTCAACAAAACCCAAACTGATGCCTCTTGCATCATGGAGAGCTTTGACTGCACTCATAGATAATGACCGTGTGACTTCACCAAAGAATAGTAACAGTAGAGAAAATAAAAATGCATATTTTGAAGAGACACTGAGTTACAGCACATATTGCACCTACTTAGAGCATTATGATAATAAGGTAACCAATCTTGAATATTGCATGAAAATTCAAAAGGTATTTAAGCAAGATGAAAATAATAGTTTACTTTCTTTGTTTTCCTCGAGATATCAGTATTTACCTCCCAGTCTAGTGATTTGGTTCTCAGATATTTGTTTTTCGCTATAATTACTGAATACAATAGGCACAATAGATTTCAACATATATTTTGGAAATTTTTTCTTTACTCCCATTTTTCTTCTCTTACTAACACTTGAAGCTCTGTTGTTCCTTTTCTGTATGAAGCAGTAGAGTTAACACTTTTTCTACTACACCTAGTAGATTTTCAGCTATGTTACTCCCTACAGATCAAGCACAGAGCTAATATGCAAAACCAGTTCCTTTGCAGAAGAAAGTAAATTACATGTTGAATCAGGCATATTGCACAGTATAATTTTAGTTCTAAATAAGATAATAATAAAAATAAGATCATAATACTTCTTCCATGAGGAATAATAACAATAATAACAATGCATTCAATCTTATTTCCCAGAAGTCCATATCTACAATCAAAGATGCAGCTCTGTGTATAGAAATCCCCAAAGCTGCCACTTCAGAGAGCCATATGTCAAGATAAAATATCTCATCTGTTTTCATTACTTGTTACCTCCTCTCCTGGTCCTCTGTGGTTTCTCTAGCTCTAACCCTACAGGCATTAATGCTTTCCTGATTTACTCCTTGCTCTGTGCTCAACCAGCACAAGCATTGATACACTTATGCATGAGTTAGACTGGGGCACTAAGGAAGCTGAAAAAGACTTCTAGCAGCACAAAATAGCACACCATACTAGATTGGAATTGCCCCTGAAAAGCTGTAGGCCAAATTTCATCCTAGAAGAATGCTTGAAGGGTTTCTTATTGAGGTTTCTTTGGTAGATTCTGGTTGGTTGGTTCAGTTTTTTGGTAGGTTGTTTTATTTATTTTGTTTTTATGATTTTCTGTGTTGCTTTGAGGGGTTTTTTAAATTTGTTATTTTAACTCAGTCTGTGCTTTTCTTTAGACTAAAATCTTGCCTGCGGCATTTTTAAGCTTACCTATACTTACACAGCCTTCTTTTTTCAGTTGTTAGCACTTTAATCCTCTTTCTCTAGGTTGCTTCGTTCAGCAACTTCTACCAAGTGCCAAGAGACTCCACAAATCAGGATATACAAAGTTCAGAAGAACACAGCAATTATTTACTTACAGATATACACAAGAGATGCCAAGGTGTAACAAGCAGTATCCAGAAGTTAATTTGCTCTCCATTCTCATGGCAGTCATGACTCAGTGGAAAAAAACTCAGAATGGGATAATCCTCAGTCTTACCGAGTCAGCAAGTTCTAATTCCCTGCTTTTTCTCTTAGTATTTAATAACTTTTCTTATCAATGTTCTTCCTCTTTCATTCTTCCAGGATTAAAATGATTCACATTTTAATAATTTTCAGAATAGAGCTAAGACAACGTCACATTGCTCTGCAGCACCAAAACTGTCAAGGAGTTGGTGGTATCTGTTGTTCAGGTGTCTCAAGTCCTAATAAAAGTGCTTCTTCTGCCTAAGATGAAATGGAAATTTGCTATAAAGTTCATACAAAAAACTGTAATCCACTCCTGATCATCCAGCTGAATGCAATCACAGCACAAGCAGACAGTGTAGGCCATTTCCAAATTAGTCTGGCCTCGATGCTGCTGCTGCCTTTTGCAGCATGGAAGAACTCTTGCTTCCACGTCACTGAGTGCTGGTGCAGGCAAGAAAGAGGAGAGCAGCCACACACATAGGGAACCTCACACAAATCCAACACACACAAAGCCTTTCAAACTAACAGGCGGAACACTGCAGAAGATTTAAAAAAAATTTCTCAAGCAGAATTTTCCAAGTGCCGACACTGAAAATCTCTGCATTAAGTTCCAGGAGGCCTCCGATGGAGCCAGGTAACTTTGCCACACAGCTGCCTCAGGGCCTGCCACCTCCTCTGCCCCATCCTCGGCCACAAACTCAGAGCAGTACGTATGGTTTTCAGAGCTTCCAAGCTCTTTCAGAACACTGTCCCAGGAATTTCTCCAAATAATACTTTTTCAATAGACGCATCCATTTTGACAGATTGGTATTTTCAGATACAAAACAGCCATCTCCACTTTTAAATACACATTTTAAATGTAAGGTTTTATACATTTTGTCAAATACATTAGAGATATATTATTATATGTAGATATTTATTACATATATCTCTAAAAAATATATCTAAGACATATACATATTTTTGGTATAGAGGAAACAAATGTTTCCTTTATCTAAAAGCAAGTTTTGCCATCCTTGCAAATCAAAACTACATTTGTGTGCATATGCACACATGTATGTGGATATGACTAAGTACTACCCAACATAAATCTAGTCAGAACTCAGGCCTTTAAACATTCTTGAGGTGATCTTGCTCATCCCTCTGGTTCTGGCCGGTACTCTTCACTTCTCATGTCCACAGAACTACTAAATCATAAACTGGACTGCTGAGCTTACCAATCTAAAAACAAATACCTCCCTAGTACAAATATCTGTCTAGTTACTGAAAACACACCTTAGATATTATTTCTAGTTCCTACTTTTGACATTACAGGAAAATAGTGGTTCACAGTGACATACTACAATATTTAAAGTGGATTGCAGTATTTTTTCAGCACATTGCATAACTCTGGTGAGACTATGCAGGCTTTTTCCTTTTAAAAGGGTTATTTCTTCTGATTCTGAAGCAAAAGGCACCTCATATATAATTATTCAGCCCACTAAAATGCAAATAGCAGTGATGGGTAAGCATA
Organism: Nicator chloris; assembly: GCA_013400495.1. NCBI lineage: Eukaryota > Metazoa > Chordata > Aves > Passeriformes > Pycnonotidae > Nicator > Nicator chloris. Next base: position 8,254 of record WAAE01018482.1, on the reverse strand, counting down.
AATGAAAGGGTTTACGAGCCATACAAGCCCTGTAATAAATGACAAATGGACAAATATTTTTTTAGAATGGTAAACCATGTGACCAGTTTTCTATGCATCATTTTTCAGCTCAAGTGTATGCTGAAGCATTTATTCATAATGCTCATATAATGACAATGCTTCCAATTTTCACCTTTGAGAGATGAAGGTGATCTGTAGCCATTGTATTTAAGGCTATCAAAGATAGTAGTCTGTCATTATGCTCTAACAAATCACATTGCTTTCTGTTTTAGCCACATCACAACTGCTCAGCATTAAGCCTTAAGAGCTAGATCCTATTAGTACTTGGACAATTTATGAGTGTAAACAGAAATGTAAAACCTCAGTGTTGGATGATGGTTATTGTGCTTACAGCTGACTAATAAGCTCTTTAATGCACTCCATTCAAAGTCCATTTCCACTTTCTTGGCTTCTGCACAAGACGTAAGACATTTGCCTACAAAACTGTAGTGTATTCTGTAATTTGTATTTATTAGCCTACACAACTAAGAATTCAAGACTAGCAAATAAAGAATTCATACTAACAAATAAAGATTACTCACAGGTATGTGTTGTCTGTTGCTGTTAATCTTATTCAAAGTAGTACAAGTATCTGATCTCTCAGTCATATTCAACTTCTTTAGGCCTTGTTCAGAAAACCTGTAGAGAAAATCTGTTAATTCTTCTGGACTGGATGCAAGTAGCGATCCCTTTCTTTTGTGTTTTTATCTCATATACTATTGTTTCAGAAAATTATTTCCATACCACAGGAGCGAGGAAGGACATCTTTAAAGAAAAAAGCTACCAAAGTTTAAATCTGATTCTGTTGCATACAAAGAAAATTCTAATAAACATTAAGGGATGCAAAATTGCATGCTAAGTAATGAGCAACATCAGGAACGGGTTTTTGTAGTTCTCTTTCCTTGCTGAAATTTTGAAGTGTATTACTTACATGTCAAAGTATGTGTTTAACTTACTGTCTTTGGCTTCTGCACGATATTGTAAGTGAAGAGATGAAAATACTTGACAACTGGTGTTTTTAAAAATTAAGATTACTTTATCATCAAGAGATACTGTAATTACACCTGGAAGTTATTAAATTGCTTCTTGAATTTAAAAAAACAACTCTTATAATCACAATTTTAATGGATTTGAAATGCATTAATACATGCCAAAATACTTGAATATAGGAAACATGCTATGACAGAGAAATTAAACTGATCACTTTAAAGGTGTAGCAGTAAGGTTAAAGCTCCAGATAATTATTTTTTTAATCACAGACATTTGACAGTGCTAATAATCTGAAAAAAAAAATTCTAGTACAATGAAATTGTAGTTTCATCATAAAGATGTGTGAACTTTTGAAAACTTCCAAAACAATAACACCATCCACTTTCATAGAAGCAAAAAATGGTTTGGGTTGGACCTTTACAGGTCACCTAGTCCAACTCCCCTGCCATGGGCCGGGACATCTCCAACAAGATCAGGTTTCTCAGAGCCCCACCCAAACTGGGCCTGAATGTTTCCAAGCATGGGGCATCCACAGCTTGTCTGGGCAAGCTATTCCAGTGTTTCAGCACCCTCATGATAAAACATGCCATCTTTACATTTAGTCTGAATCTACTCTCTTTGGTTTAAAAACCTTAGCTCCTAGCTTAGTCCTATTGCTACAGGCCCTACTAGTCTCTCTACATCATTCCTTTAAGACCCCTTTACGTGCTGAAAGGCTGCAATTAGGTCACCCTGGAACCTTGTCTTCTCCAGGCTAACTACACAAAGTGTCTCAGGCTGTCTTCACAGGAGAGGTGCTCCAGCCCTGTAAACATCTTTACATCTCTCCTCTGGACCCACTCCCAACAGGTCCTTGCCTTTCAACACAGTATGGGAAGCTACATGAGCATCCAGATCCCCTCAAGATCTTCTGTCTTACAACTAGGTTTGCTTTTCAGCTGACTCAGAAAACTGATCCCATTGAAACGACCACTTCTTTTTAGAAGAAATACAGTAACAGTGGAGAGGTGACAACCACCTTTTCAGTGCATTTTTACATCCACTTAACCACGCATTAAACACAGCCTGAAAACTAAAAAAAATAAAATGCAGTCAGGCAGAGCTCCTGTATGACAGTAAATCCCTTATGTGACAACACATCAAATGGAGCAGACAATTAATTACCTCAGAAAGTCACTTGAGTTGTGGATCCCTCCATCTGTCATTTGCACAGGGAAAACAGAGGGCACAGACATCCTAGCATCACAGGTAAAGCAAGGAAAATAACAGATTCTCCCAGAAAAAAAAGAAGTGTTTTCTCTGTCTCGAGAGATGATTTAAATTAACATTTTACTTAATGCAATGGAATAAGAGCAGTAACATGCTCAATTGCCTTCATTCAGCAGCCTTCATGTAACTGCCTAGGCAGCACTAACTCAACAATTTCCTGTCTGCTGCCAAACTAGCATGAAGCAAGTAAAATTACAGTAGTTCAGAACAACTACCAAATACTTACTTATACATATATATTCACATATAAAATTATTAATGATAATTTAATATTTATCAAGCACATATACTATAAATTATTATATTACATATACATGCACACTTTATATTGATACTAGAGCTGCTGCCTGGAAATGAAACAGATGATAATTAAGACACTATAAAAAATTTCTTCCTTGATTAAAAGATTTGCTGCCCAAGATTACTTCTTAAAATTAGAATGTAAACAAGACATAAAACATAGCTTCAAAGTTTTTCTATGTCTCCTCTTATATTATATTATAAGCTAGCTCAGTCAGTCATGATTATTGTTTACTCTTGTCCTCTATTCTGAGACGGAAGAACATTACGACCTAACTGGATTAGCTATTGACCACCTCTAAGAAGGCAGGCACTTGTGTAGGGGTTTAGCTCTAAAGAAAAAAAGATCAAAAATTAAAACCACAAGAAAGTAAAAGCATTTTATGCTCGTTTCTATTACATCCTTGCATCACACAGAAGCGTAAAGACTGGACTTTAAAAGTTTAACTGGTTTAAACTCATAAACCTGGGGTAGGAGAAGCCTAGCATCTGACCCTGAGTTCTCTCTAAAATGCGAACCAAATTCCTCTCAGGATCCAAAGTTCAATGTTTTCCAGACATCCATACCAGACAAATTGATTCTGCCTGAAATTCCCTTTTTAAACCAAATCTCTGAACCAGTTACAGAGCACCGGAGACACTGACCTAACTTGTGCCTAACTAGAATCATCTCTTCTCTAAAAGGATAATCCCTCTGTTTAATTATAATAAAGCCATCATACAGGGTGCTACATATTGCACCAAAATGAATACGAACTAAGTAAGAAATACTTTGCTGAGAAATTATTATCTTTATAAATGCTATACCTTTTTTTCCTAGTTCTCCCCCACTGCTTCTGCAGTGCAAGAAATGGCTGATTTTCTTGAGATCCATAGTAGAAATCAGATAATCTGAATCTACACTCTCACATCACGACATGCCTCAATTTTGGAGTGTATGACAACCCTCTTCCTGCTAAGGTCAGTAAGTCTTTCTTCTTCCACTACATTGAAATTCCAAAACAAAACACCAAATAGGATTCTCTGCTCCCAGAAAAGGAGCATCATGACCTACATAAATGACCTAAGGCTGTATTTTTCTCTAGAGTACAGTTACTGTTTCCATCTCAACTCTGCTATCATCACTTCATCATCTTATGCAGGAGGGGTGGAAATTGTTAATGTCCAAGCAATTTAGGGGTCAGAATGGTACTGAGAGAAAAAATGAGGTACACCATAAAGAGGGTATAATGTGTATATATAGGATACATTGCAAGGGGAAAACCAAAGAGCCAGCCAGCAAAATCAGAGCATCAATGCACGTGGTACTGTACCTCTTTTGGATATAACAGCGGCAGCGATGAGTGTTGCAGAGTGTCAGAAAGTTGGAAAAAATATATCCCTGTGTTCTCCTCACTGCAGAAAGCATTAGCCAAGACCAAAGTTCAAGTGCATCACTATGTGGCAAAGCCATGCTGTGGAGACTGCAGGGTATCATAAATAAATGTACAACTATGAATTAAACGCAACACAGTGACGAGCATAACCAAGAAATTAAACACAGAACATGATTTCTGCAAAAAGTGGTCACAAAAAGGTAATTTAATAAAGGTTTGATTGTATATAAAGGGGCATACTGTTACACAGGACAGCCCAGGAAAGGTAGAATCACGAGTGTGAAGATCCAGTAGACAAGTTTAACAAGTCTTTACAGTCTAGGCATAATTTTCAATTGCAAATTGAAAGCATCCCTGAGGTTAAACATTCACATAAAGGAATCAGCTGGAATCTCACAAAACATACTCTCTTTTCCTGGGTCTACATTGAAGAAATTACTTTGGTTTTTTACAGGTTTTACATGCATGGAATTCTCACAAAACAGATTTGAGACCAACTAATGTACATACTAAAAATTAGTAACAGTAAATAGTATTAAACAGATATAGTAACATTTTTCTTGTAAGAAAATATTAGCTGTACCACTTCGTCCAAAAGATGGACCTTCATATCAACTAATTCTGGTATCAAGCAGCAGTTTCATTCTTGGTGATTAAGAAGTTCCTAGATTTTTGTTTCCTACTTCCCACAGTAGGAAACTCAAGAGAGTGAAATCTTCCTGCTTAGAATGCAAACAGTCTTTGAGACTTAATATAAGCAAACTTAGTGCAAAACTGTAACAGCTCCCACAGTAGTTTCAGCATTTTGTGGAGCAAGTTATTTTCTGTCTATGTACTCGCAACTACTCAGGCGGGCACAGAAGAGTCAGCGAGAAGATTCTGTGTCCAAGCTCAAAGCTGGAGTATGTGACAGATGCTCACTCCTGTCCCTCTGTGTAACTGGCTGGCTTTCTGCTCATAAATAGCAAGTATTGTGCACTAAGGAAGGCCAGACTGGATGGGACTCTGAGCAACCTTGTCTATTGGAAAGTGTCCCTGGCCACTGCAGAAGGGTTGGACCCAGATGGTCTTTAGGACCTCTTCCAATCCAAACCATTCTGTGTTTCATAATTTCTATCAATTTCAAACCTCGGCAGCCAAACAGCAAATTCTAGTAAAGCGTTTTTGCAAAACATTGCCTAAAAATGCAGAGCATCAGATTCTCTGAAAAATCAACAATATTATTCTTCCATAGCTCCAACAGGTTTCATTTATGGCAAGTGAAGGTTACCTCACATTCACTAACTCTGAGTAAGACTTACAGTGATTGAGATAAAGAAAGATCATTATTCACGCTTTCCAGAATTATGTATTTGCCCTGACAGGTAAACTGTTCTGTAAAAGCCTTGTCATCATTGGCAGTGTTTTTCATTTTTTCACCTGTCACCATAACAAATTTATTACCAAGTGCTTTGTGCAGATTCATCAATCCTTTAAATCAGATTATGTGCATCACTAAATTCACTAGACAAGAATAACTGACTATACCTTTGAGTTGCAAAGAAACAGAAAATGGAACCTGGAAACATCTAAATATAACCTATAAAAAACCCTACTTATTTCTTATTTTCATCTGCACGACACTAATACACATCCTGGCACGAGTGTTGTGCATTATTAAAAAGATCTTCTCTAAGGCAAAAATCCCTACTTTAGAGAACATTTGCTAAAAATAATTCTCAGGGGGTTTTTTTGTTGTTGCATTTTTAAAAAAAAACATTTTTGGGTAGTTATTCCTTGATAACATTCTCAAAATAAATTGTACAATACAAAATGCTTTATCCCCTAAGGGAAAATGACAGCAACTAAGACTCTCATTAGCATTAGTTTCCAAACAACTTATAAAGGGACAATTCTTCAATTCATCTTGCATCCAGTGAAATGGAAGCACTCATTATCTTCTGCAGCAAGTCCAACTTCTAGAACAGCATGATTATTTTGTTTATAAAAATCTGAGGTACAATGAAGGATTACAACAGCATAAATGAAAATCTAGGCTTCCCAAAAACCAGTTAATTCAGGCTCGGCTATTCATGACTCTTAGCATTTAGAGACAAAAAAAAAAAATCTCTGTTAAGAAGTCAGAACTACAGAACAATGACAGTAATGGAAAGAACAGTTTGAGCTTGGATGGATTTCACAGACCACCTGGTCCACCTCTCCACTCAAAGAAAGATTCACTTGGACATTACATCCCACAGGCCATTGTCCAAAGTCAAATTCTGAATCCCTCAAAGACTGGAGATTCCATCCTCTCCAAGCAATCTAAGGCAGCATGGGCTTCCCTGCTTCCCACACCACTGGTCAGAATTTTCCTTTAAGAAACCTGTTTGTCCTTTTGCTGTTCATCTCCAAGATGAGTTCACCCTTCCCTGCTGGTGACTCTTGTCTAAATCAAAGGCCAGCTAAAGTATCTCTTTTGTTTATAAATATAAGAAGAATGTTGCCAAATGTGTGATTACATTTTCCATTTCCCATGTTATCAGTCACAGTAATTTATACAGTCCAACAGTTTATTGCACCCATACTTCTACTTGTAAATCTCAGCCCCTTGAAAAATTATAGCAGATCTTCCTCTAGGCTTCTCTTTCCCTCGAGTCTCTCCCTGCCATCCCATGCCTTAAGCTTTCTCTGGAAAGCAATCCATGAAGAAATGCCCCAAAAAGGAGAATAAATAAAAATATGACAGAAAACATGACAGAGCTGTGTTGCAGCTTTCCAGGCCGAACGTGAAAACAGACAACAGCAGTCAGAAATAGAGAAATTTTCAAATACTAGAAAATACATTTCCTCTACCTTCTCTACTAGAAAATACTTGCATTCGACAAATCAGAGCCCAAAAACTTGCAATCAGGCAAGTGCACACAAAACCAGTGTTGCAGTTAACAACCAAGAATTAGTAAAACACCTTACACTGCAGCATATTTCTGTCAAACTAAATTATGTAACCCAACATTATACTGGGCTTTGCTACATGCAAAAATATTGTTATGGGGAAGGAGAACACATCTGCATTTTAGAGACATCTTAACAGCTTAATCAAAGAATTATTAGTCCAGATCCTATTATTGCAGAAAAAAAATGAACATTACCATACATAAAAAACAACCAGTTGCAATAGTAGTAATAATTAAGACTGTTGCACCTGCACTTCCTAGTACCTCACTCCTGTTCCTGGTGTTAATTCTTCGACTGTCCCTTTGGATCTCGAGGCTGATGATGTCTGTGCCAGGGAGGTACAGCAAGCCACTGGCATCCCAAGTCTCAGTGCAATGTTGACAGTTTCTTCCTCCTTACTATATAAGTGATGTGGAAACAGTTTTACATTTGGTAATTCACTTGTAACATCTGCAGCACTGTACCATCCCCTATCACCGGGAATGATCATAACTGGTTACAGCTTAGATAGCCAGAAATTCAGCCCCTTCTCCTTTGCCCGGAAACAAACATTTACAACAAACTAGAACTGGACCTTCTTTTTACTACAAAAAAATAATCTGCAGGAACTGAGTTAAACACAAATGTCTGGAATNGCAGGAACTGAGTTAAACATGAATGTCTGGAATGCTGCTCTTCTGAAACTATTTGCTGCCACTGTAGAGTACCTGCTTGCCATAAACTGACACCTATACAACATTCTCAGTTGCACAGCCATGAAACAGTAGTTCTAGATATCAAAGAATATTGTTACTTAAATATATTATAGCAAACTTTCAAGTCTGAAATTAAATTCTAGTTGAGTTGCACCACCTTGACAAGGCAGTCCCTCTCTGCATTAAAATTTTGCTTCATTCTTAAAGCTATTTGGAACTGAAGTCTAAGCAACACCTGCACAGCTTACTTGGCTTTTAATTACATATTTAAAGTAATAAGTGAAGAGAGACTAGAAATACATACTGCACACTTTTATCAGTTCAAGGTGACTCTACCAGTAAAGATTCAAAAATCATCACAACTAGTAATGACTTTTCAGTTGAAAAATAATCTTTAAGATGTCTGTCTCACAAGCTCTTTTTCCTCCTGTTTAGAAAACATTGATGCAATGTAAGGTCTTCCCTCCTAGTCAGGCAGAGTCATTTCTACAGAGAGTAAGGAAGTGCAATTGTAGGACCAGCTCTTTGGACAGGTGGAAGTTCTTCCAAGTGATCCTTGGTTGATAACTTCACCTCCCTCCCAGAAACAAGCTGGGAGAATTGATGAACCTCAATTTCAGAAGAGGCAGTTTAGACTGTAATCAAACA
>WAAE01018481.1:0-15516 GCA_013400495.1 Nicator chloris | reverse complement strand
ACCTGATCCATTCTGTGATTCTGGATGGCTCCATTCTCTACTGAGCAGGGCGGGTGGGGTATCAGGAAACACTTTGTAGCAGCTCTCAGAGCTCCTGCAGCAGGAATTGGTTTCTGGACCACTTCATCTCTGTTATGTATATGTGTTCTTGTGGCAAAATAACTCCACTACCAAATTAATCCATTCATTTTTCTTGGATATTTATGAACTCTCTTTTCAGTGAAAAAAAAAAAAAATAGAGAGTTCCATGAAGATTTATTTCCCTTGTAAATTCTTGAAATGCACTGCAATGGCATCCTGGAAAACCTCTGTACTATGGAGCTAAAATTAGAGCTAAAATTATGGAACTGTGATAATACTGGTGATATTATTCATATATTTAGTGTGAAGAACTCTACCTTTGTCCATGACAGTCATACGATGGTGCAGGACAGAAAATGGATTCCCTGAGATCAGCTTGCTTTGTCATGACAGAAACACAGTTCTTTTGAACGCTATTAAAACTAAAATAATATTTTCCGAAGTGGAAATCTTCACTATGACTAGACATCATGCTTTGTGCAGCATCCTACCTCACTGTTTTTCTCTCCTTTGCTACCTAAAAATGTTTAAGAACATTTTTTTTTTCCTGAAATTAAATGGCAGAATAATAACTAGAAGATCTTTTAGGGCGTGCAGCATTCTGGGAAGTACATGCATTTAGAGAATATTAATTTTGCCCCTAAGGCAAAGGGGTCTCCATCTGCTCAAATCTTTCATTGCTTTGCCTGTGAAAGGCTCTACATTAATTTTCAGTGAATTCTTAATCTCCATAGGAATGGTTACTATGCTGACATTGCAAGCTAGTGTCACCATTTGAAATTCCAATTATCACTGCCTTCTTTATGAATCTGTTTGCTTATGCTTACTTTCTGACATATCCTTACTAATTTTATATCTTGAGATATGCTTTAATTAGGTTCAGTCAGCTTGGAAATGAACTGTGAGCTTACTGGAGCTTTGCCAACATGCAGCATGATTTTATGCTGTTTGATCTATTCAGATATCTCATGTATGTTGGTTCATAAAAGCTGGGTGATCCATCTGTACTAGAGTCAACATATGTTTTGTATGTCACGGCTTCTGTGCTGGTTTGGCTGGGGCAGAGTTAATTTTCTTTACAGTAGCTGGTATGGGGTCATGCTTGGGTATTGTGCTGAAAACAGCATTGATGACACAGAGATGCTTTTGTTATTGCTGAGAAGGGTTTACAGAGAGCCAAGGCCTTTTCTGCTCCTCACCCCACCAGGGAGGAGGCTGGGGATGCACAAGACATTGGAAGGGAGGACAATATCACCCAAGCGATATTCCTTACTGTATGGCATCGTGCTTAGTCTGGCGGAGAAGGGAAAGGAGGATGTTCAGAGTGAAGGTGTTTGTACTCCCAAGCCACCTTCATGTGTGAGGAAGACCTGTTTTCCTGGGAAAGGCTGAATACTTGATTGTCTATGGGAAGTAGTGATTGAATTCCCAGTTTTTCTTTGCCTCAGTGCATGCTTCTGCTTTCGCTGTTAAACTTTCTCTATCTCAACCCATGAATTTTTTCAGTTTTACTCTTCCTGTTCTCTCCCCCATCTCATCTAGGGGGAGTGAGTAGCTACGTGGGGTTTAATTGTTGGGTGCAGTTAAATCATGACAGCTTCATATGAAGGATTCCAGGCAACTGTAAACTCTCTCATTTGGTAAACATGAGGAATAGAGCATTCTAAGGCTGTCCAATATCTCCCACACATCCAAATGGAAAGAGGATCCTCTGGCTTCCTAGAGACTTGAGTCAGTTGATTAGAATTAGCTTGAACTGATAACAGTAATTTCTGTAGGAACTCTCAAGCAAATCTTTCATATCCTAAGGCATGATATCTGAAACATTAGGGTATGTTTTGTTACTTGAGATTATCTTACACCCATGCACTAGTTTAGGAATTGGCCTCTCCAAAATGTTTCATGATAGTTTATAAGAATCTCATCTGAATAAGGCATTTTTTACTGTTTTTTGTTTTGAGAGGCATATTTATGTCCACTAAATCCAAAGAAAGTCTCTCTGTTGTAAACTGGATAGCTACAGAAATGTTCTTTGAAAAATTTCCATCAGACAAAGGTCCAATGATCATATGTAAATTGTTTGACACTTGCTACTTGTTTCTAAGTACCCAAGATCAGCTTCATGTACAACAGTAGGAATGTGATTTCCTATAATTCCATTTCAAATAAAGTGGTTGGATGCTATCTGTGAGAAGCTTGCAGATCTCATGCTTCAGTTAGGTACCACAGCCTTCTGAGGTCAGAATGCAAGTGTGGTTCTTCACTGGGGACTTCAGATTCTGCTGGGAAGGCCTGTTTTAGCACTACACTGCATCTGGAATGATTGCCTGTAATCATCAGATCTGTTAAACAGGAGTTGACAGATTGACAGATAAATGGTTCTAAAAAATGTTGATGCCTATTTTGTTATGTGCTGCAAAGAGAGAGAAATTGAAGAATAAGTAAAAAAAATCAGTCAGCAAAATTGTAAGTGAGAGAGAAGTCTTCCAAGGGTTATATTATGTTATTAAGGAGAGGAGTAGGATGAGAAGATATGGCCTGTTCTGCAGGAAACAGAAAATAGGCTCCTCATCCAGAAATTTTGTCTACTGCTGGCTCTCTGTAGGTGAGCAACGTCTCTATTTAAGTGGGCTGCTGTGAGCAGTTTTTTCATCCTTGCCTCTTTCATGCATCCAATGCCCCACTGTCTGTCTTCATTGCACTGTGCTGGCCCCTTCGCTGCAGGATGCACCCCTCCCTAATTGTCGGGCTCATTGTTTGTTAAGACAAGAGCAGCTCTCACACAAGGGCAGGGAACTGAGTGAGTAGCAACCAAAGGGTACAGAGTAGCAGTGATCCAGGCACCACTCACCGGTCCCCTCTTGGATTCTGTCTGGAAGGGGAAGGCAACTGCTCTGTTGCCTCATATTTGGTATTTTATTCACTGTATTCCAGGGTTTATGGAACCATATCTATCTCACTAACCTCTGACATCTTACTGGCACTAGCTTGTGATTATGTCTTCCCGCCTACTGCCCAAGAAAGAGAAAAGGGAAAGGTAGATAAGATTAAACACTGTGCAGAACAAGGCAGACTAAATTGTCCTTTTCTTCTGTTACAGGCACAAACTCTGGAAATGCAAGTTTTTCAAAGCGAATATCCAAAAGCAATTCAATGCATTCCAGAGCTCTGCTTTCAGTTCATGCAGCTAATTTAGGAGTTGCAGGCCACTTTGTGACAACTATATTAGCAGTGCTGATGCTTCTGCAGGAAAGTGTAAGAGTACCCCAGCCAACTTCCGTGTGGATGTGTTGAGGGCAAGTATCTGATTATATGTGATAACCCAGAGCAGAGGGTAAACATGGAGAACTATTTGCTTCCTTTTCCAGTACACAAACTGAGTGGCATCAGATTCAGCTATCAGGTGACAAGATCAACCAAAAAAAAAAAAAAGACAATCATTAAAAAACATTCAATAACCTGTGTAACCTGTGCTGTGGGATTATGTGCATGATAAACCTGCATGTAGGATTAAAATTTGGAAACCTGTATTTCGTGGTAGAGCAGCACATCATGACCTTTTACATGCAGGTAACTGCTTTGGCTCAGAAAGTCTCTAGTCTGCAAATTAATAGTAGCCTGGTAGATGTTTAGGGCACTGCTACATGCCTGCCCTGTTTCTTTGCTCTTTTTCAAGCATCCATATTTGACTGCTCTTGGAGTAAGTGGAATAAAATAACATGCTGGATGGCATTTTATATATGTAGGATGGGCACAAACTGGAAAAATTTGTCCTTTATGGGAACTGTGAGTAAGGAGGCAGAGATCAGAGACACTCAAGTTGCACTGGGGCAGCAACTAGAATTTGTAGCAATATTCTGGTGAGTTGAAGATTTCTAGAGATAACAGTGTGGGATGGAAAGAGAACTAGGGGCCTTAAATTATAGCCATGGGCTGTTAGTCTGGGAAAAAAAAAAAAAAAAAAAGAGGCTTGAATGCTACTGCAATGATGCTGGAAATATCATTAAATGAAATGGCTGCCTGGAATTATACTAGCATTTTATATGACACTTACACTAAATTGCTCAGTTGGGACCTGAAAGCTGTCACCTGACTGATGGGACTTTAACTAGTGAAATTGCAGAGGAGGACTGAGAAAGACTTTTTGAAAAATACTTTATTTTTAGAAATCCCTGCAACCAAAGTTTCATGAATATTATATGCAGCATTACTCTGAAGAAAAGGCAGCAAGTGAAATGACCAAAGGTTTACGTGAGAGAGTCATGCTTCACTAATGTACTCTATTCCTGATGAGGTTATTTCTCTTGCTACTGAGATGGTCATTTTTAAGGTCAGGCTGCTCTGTGGGAAATCCAGTGTGCAGACAGCATGTGTGGAAAGGAAAGGAGGGGTGGGATGCTTGCCCCTTAACAAGAGCACTCCTTTAACGGGGCACTCTTTGTCCTGCCTGTCCCTGTCTAGCCCCGCCTGGCTCTTTCCCTGGACACACCCCATGATTCAGGACCGTATTTCAGACCCCTGGGGACAACAGCTCCTGCCCCAGTGACCCCAGAGCAGGGCCAGTCTCCAGCCCCTTGGAGCCCTGCCCTGCCTGGCCATGGGCTCCACCAAGATGGGCCAAGCTGTGGGCCTATAGCCCAGCCTGGCCTCAGCACATCCCAATCCCCATGGAGGTTCCTGGGGCTGGGGCTGCCTTGGAGCCCCCTGGTGCCAGCAGGTCGAGGGAAGTGATCCTGCCTCCCTACTCAGCTGTGCTGAGGCTGAATTCGGAGTGCCGTGTCCAGTTCTGAGTTCCTCAGTACGAGAGAGACGTGGAGCTCCTGGAGCAGGTCCAGTGGAGAGCTACTAGATTGGTCAAGGGTCTGGAGAATCTCTCTTATGAGGGAAGGCTGAGGGAGCTGGGCCTGTTCAGCCTCCAGAAGAGGCCAGTGAGGGATGACCTTACTAACATGTATAAATATCTAAAGGGACACCGTCAAGGGATGGAGTTAGGCTCCCCTGGGTGATGCCAAGCAATAGGACAGGAGACAACAGGCAAAAACTGATGCACAGGAAGCTCCACCTGAACATGAAGAAGAGTTTACTGTGAGGGTGACTGAGCACTGAAGCAGATTACTCAGAGAGATTGTGGAGTCTCCCTGAATGGAGATATTTCAGAACTGTCTGGATGCAATTCCATGCAATGGGCTCTAGGATGACCCTGCTTGAGCACGGAAGTTGGGTCAGAAGGCTCACTGTGGTCCGTTCTAACCTGAACCATTCTGTTATTCCTTGGTTCTGTGACTCTGTGATTCTGTGAATGTGGACTTCATAAAGAATAAACCTCTGTAAATGTGGTCACACCCCTTAGCATTTCTGTCTCTTGTTCTAACACAAATAAACAGCTATTCAAACATCCTGGAGGAAGGATTTGAGAAGAAAACATATTCAAAGGGTTTTGAAATCCTCAAAACTTAATGCCTCAAAACCATTGAGATCATTCTTATTATTAGAGCACATGCTTAATTGGATCATTACATTTTGCTCTGGGCAGTAAATTCACTATTGCTACAAAATGATTAACAGTCTCACCATCTGTTACAGGTGTAATATTAATTGACAGTTTTATTCATACCTAACACTGACATGATCTGTCTTTACATTCTCATCTTTGCCATTTAATCTGGTATTTTTTCTGAGCAATAACAATATATTAAACTATAAATAATACATATTTACTGATTAAACCTACTCTTTCTTTTCTTGTTTTTCTTCTTAGTTATTACCCTCAATCATGACCTGAAGAGTTAACAAAACCTCTAAAATATGACACCGGAAGGGAAAATATTGCACTCATTTTTGAGCCATGTTGTATAGACTGAGGCCAAAGGTCTGTTTAGCTTGCTGTTTCCTATTCTGATGGTAGGTCATAGATGGTGCTTGGAGGGAGATTGAGAATCAGCACAGTCACAGAACAAGGCTCCTTTGAAACCTCCCAGTTTAGGGCATTTAACAGGGCAGACTTTCTGAGCCAGGGGCTGTTATTTGTCCACTGTATTTAAAAGCCTCTAGTGGACCTGTCTTCTGTGATTTTTGTCTAGTTCTTGTTTGAGCATATTCAGTCCTTTGGCCTCAACAGCTTACTGTGTCAATGGGTTGGACAGTTTGTTATGTAATGTGGTTTTAAATTTGACACCTGGAAATTTCATTGGATGCCCTCCAGTTCCTGAATTGTGATGAAATACTGAATCCTCTTGTCCTCATTTTCTATGACTGCCATCAAAATCACTGGCAAGCAAGGATTCTTCTGGGGTTTGAATGAGAACTACAATGTAACTAAATAAGAAGAGTATTCAATTTTATTTGTTAAAACAAAACATTTGCAAAAATCACTGATCCCAAGAACTATGGTGAAACTATTTTCTATCCAGTGATACAGTTCTAAAGTCAGAATGGGGTAAGAACTCTAATGCCTCAAACACTTGACTGCTGGGGAAAGAGTAGCGATGAAGACTTTAATTTGTTGACTAGCAAATACATACCTATAACATGAGTCCTGTGCAGATAGCCTACTTTAAATGCATGAAAAGCTTGATTAAAAAATAGTTTTAGTTTACTATGAAAGTTAGGAAACCTCTACAAAATTACTTTAATGAAATAGTAAGAGAACATACGGGAGAGGCCTGTCCACTTGTCTGATAGTCATACGTCATTGTTAATGAGATATCAAAAGAGCAAGGCAATAAAAAATCATAACCAAATATTTCAATGGCTCTAAAGTACTATATCTGCCTATACCTGCAGAAATACAATGTGTGATAGTCTTACTGCATATATAAAAGTAATTTCCTCTGAATATTTAAATATCTGTAATCCAGCTTTGGTATCAGGTCTATCTTTGGCATTTTTAGTTCTTAAAATTGAATAAAATACATAAAATAGTTAAATGTTTCTTCATCTATCTGTATTTTAAGACATTATGTAGATGTCCATCAAATGGATTATGAAGGCACAAATGGGATTTCAGTATCCCTTAATGAACTTTGAACTATTGATGAAGGTCATTGGCTTAAATTTGTTCATTTTCTTAATTGGAGCAACCCATCATGTGGAAAAATACACTGAGCTTCTAAATGAAAAGGAATCATGATCATGCATAATTTTGTTTTGTTATTTTTTGTTTTGTTTTGTTTTGGTGTTTTTTTTTTTTTGGTCACGATTTTACTAATGCTGTGCTTATTTAGCTAGCACAGAATGTTTCTTCTCTTTATAATTCCTACATGTTGTGTTTCATAGGCTGGGAATCATGAAAATCTCACAGTCTTGTTCTAAGAGAGTAGAAGAGATAGGAATCTTACAGGAATGTAAAACTAACAGAGCAGAGCAACAAGGCTAATAGGGAAAAGCAGCAGGGAGCAAACAGAGAGAGAAGATGCCCACTGGTGTAATGCAGTAATGTGTGCTGGTCTGTGCTGATCTTGTGCCCCCAGAATTGAGTGTTGTGATGTGTTATGGAGGAACAGTGCTGCTGCATGTGATGGTGGTAGTCACAGTAAGATCAGAGGTATCTACATCCTTTGGTACAATGGCTGTGGAATATTTTGCATCCTATATCCTTTCCATAGAGCTGTGGTCCATGTTATAAAATGTCCACACTTTTGCATGTGTTTTCCTCTTGTGTCCATAAAAATCCCAGCCATTAATCATCTGAGGACTGATGTTTTACTAATGTCTGAGACAGTACCATATACCTGAAATAATGACTAAGAATTGTCTTTGGTGGTCAGTATCCATTCAGAGACTGAATAGTTTTAAAATTTTGGGGAGTGAATATTGGAGGCCATTTAATGCCTTTGGATCCCATAACTCTAAGGTGCCCTGTTAATTTCCTCAATGACTTAAATGTCTCTCTGCCATCTTCAATGTCTTCTGACCTTGTTAAAATAATTATTATTTTACACCACAGAGAATCTCCTACTGTCAAACTAGAGAGATAGGGTAAAATAAGGCTCAAAGATTTGCTGTTTTCTAGAGACATCATTCTACTTCTGTGTAACTGTATTGATATACTCCGGGGAGAGATGTGTTTTTTGTCATCAGTGTCAGAAATCATAAGGAATCATCACTGAATTTTTTTTCAGGAGAGCAATTTACTGAAACAGATCTTAGGTGAGAGGTCTGGGGCCTTGCCAGAGAACTTAGATTTTATTTGAAGCTGAATACCAGATCCTTGCCTGAGCACTCCTTTGTAATGATGAATCTGTCCATGATGCCAAGCATTAGGAGAGGCTTGTAGATGGGAGGAACAATTCCATAGGATACCACCTCAGGCCCAAAGAATTTCTCTGGATAGGCAGTTTTATGTACTGAATTTTAAAAACATGGGCTTATGAATCTGGAACTGGTCCAGCCTATACCAAAGTCTGAGTTTAATGAAATGTTTAATGAAATACATTGACTTAATCAAAATTCTGAGTAACCTTATAAGTAAGTAAATGTTTCAAAATGATAGTTTTGTTTTAACAATGACCTTTTAACTTAATTTCTTTCAAACAAGTGGAGGAAAAGGTGAAAATACTGTGTTAAGCAAAATAACTTCAGTAATAGATCGAGAAAAGCCTAATATTCAAGATATCTTCAAAAGCTGTTTGCAACTATTACTTTGGTTTAAGGTATTTTTACTTATAGGAAGGCACACACAAAAAAAAGGGTGTGTGGAGTTCCCATGATCCCATGAAGTGTCACAATGGAAGTATGAAGAGGGACTTTCTTCAGCCACTGCAGGGCATAACCAAATGTATTATTTAGCAGGCAGGAACAAGCTGATGTTTAACAATCAGAAATAGCTAAATGCATCTTCTGAGCTAGACTAAACTTTCACCCCATGCCAGAAATATAGTCCAGAAATTCATTCTTGCTTTTCTTACTGTGCTGTGTTGAATACTTCTTCAGTGTTCAGATGACTAAATGGATGTCGTAAACAAAACATATTTACACATAGGAAAAAATAGAATGGTTGTTCTCTATTTTTTTTTTCAATTAATCACCTTACTGTCCTGCAGAGCATCCTCTGAATAACTCATAAGATTAGAAAGAACAATGTATTTTTTGTAACCACATAAATAAAAATTTGAGGTGGGGGATTGAGGTATGTTCTCAACTTTGTTTTTGTGGAATTTTATTTCTCTTTTCCAAATAAAGCTATGAACTGTCTGATTTTATTCATACTCTTTTTCAAGATAAAGGACAGAAAGATTCTTCCAATTATATCAATAGGAAGTTATTGCAAGGGATGGTTGAGGTACAGCAAGGAGAACATCACATTTCTTTACAGGAGCTGATTTTTTTTTTTTTTTTTAATTATGTGCTATATGTCATTATTTGGTAAGAAACTCATGGGAACAGTGATCAATCAGCCCAAGGCTTAGTGAGGAATTATGGCTCTGGGACAAAAATATTTAGTATTTTAAGCTGCATGGCTTAGTGGCCAGATTTGAAAAATACTTAGAAGCAGAAAGATGCAAGAAGCCTCTTTAATCCCTAATTGAAATAAACTGAAATAGACTCCCAGGAATATTTGAAAACTCCCATAGGTGTCATTACCTTGACTAGAATGACCTAAATGGTTGAGTTCTTTTTCAGAGTTACTCAGTTCACAGTCCCACCACTTGGCCCACTTTTTCCCACTTTTTGCCCATTTTTGTTTGATACATAACAAAATAGTTTGAGGTATAGTTGAGCCACTTTGAAGAATGACGTGCTTTTTATGTAAAACTCATGGTCTGTGATCAGTACAGCCTGTGTTCAGAGAGGCTGGATTATCTTCAGAAGTGTAGGATTTAGTATAAGAGTGGATCACATTTATGGAGTTTCTCACCAGGATAAGCTTTAAGAAGTTGTTTCCAAAGCAAAGAAAAGAGACCTGGAAAACAGGGAATACTATTTTATCAGCTTTAAATGCTCAGGTATGCCATTCTCATGGGCTTAATGAGTTTTTAGATGGAAACTTCAAGAAGCAAAGATAATAAAAGCCTGTGTAGCATGTACATTAATGAAACTGCCAGACTGCAAGCTGATAGTACCGTGCATGATACCTTATCAATTATTGGTCTTAAGGCATTATTTCACTTTATACAACAGGTTTGTGCATGATCATTGTGAGCTGTGTGAGGAAGACTGAGTTAATAATGGGATTACTATAAACTGGATCAAATCTGAGACTGTTGGAGCTGGTTAATTTAGTCAAATAATTAAAAGCAAAGTGTTGTCGCTGCCTCAGTTCCCTTGGGGAATTTTATTTCTATTTAGAGAGTAAACAGTCTGACTATGGAAGGTATTGTCTCCAAGCAGAACCCAGACTATACTGTGCAAACAGTGAGCTGCCAAATAGTTGATATCAGAGCACTAACTGCACCAGGCATGCCAGGCACATTTGTTAGAATGTACCTTCGGAATGGCATTCCTGATGGAGCATTTTGCACGTGGCTTGTTTCAACTGAAAGTGTGATTGCACAGCTAAACAATGACTTGGCTGATCATTTTCAGGACAGATGAGAGGGATTTAGGCTTTTCCACATTTTCATCCAAAGTAGTTGGATTAGAGAAACATCAAAAACCTTTCACTTGAAAATGCTATGACATCTTTTCCACAGAAGAGATGTGTATTGGTAGTGTGAAAGACAGTTATTTGGTGCTGATATAGGGGGGGAATGCAGCCCTCTAGTCTACAGAAAGGAAAGAAATGGCTAAGAAATGCACACGTCCTCCCTAATTTATTTTTTTTTTTAATAATGCCATGAATCAGCCTGGTTCCTTTATTTGTGTGAGAGGGAAAAGCAGAATTTGGTAAAGTTGTTGATTTTCAGTGTAGTCAAGGTCAACAGAGCACAACCAACACAAGGACGAGTTCAATCATTGTGTCCCTTCAAAAACCCTAGGACAGTCAAAATGCAAAAGGCCATACAGATATCCATGAAGGGACCCTGTTAGAAGAAAGATGACAGGGAGACTAATAAAGGTTCATTCCTCAACAGTGGCTGGAAGAGTTCTCAATATTTTCTTTGTTGAACTTTTTCAGAGTATTGAAAAGCAAATAGAAGCCCTTTTTTAAAGTCAGGTTTTGGGTAAATGTTTAGACAGTGAGTTTTATTTTCTTCACAGTAGATCACCAATTCATTGTTTAAAGGGCACAATAACTAAACATTCAACACAGAAGAGAGCACATAGGAGGAAGACAGGCACATATACAATAAAGGCCTATGAGAAGCAAAGATGAAGTTTCAAGATGCCTTAAATCATCCCTTTGCAACACATGTACAGGCAAATGATCAGATTTTAGCTGCATGCAATTCAATAAAACCATGAAGGTAGGAAACAGGTGTATCATAAATGAACAGTGTGGAAGCAGACCTGAACCTGAAACGGAGAATGAATTAAAGGCACCAAAATTTCCTTTGCTGTGGCACCATTTCAGATTCAGTATTTTTCATGTTTTGAAGGCATGGTTCATTCTATAGCTGTTTCTGACAGTAATGCATCAACAGAGAAGGTGTCCAAGCAGAGAATTTGGCACATAAAGTAACCTGACAAAGTAAATTAATAGCATGTCACTTTGCAATCTGTATGTGTAGTAATTTTAATCTTGATTTCCAGTCTTTAAACACAAGTGCTTTTCTTGAAAAATTATGTGTGGCAAAAATATGCTTTCTGGAACAGTGATTTCCATTAATTTTCTTTACACATTGATTTAACCATTATGTGCAAATAAGGACTGTAACTTAAAAGTCAAAATAAATATTTATAGAACTTTGCATTAAGGTTTTATAAATTATGTGCAAAATGTCATTAATAGACCCAGCAGATTTTTAATCAAATGCCATTAATCAGTTCTAGAAATCCATGAAAATTTTATAATAATTGTTTATAACCAATAGTACATATTATCAGTGATTGTGACATTCTCAGGAGTATAATTAAAATTTTCTTATTATTCATATACTATTTGTAAATGGGATAATAAGTCATATATGCCTAAAACTCTCTTTATTCTCAATTACATAATCTATTTTGTGATTAGCCAATTACTGACTATCGTTAGTGTTGCTTTTGTGTAAAGGAATTTAGATCCTTCCAGTTCTGTGTAATTTGGTTTTAGCTGGCAGGTTGGTTATAAATAAATTGTGCATTTTTAACAATAATCAGATGTTTCTAGCCCTCAGAGTAAATGTTTTTTTGTAAAATCAGTAGTTGATATCACCTCTTCTGCATTGTGGGTGTGCTATGAAACAAGAGTTACTGTTTTAATTGCTGCAAAGTCTCTGGCAGAATTATGCCTAACACTGACACAGATTTTGTGCATCTCTGCAACAAGATATTTATTAGTCATCCTCTGAAAATGATGACCTAATATCTTCAACCTAGAGCAGTCAGATCATTCAGAGTGGACAGTTTATGTAGGTTTTCTTCTTCTGGCTTACTTCTCACAGTTTGTTTATACTAAGGATTGCTAACCGTGCCTTTCCTCTGCTGTTCTTGATATGACCACTACTACTTCTCCCAGGTTTCTCTGTTGACTTCCTCTTCTAGTTCCTCTCCCTGATGGGCAATTTCAGACTGCAGAGGCTGAAGAAAAGAAGCTGTGATGACCTCTCTCTCTTTAAAAAGCCCAAACCAAAACGCCAAAACCTAGAAGGCCCTGACTTGAAGCAATTGCAGTGGTGGCATTCCAATGTGAACATGCGTGTGAAGGATAAGTTCATATTGAAGTCCCTGCTGGGCAGGAGGAATGGCATTTAATTGAAGTGGACTGTCTTCCATCTTCTGGTATATCAGTACAGGAGTCAACAGATCAATAGGAACATCCTGAGGAAGGCAATTACTTTAGGGATCAAAGTTAAATCCTTGTCCCTGAGTGGGGGTTCTTGGTTTAGTCAGAAGATAACATTATGGAGAAATTATTGAATTACTAGCTAATCTAGCCATACTTGTCTAACCTTAGATTTTACTAAAGCCTAATTTAAATAACTTTTCTTTCTAAGTTAATTGCAAAAAATTGAGCCAATCCCAAGTCTTTCAGAAAAAACACAGGTTTATGATGTACATCCACCACTAGTGTCCCTTTCAGGCACTACTGACTGATGTCAAGGAACTGGCCCCCTGTGCTGGTGATTACTGTTTTGAGCACAGACTCAGCATGAAACAATCTGTATTTCCACTTTCCAGGCTCCAAATTCTGGGTATTGATTTAGGGCTACCCACTTTTGCAGGTGGTTTAAGCAAAGGTCTGGGGGTGGAGGAATCATAGACACAATCACTTTCTGGTGTTGTTTCTGCCTTGGGCAATGCCATGGGCAGGGGTGAAGGGCAGAGCTTAACTGCCACCACTGAATGCATGGCCTGTTCTTCATCCAGTGTATGGCATAGCCTCACTGATCCAGTTATGCTTTAGAAGCTCCTCTTATCTTAGATAAATCAGAGTCCATGCATAACTGTTTTTAATTCCAACACCTGACCTTCAAAATGAGCGTTGTGCATCCTGTTTTGAAGAACGATTACAAGATAGAGCTTGGGGAGAGTTTTTGTCTATTTGAGTTTCTGGTGGGGAATGACTGTCAGATTTCAGCATTTGAGAGTGAGAGTATTTGTTATTTCAAATACTTTAATATATTTTTGGGTTTGGTTTTTTTTTTTTTTTTTTTTTTTTTTCAGGGATCAAGGGCGGGTTGTGTTTTTTTGNAACAAGGCAAGCTTGTGTTAAATTGAAGAGGAAGCAATTTCTATTTCCACTCCTGCTTTTAAAATAGCATGTGTTACAACCTTAGTTGATTTTCTCCAGAAAATAAGCAAATTCATGTGTCAAGGGCTTGCAGTCAAGGCTCTCAAGTCCAGAAATATTAGTAGAGGTCACAAGAAGTGATGTTACCCTGACTTGCAGTTTCTAGGCTTGGCTTCGGGAGCCTTCCTGTGAGTGCCCTCTCCACACACACCAGCAGGGAACTGTGTATCTGTCTTATTTCCTGTGGTACACTTTCTGGTATAGTGTACTTTCTTCAAAACCTTTCAAAATATTTGCTGGCTCCTTGTCTTCTTTCCCACTTCCCCTCTCTCTGTCTGTCTCCTTCTCCTTTTGCTTTTAGGAATGATGTAAAAGTTGTCAGAGTAGCAACTCAAAGAACATTTTTTGTCAAATTTGTAAGAGTTAGCTAAAGTGACAGATCCAGTACTCCTGCCTTAGGCATCATTGGAAGTTTGTTTACTCCACACCTCAGCAAAAATTGTACCAAGAAATCAGTAGGAAATGTGTTAAAATGAAAATGTACCTTTGAGTCACTCAAAAAAAGGCTTTGCTTATTGTTTTATCTTTCCATTTAGAATTCTAATTTCTTTTGAATTATCGACTTGATGCCTATCATGGGAGTATAGAGGAACATTTTTATTAAAAATGCACTTTTTAATCATATTTTATTTACAAAAATTTGGATTTTTTACTCTAAATTTATTGCTCTTTCCATATCTTTTGAAAGTAATGTGCTGTTTAGATTGCAGGATTTCTGCTGAACTCAGCGTGAGTTTTGCAACTGATGTAATGAAGAAGTCTTTCTATGTATGTTGTACGAACAAATCTTTACCAAATAGGTGAATATTTGCTTTTAATATTCTTCCTAAAACAGCTTTTAAATATAAAATCCACCAAAACTTGACTTTTGACATTCACTGATTCTCTATTAAAATGTGTGGGTTTTCTTCAATTTTTATGACTGTTCTTAAGTTTACAGCTTTGTGCTTTATACAGGTATACAGAGATACACCACTGTGGAATTGACTGGGAAAAAATGTCTGTAAAAATGTAAAGATTCATTTGTATGGCAATACATTAAATGGTAACACTAGAAGATTTAATAGTAGTAGTATCTCCTACAAAGATCCTAAAGGCTTTTATTGGAAGTAGCGTTAACTGACATGTTTTACTTCATCTGTTCTACTTCTTAGGGTAAATAAGGCCAGTTTACAGCAGTTTAAATTCTAGTTCTCTTTTCTCTCATGACATATTCCTTTATACCCATGATGTGGCGTAGAGAGGGTTTTCTTCAATTTAGGACTCTTGCTAAAACCAAGGTGATGCTCACTTCCCTGTCCCCCTCCAACTGGAAGCACAAAAGGCAAATATCGTGGTTTGAGATAAGAACAATTTCCTGGAAACAGCAATGAGATAAAAAAGGGACAGTAACAGCACCAATATTAATAACGAAAGTGTACAAATAAAGAGAATGATGCACATGCAAAAATGCTCACGCTGGATCCCACAACAATAAAATATACCAGACATCTCTCCCCACAACATTTTCTCAAGTGAAAAGAAAAGAAGCAAGCGGGAGAGGGTCCCTTGGTATCAAATACCATTACAGGCCTGGTCACACCACCTCCTGGACATTGCCAAAAATTAGCCCTGTCCTGGCC
>WAAE01018480.1:3630-31413 GCA_013400495.1 Nicator chloris | reverse complement strand
TCCATGAGATGGTTTGGTGACCCAAAGCTCTCCATGAGATGGTTTGGTGACCCAAAGCTCTCCATGGCATGGTTTGGTGACCCAAAGCTGTCCATGAGATGGTTTGGTGACCCAAAGCTCTCCATGAGATGGTTTGGTGACCCAAAGCTCTCCATGGCATGGGTTGGTGACCCAAAGCCTTCAATGGGGTGGTTTGGTGACCCAAAGCTCTCCATGGGATGGTTTGGTGACCCAAAACCCTCAATGGGATGGGTTGGTGACCCAAAGCTCTCCATGGCATGGTTTGGTGACCCAAAACCCTCAATGGGATGGTTTGGTGACCCAAAGCTCTCCATGGCATGGGTTGGTGACCCAAAGCTCTCCATGGCATGGGTTGGTGACCCAAAGCTCTCCATGAGATTGTTTGGTGACCCAAAGCTCTCCGTGAGATGGTTTGGTGACCCAAAGCCCTCCATGGCATGGTTTGGTGACCCAAAACCCTCAATGGGATGGTTTGGTGACCCAAAGCCTTCCCCAGACTCCGGAGGGCTCGTTCCCTCTCCATAAAACCAGCCACCTGTGACAGAAGCACCACGTTAAAATCCTGGGGAATTTGTTTATCCTAAACTGCGTAGCCAGTGCTTGCAGTTATTTCTGGAGCCATTTCCTCAGCACACCTCGTAATTGCTCGCTGCTCAGACACAAAGTGCTGCTCTCAGAACAATCCCAAAGTCACCAGCTGCACTCACTGCTCCAAATCTCATCCCTTTCTAATTGAGGTTTTGATCACAAAATGTATCTGAGACTTTGATTTTCCTTCTGAGAAGCTGAAGATTTTTTTTGTTGTTGTGTTGTTTTTTTTTTTTAACCTAAATTCGAGAGTGATACTTAACCACAATAAAACCATAATTTCACGCTCTCACACATTCATGTCTGGGGCTCGTGGGTGTGCATGAGCTCCTGCAGGATTGTCACAATAGGACACAAAATTAAGACACGGACTCTGCGAGTTTAGAAGGCTAAATTTGCTTTACTTTTCGAATTTGGCTCTTTATATAGTATTTTAAACAAGTATTTTTATTTATATTTAAATTATTGGGGTTAAGGTTAACACCTCTTTAATCACATTAGCTAAAACAGATGTTTATTAAAAGGTTCCCTCTTTTAAGAACGCAAATCTAGATAAAGCCAACAAAACCAATTCTCCTATTTACAGAAAACCTATGAGAAAAAATTCCGAATTTATTGAAACATCAGAAGGCTGAAAATCGGGGTGACACAGGACGAGTGGGATTCATATCAAACCTCCCTGCTCCTGGCCAGGGCTGGCTGTGGGATCGATCCCTGCGGTCAGGGCAGGATCAATCCCTGATATCAGGGCAGGATCAATCCCTCCCTGCAGTCAGGGGAGGATCAATCCCTGCAATCAGGGCAGGACCAATCCCTGCAGTCAGGGCAGGATCAATCCCTGCAATCAGGGCAGGATCAATCCCTGCAATCAGGGCAGGATCAATCCCTGCAGTCAGGGCAGGATCAATCCCTGCAATCAGGGCAGGATCAATCCCTGCAATCAGGGCAGGATCAATCCCTGCAGTCAGGGCAGGATCAATCCCTGCAGTCAGGGCAGGATCAATCCCTGCAATCAGGGCAGGATCAATCCCTGCAATCAGGGCAGGATCAATCCCTGCAGTCAGGGCAGGATCAATCCCTGCAGTCAGGGCAGGATCAATCCCTGCAATCAGGGCAGGATCAATCCCTGCAATCAGGGCAGGATCAATCCCTGCAGTCAGGGCAGGATCAATCCCTGCAGTCAGGGCAGGATCAATCCCTGCAATCAGGGCAGGATCAATCCCTGCAATCAGGGCAGGATCAATCCCTGCAGTCAGGGCAGGATCAATCCCTGCAATCAGGGCAGGATCAATCCCTGCAGTCAGGGCAGGATCAATCCCTGCAGTCAGGGGAGGATCAATCCCTGCAGTCAGGGCAGGATCAATCCCTGCAATCAGGGCAGGATCAATCCCTGCAATCAGGGCAGGATCAATCCCTGCAGTCAGGGCAGGATCAATCCCTGCAGTCAGGGCAGGATCAATCCCTGCAGTCAGGGCAGGATCAATCCCTGCAATCAGGGCAGGATCAATCCCTCCCTGCGGTCAGGGCAGGATCAATCCCTCCCTGCCTGCCCCCGAGGGGCTCGCTGTGCTTCGGGCACTGAGAACGGGAGGAATTGTTCTGCTCCCCCCGAGGCTGTGAAAATTCACAATTCTGAAAGCCCCCGGAGGCTTCGGAGGGGGCTGCAGGAAGCAAAGACGTCTCATGTGGACGCTGAATGCGAGAGATCGGGCAGAAGGCAAATTGAGTGGGAAATTGAGTCAAGTAACTCTGTCACGCTTTCCTCAGAAGTGTGAGGAGGAGTTTAAAAAACAATCCTTGAAGGTGAAAAACTGCCCTTGCAGGTGTTGTTTCTCTAACTTGTCGTTTACTTGTAAAACGTTCATTCTGAGTGTCCAGTCGTGTCTCTTTTCTCGTAACCGTCTATAAAAGAGTGTGTTTGTCTGATAAAGACAGAGATTTTTGCCTGCTGAGATGGGGGCTGTGCCGTTCCTTCCCCCTGCCGTCCCCAATCCTGTCACACAATCTCACCCAGGGTCAGGCAGCGCTGACATTTCCAGAGGAATGGCAGAGGCAGGGCTGGGAGTCGGGGAGGAACAGCTCGAACCGTTCCGGAGCCCAGCGAGCATCAGCAGGGAGATGCTGAAATGCTGGAATGCTGAAATGCTGAAATGCTGAAATGCTGAAATGCTGAAATGCTGCTGATTCATCCCTGCCGCCTCTTCCCTTCCTTCCCTCCGGAGCTCTGGTGCCACCCAGTGCCAGCTCCCCAGCCAGGAACCAGCCCCGCCCGCCCGATCCTTGCCAGGCAACGCAGCCACCCCTGTGGACCTAAAATCTAAAATTTCCCGGCTAAAATAACCCTGAAACAGCGCTAGAAAGGCTGAAAGTGGACATTGACACCGCGGATTCCTCCGAGGCCTTAAACCTGATTGCAAATTAGCCATTCAGAAGGGATTTGGCCACGTTCTCAGCTGAAATGTGGTGGCTGGAACGCCAGGAACGACAGTTCAGGAGTTGACACAGCAGATGTAGATCCTGCAGCACAGCTTAGACCCCAAGAAGTGCCAGATGCTTCATTCCTGAGCGTGGCCTCCTCCCCAGCCAGAGCCTGGGCAGCTCACTCAGCAGAAATGTGCAGGGCTGGCCCCAGAGCCAGCCTGGGGGTGCTGAGCTGGCTTTTGCATCCAGGGAAAGAGCTGGAAAAAGATCATTCTGTTGGCTTCTAAAACTCAAATCCCCACAGAGAGGGAGGGAAGGTACAGCCTTGAACCGTGGCAGCTTTCAAGCTCTGCCGGGTGAGGCGACGGCACGTCCTGGGGGTGCACAGATTTATGTAAGGGCAGATGCAAGAGTGCCAGCACTGACGTCAGCTGGGAGCTGGGACATTTTTAGGTATTCACTCCCCGGTCTCAAGTGGACTGGCTCTGCCAGCACTCTCTGTGCTGCTTGGCTTTTGTTCTCCGCCACTCAAGGTGATCCGGGCTCGTCCTGCATTCCTTCTGCCGAGCTCTGGGGAGGGGATCACGCCTGGGCTTCAGAGCTCAGGCAGTGCAGGGATTGTGTTCATGGAAAACAGAAACTCCTGCCGCTCCTTTCCCAGCAGCAGAGCTTTGCTCTCTGATCTCCAGCAGCTGGGGCTTTTGTTCAGCCCTTGATTCCTTTTGAACAAAAGGAATAAAAAATATTTTATAAAAAGAATTTGTACTGGCTAAGGATGCTGTACCACTACAGCAGGGCTGTTAATAAGACTGGAATGCTTACATATGAAATTAAACCCGTGCCAGCAGACAGCTCTGGGTGTTGGCAGCACATCCCTGCTGGAATGGGGACTGCGGTGGAGAACTTTCCCCCACAGTGGGTTCTCTGATCACCATTTTCACTGACATTTCCTAAGCCACTGAAGACTGCAAGCAGGCACAGGACAGATGAGGCTCTCTGAATTTTCCTTTTCTGCTGCAGAAGAAAGGACAGAGTCCCTCGGTGTTGGCAAAGCAGATCCTGAACCTCCCCAGGAGCTCAGTCTGCTCCTGCAGCGCTGAACAAAACCCTTCCATGTTCCCAGGGCTGGGAACATCAAATGCCAGCTCCACTCTGCTCTGCCTCCCTGCCCTGAACCATCCACTGATGTGCCTGAGCCAGAGCTGAATCACAACTGAGTCAGAGCTGGGCTGCAGCTGCTGGATTTGTGTCTTGTGAGGAGCATTCAGAGGCAGGAGAGGCGTCAGGGCAGGCAGAGAGAGGGGCTGATTTGCAGCAGCTCAGCTCCTCCACTCTCCTCGGCTTTCCAGCGCACACTTTGGGTCAGTAATTAGGGATTGATGGAAGAAATGTTATTTTCTCTTGGCACAAAAGGCTCCATCCTTTTTGTGCAGTTTTTTTTCCCCATTCCTTAAGTAGTGTGTCTGTAATTCATATCTGAGCCCTGAGTTAATATTCCAGGCTGAAAGCTCTCATCTCCCCACTCCTCTCACATCTCAGGCTTCCTGAAGGATGTGCCTGGATCTGGAACCTCACAGAGCCTGATCCTCCACCCTGAAAGCTGCTGCCGGGCCAGGCACTTTGTCTGACACTGATCAGACTTGGATTAGGAAAGCAAGAACATAACTGAGCCTTCCTGCCTTTCTCTGTGCAGCTTTGGTGAAATCGGGCTGCTGTGTTAGAGATAACGCTAATTTGGGCTGAATTATTGACGAGCTGCTCCTCGTCCACATCTCCACTAAACCCAATCATTCAAATCCCGACAAACGCGGCGACACACAGAAATCTTCCTCACCCATTACAGCGAGTTACGAGCCTCCAGCAAGTAATTCCATTTCCTTGTGCTGGCTCCAGGCAGTGGGTCCAGCTCCGAAGGCCTGGCAACAGCGAGCTGATGTCAGCCCAGCTCTCCTGAGCTGCAGAAACGGAGGAATTCCCTCGGGAATTCTCCTTGGACAGAGCCCCATCCAGCCCCCGCAGGCTCAGGCTGGGTCTCGCATTCCCTGGGAGCAGAGAGGTGGGAACAGGGTCTGGCTGGCTGGATAATTAGTGCTGCTGGTGGGCTGGGAACTGCAGGAGCTGCTTCCCGACGGGACAAAGTCGCTCTTGTCACACGGTGCCACCTCCTGTGGCCGGCAGGGTGGCACAGGCACTGCTCCCACTGTTCTGTGCGAGGCAGTGGCTCCCAGTTGTGGGTGCTGAATGGGAGAGATCGGGCAGAAGGCGTGGGAAGTTGAGCCAAATCACTCTGTGGTGATTTCCTGAAAAGTGTGAGGAGGAATTTAAAAAATAGTCCTTGAAAGGGGAAAAACTGCCCTTGCAGGTGTTGTTTCTCTAACTTGTTGTTTACTTGTAAAATGTTCATTCTGAGTGTCCAATCGTGTCTGTTTTCTTGTAACCCTCTATAAAAGAGTGTGTTTGTCTGATAAAGACAGAGATTTTTGCCTGCTGAGATGGAGGCTGTGTTGTTCCTTCCCCCTGCCATCCCAAATTCCTGTAACGACACCCAGTTGCTTCCAGAGCACCCATGATTTCTGAGGCAGAGAGAACTGATTTCTGGAGGCCACTGAAAACTCTCAAATCTCTTAGCAGCAGCACTGCAGCATCCTGGAGAAGAGATTATTGGTGTGCCTTTTGTTTCTCAAAACAAAAACTGCAGCATCCTGGAGAAGAGATTATTGGTGTGGCTTTTGTTTCTCACTCGTGGCTCGCTGTATCTGAAATATGTCTCTTTCCTCTTTCTCAATGGGGCAAAAGGGAAATAAAGTTAAACAACAACAAAAAAAATTAGAAAGATAAAACTCATGAAAAAGAGCCAGCGTTGGATGAATGGAGGAAATCTTAGGGCTCTGAATGTATCATTGATGTGCTCATTTATTCCTATGCAAATGCAGCTGAGTCATGAAAAGCAGACAGACTTTATATTTTTTTTAATTCTGAAATGTGCTTCTGCTCTTTTCAGAGCATTTCTTATAAAGATCTCCAAGCTGCTCACGCAAACAAATCAAACCCTGCAAGCAAACAGAGAATTTGTGTTGAGAGGATGCAGAGAAGATGCTGCCCTTAGGTTGTAAATTAATATTTCTGAAGGATTGCACACAACCAATCTTTATTCGCAGCAAAATCAAGCCCATCTGAAGTTTTGTAGCTCCATCCTAAGCAGGGATCAGCCTGAGCCACAAAACCTGTTTTTTGTGTGGTTTTTGGGTCCTTTATTTTCTGTGATTAAGTCCAGAAATTGCTTGAGCTCCTCAGCTCTAAGATCTGGATTTTATTTTTCTTTTTCTCAGCATTGATTCGTTCCTGGAGCAATAATGAAATGTGACAGCAGAGATAAGGAAGCAGCAAATCCTGGGAGAACACTCAGGTCCTTCCCTGCTGCTCTCTGCCCAGCAGAATCCCAAATCCCAAACCAAAAGTCGGTGACTTTTTGTGAGAAGCAACCCCTAAACCAAGGCTGAACCATCAATTTTGGTATAAAATGCATCAGAATTCCTTAGGAAAATGACTTTATTCCTGCACTGGGCTGGAGAGGGACTTGGGGTGCATGGCAGGGGTGGCACTGGATGATCTTTAAGGTCCCTCCCAACCCAAACCATTCCATGGTTCCATGCACAATTCCAGTTTAAATCTGGGATTTGGGTCCCTGCTCTCCTGACTGCCAAAATCAGAGGGTTTTTTTTTATGGCAACACTTTTCACATAAACCTCCCAGAAGCACAGGAGAGGGGGAAAAAATAAAATAAAAGATTACTTTTTTTTTTTCTTTTTAAAAAAGGGACTCGTTGATTGCCATCTGCAGAAGACACGTCCCAAGAATTATTGGGAGCTCATTTCCAGCCTTGGAAATGTTGATTAAATCTGACCACACCACCCCCTGCTGAGGACACTTTCGGGAACAAGGCATTAAAGATGTAAGAGCTGCATTAAATATCAAATAATCGATAGCCAGGGCCCAGCTGTGATGGATGGACACCACGGGCACTGCGGAATTAGCCAGGGGTTATTCATGAAAATCCTGCCAGAATTTCCTCCTTCCGACCTCCCCCGTGATCTGGGAAGGGAGGGAGGGGCAGAATTACTGGCACAGAAAGGAAAAAAGTGAATTCAGAGTGTGGAATTCTCGTGGCACCCCTGGGCTCAGGGCAGTTGTGCCACCCTGGTTCTGGTGGAGGGTACAGAGGGGAAAGGATAAGGAGGGGAGCTGGAAAAAAACCCCCCTGGATTCACACTGGTGGAAATAAGCAGAGTTTCTGCCTAAGATGCCAAAAACTTCACTGAAATTTCATCTTCTTAGCCCAAACATCGCTCCTGATCATCTCAGCTCCTCATGGGTGGGCAGAACACCTTTTTGTTCTCAGTGCTGAACCCAAATCCAGCCCAGCTCTCCTTGCTGCGCAGCAATCAGCAACTCCCTCACCTTTTCCTCCATCCTTTAGCCTTCTTTTTCCAGGGAAATTCCTCCCCCAGGCGGGTGAGAAACGCCACAACAGCAGAGTTTGTTCCTCATTTCCATCAGGAAACGAGCTGAGCTCCGTCCTGTGGCTCTGGTTAATTAATTTAATTTCCAAGGCAAACGGAACAGTAGAACAGAAGCAGCCCCACAGAACCCCAGCACTGAAATTCAGGATTTTAGCAGCAATACCTTCCTGGAGAACATTTCTGTCCCCGGGAATTGCTGAGGCAGAGAGCACAGCGGGGCCCGGGCACATTCCCGGTGTCATCAACCTCATCTTGCCCCGGGGACATCTCTGCTGCTGTCCCAAATCCAGCAGAATTCCCCGCTGCCTTTGCTTGTGCACGGCACCGAACCACAGCTGGAGCTGCTCGGTGGAATTCCCTGCACAGGAAAAAAATCTTGGATAATGTGGGAATGTGGGATTTTTAATAGGGTTGGAAATAGGGGGTCAAAGCCCACACCGGGACATTTGAGTGCTCCAGAAATCCNGAAAGGAAAGGAAAGGAAAGGAAAGGAAAGGAAAGGAAAGGAAAGGAAAGGAAAGGAAAGGAAAGGAAAGGAAAGGAAAGGAAAGGAAAGGAAAGGAAAGGAAAGGAAAGGAAAGGAAAGGAAAGGAAAGGAAAGGAAAGGAAAGGAAAGGAAAGGAAAGGAAAGGAAAGGAAAGGAAAGGAAAGGAAAGGAAAGGAAAGGAAAGGAAAGGAAAGGAAAGGAAAGGAAAGGCTTTCTCCTAAAGCAAAAGCTGATTTGTGTGATTGGTGCTTTGATTTGCACGGACACACAGAAATCACCGTCAGGGGAAGGCGCTGACTGCCTGGGAAGCTTCTTCTGCCTTTCCTTAGAAAGAAGCAGATTGAGGAGGGACAGGAGAGCCGAGCTGTGAAATTTTAATAAACTCAGCCATAAAATACTCAAAGATGAAAACGGGAACGGCAACTGCAGGGTACATCAAGGCAGAAAGTCCCCAGCTGCCCCAGGGCTGCTGCAGTCCCCATTCCTGTTTCATTGACAGGAATCAGGTTCCAGGCGTCAGGTGACTTTGAAAATATTTGCATGGAATCAGGAAACGGCCAAGATGACATTTCAGGGAATATTCCTCCTGTCTGACAAATCATTGCCCTGCTCAGCTCCGTGCTACCCAATTCAGTAGGGCTCAGCCTGTAAATTCAGTTTAATTAATGAACTCTGCCCTTTCTCACAGCTTGGCTGGAGCCAGGGGGGCTGGGGGCAGGTAAGGAGTGCTTTTGCTGAAAAAACCGTTCAGAAACACCCCTGACACCTCAACAGAACACAAAATGAACTGCCAAGAGGGAAAGGCAGGCCAAGGGACAAAATCAACCTCGTCAGGGAACAAAACATGCAGTGGAATATCCAGGCAGGAGTATCCGGGCAATGGGATTGTCAGATAACATCTTAAACATCTTCCACGATAAAACAAGTTCAGGCGGATGGAAAACCCCTCTGTTTTCTCCTTTTCGTGGGGTATTTGCATATTTAATTATCCACCCTGCTCTGCTGCTTTTGCTGAACGGTCCTGCCGGGGGTTGGAAATGAAGAGTTCAGTTCTTATCAGACCTGATCCTTCATCTCCCAGAGGGGCTGACATTGCATTAATCAACAGATGGCTTTTGGTGCACCAGTCTTTTTGTTGGCTTCATTAATTTGGTTTTTTTTCATGGACGGTTTCCATGTCCTTTCTCCCGCTAAAATATAAACTGGTTTATTCAAGGGCCCTCTTTGCTTTTCGTGCATCCACAGAACTTGGTTGAGAGGATCCAGACTGATCCAGGAGGGTTCTCGAGCGTTATCCCTGCAAATCTCCCTTTTTTTCTTTCTTTTCCCATCCTTTTCGCGACACTTTAACCGCTGTAGTTTTGATTCGGACACAGGAGGGCACCAGAATTCCACTTCTTAAACTTCAGTTGTGCCACAAAAAAAGGATTTCAGAGAAGTCTGTCAGAACGGGGCTTCTTTTTAATGCCTTTAACTTCGCATTTAGAAACTTAGAGACATTTAGAGATGTAGAGAAAGAAAAAGTTTAGAAATTATTTTAGAAAAATTTACTTTTGCAGTCTGATCGTTTGCAAATGTGCTGCTCGTTCAGCTGTAAAGGACCCAGGAGCAACGTGACTTTTTTAGAGCACCAGAAATGTGGGTGAACCTCAGTCACCCAAATTCTCCCCGTGACCTCAGAATCGGGGGTTTGATGTGGCTGAGAGTTAATTTCTGCTGCAGCCTCAATTAAAATTCAATTATTCATCCTGCTCCTGCTCGGGGCAGAGAAGAACAGGCTCCCCATCAACGGAAGCAACAGAGAAAATGAGAGAAGGAAAACACGGATTTGGCGATAAAAAAACGAAATAAAAGGCTTTCTGAAATAACTCTGCCTTTCGGTGAGGGCTGAGCTCGCTTCCTGACATTTGCAAATCCTGATGTTTGATGGAACATTCCCCAAGTTCCCCCACTCGGGTAAAACCAGCCACTCCAGTTGCTACTTGCCTGCCTTTCATGCTTTGCTCCGGTTTTCATTTGCTGCCAAGAATTTGTCTCACCTGGGCTGGAAAAACACTGGCACGGCTCAGGCAGCTTATCTAAAAATCAGGAATCTTACAGTCAAATCAGGGTCTGGGCTGTCAGTTCCACTCCTGA
The DNA here is from genome assembly GCA_013400495.1 of Nicator chloris. Taxonomy (NCBI): domain Eukaryota; kingdom Metazoa; phylum Chordata; class Aves; order Passeriformes; family Pycnonotidae; genus Nicator; species Nicator chloris. The sequence continues at coordinate 21,240 of WAAE01018480.1, read as the reverse complement.
GCAGAGGATTGGCAGCCAGGATTCAGGAGGCCTTGAAAAAGGCTCGGTGTCTCCATGAAAAAACTTTCCCTTTAATGATCAGGCCCCAGACCTCAGCAGGTTGCTCAGTCCCCCTCCTGTCCCCTCCAGGGCACCTCTCATGGAGCTGATTCTCCTCTTTTTGGGGGAGTTGTGCAGTATCCCCAGCTCGCGGTCCTGAGCTCCCATCCCGTCCTGGGCTGGCAGCTCCCGGCCCCGGGGCGCAGCTCCGAGCCCCCGAGTGCCGAGCGGGTCTCGGAACACCGAGTCCCCTGTGAAGTCTGGCCCCGGGAGCATTTCCCGGATGCCCGGAGCGCTTTTCCAGCAACCTCGTTGTTTTCTCAGCTATTAATGAGTTACTCTGCAGTAAGTTACTCAGCGGGGCAGCCTGGGAGCCGCCCGGGCTGCTGGGAGGGTTGGGATGAGACGGGCGTGAAGGTCCCTTCCAACCCCATTCCATGGGATCACGGAATGTCCTCAGCTGGGAGGGACCCACCGGGAGCACTGATCCAGCCCCTGGCCCTGCACAGACCCCCCAAAATCCCACCCTGGGCATCCCTGGAGCGGTGTCCAAACGCTCCTGGAGCTCCGGCAGGTTTGGGGATGTGTCCATTCCCTGGGGAGCCTGGGCAGTGCCAGCACCCTCTGGGGGAGGAGCCTTTCCCAAAATCCAACCTTTCCCTGATCCCAACCCTTCCTTGATCCTCACCTTTCCCTGATCCCAACCTTTCCCTGATCCCCACCTTTCCCTCATCCCCATCCCCTGAGTGCCAGTGCAGCCCCTCATTCCCAGTGACAGCGGAACCAGGACCCGGCTCCATCCCGGTAACGGAACCAGGACCCGGCTCTGTCCCGGTAACGGAACCAGGACCCGGCTCCGTCCCATAACGGAACCAGGACCCGGCTCTGTCCCATAACGGAACCAGGACCCGGCTCTGTCCCGGTAACGGAACCGGGACCCGGCTCTGTCCCATAACGGAACCGGGACCCGGCTCTGTCCCGGTAACGGAACCGGGACCCGGCTCTGTCCCATAACGGAACCGGGACCCGGCTCTGTGCCGGTAACGGAACCAGGACCCGGCTCTGTCCCATAACGGAACCGGGACCCGGCTCTGTCCCATAACGGAACCGGGACCCGGCTCTGTCCCGAGCGCTGTCCCCGCTGCCGCTCGCGGTTCCGGCTCTGTCCCGGTGCCGGGGCGGGGCCGTGCGGGGCAGGTGATGCCGGCGGGGCGGGGAGAGCCGCCTCCTCCTCTTCTTCCTCCTCCTCTTTTTTCTCCTCCTCCTCCTCTTCTTCCTCCTCCTCCCGCTCCTGCGCTGGGCGCGCCCGGGGAGGCTGCGAAGTTGGGCGTGTGCCGGGAGTTTTTGGAGCGAGTTTGGGATCGAGTTTGGGAGCCGGGAGCAGAGCCAGGGCTGGAGCCGGGAGCGGAGCCAGGGCTGGAGCCAGGAGCGGAGCATGGCTGAGCAGCCCGGGGCTCCCGGCCCGCGGCTCCAGCGCGGGGCTGCGGCGGGCGAGGGGCGGCGCTGAGCGGACCCCCGAACCCCCCGGGATCTCCGAACCCCCCGGGACGCCCGAACCTTCCCGGGAGCCCCGAACCCGCCGGCATGGCCCGCTGGATCCCCACCAAGCGCGAGAAGTACGGGGTCGGTGAGTGAGCGAGTGCCAGCCGGGATGCCCCGGAGCTGTGCGCCCCTTCCCATCCCTTTCCCCCCCCTTTCCACGCCTTCCCTCTTTTCCCTACCTTGTCTCCCACTCCATCCCGTCCCTTCTCTCCCATCGCTTCTCTTCCATCCCATCCCTTTCCCTTCTCTCCCTTCCCTTCCTTTCCTTTCCCTTCCACGCCTTCCCTTCCCGGAGCCTTCCCCGCGCTCCCCGGGCGGGTCCTGCCCGCTCTGCGCATCCCTTTTGGGCTTCTCGCCCATCCCAGCTCCGGCAGCGCCCGCTCCCTGAATCCCTCCGTTCATGGATTCACGGTCATGCGGTGCTGTGTGTCCAGCGCTTCCGGCAATCCCTCAAAGCTCAGGGCTGACTTTTATCCTTTTGCCTCTCCGGCGTGTTTTGCACTGAAAAAAAAAGCTCTAACCACAGCAGGAAAAATTTTGTCTGCTGGTGTGGCTGGAAGGAGATGTGGTTGGAAAAGGATAAGGAGGGTGTCATGGGCAAATTGAGGGCTCTGGGTGACGTCTTGGCCAGGGAAATCTTGATTTAGGGTGAGGGATGGGGAAAGCTTGACTGGAAGTGTCCCGGGCCAGGTTGGCCGGGGGTTGGAGCAACCTGGGATGGTGGAACGTGTCCCTTCCGTGTCAGAAGTGAAACTGGATGAGCTTTAAGGTCCTTCCAACCCAAACCTTTCCGTGATTCGGTGATTGACACCTGGTACCTCCTGTGCTCTGTCTGAAAGGATTTTGCTGAGCGCTCGCTCGCTGGTCTCTGACAGGAACAGAACCCTGCGGTGCTGCTGATAAAATTCCGCTTTGCTTGAGAGTTTTAAACCCGCAGTTCTGAGGTTGGTGGTGAGAACTGGGCAGGGAACAGCTGGCAGGAAGCCACTAATGACACAGAGAGCTTTTGATCGCTTGTTTTACTAAGAGTGATCTCCCGTGCCACTGGTGCTCAGCAGTGGACTTCTCGAGGTGAGAAAAAAAAACCAACACCAATTCCGTGCTGGCAAAGTGCTCACCACCCCAGCTGCCATGGGGGTGCTCAGCCTGCGAGTTTGAAGGTGAAAAACCTCCCTCTGCCTGATTTTCACAGCGAGTTGGAGCTGGGTGACCACTCGGAGTGGCTTTGCAGGGAGGAAAAGGAGAAGGAAAAGGAGGCTCCTGGCAGGAGCTGCAGAGACGTTTTACACCTCACAGCCTTATCTGGCTCCTCCAGGTAACCTGCAGGGCGTGGAGTGCTGACACCCTGAACTTTGTTTCTTGCTGTTGATCCCTGGAAGTGTGTGCACGGCCTGCTGAGCTTCCTGCGGGCGTCCCTAATTTCCAAACTTTGGTTGGAAATGAGGAGACAACTCAAATCCTGCCGGGGTGATTGGCTGTGCTGGTGTTTCCTGAGCACACCTCGGAGTTGTTCCACAGCTCACAATGGCCTTGGGCAGCAGATGAATCAGAGGCACTCCTCTGGCTTCCTTTTTATTTATTACCTTCCGGGGTGAGTTTTCCACAGCCAGCTGCTCCCTGTGACAGCTCCTCTCCCAGGAAGGGCACTGGCCTGTGAGTAAGCAGGGTGGAGGGAAAAAATGCCTCTTCCTGCATGTTTCCACCCAAAAAAGTGTGTGGTAGGACGTAGGCTGTGACTCCTGGGTGATCAGCCAGGTGAAAAAGGTGCTTTTTTCTTTTTCCCCAGGTGACATGGGGGCTGTCCTGCTGGGCTTTAATTTGCAGCCAGGACTGATAAGGTTGATCCACAGGCAGTGACAGAATTCTTTAGGCGCTGCCTGGCTTTGTCAGGCAGATTTGACTCACCTGCACTGTGATTTTGTCAGTTTGCTGTTTGCAGACTTGAGGAGTTTTCTTATCTGTGAGTGGGTCCTGTGCTGTGCTCGAGGGCCCAGCTCTCACTGCTTGGGGTGTTTTTGGAGGGCTTGGTGAGGGCTGAGAGGGAGTTCTGAGCTTTTGGGCTCAGTGCTGAAGTGGCTGCAAGTTGGGGAATGCCCCAGGTTGTGTGGGGTGGTGACAAACCCCAGCCAGGCGTGAAGTGCAAAGACACAACTTCTGTCCAGAAAGAGAAGAAAAGACTGAGGGGGGATCTCACCAATCCATAGAAACATCTCCAAAGGGTGCCAGGATGGTGCCAGGCCCTTCCCAGTGGTGGCCATTAAATAAACCACCACAAGTTCCACCTCACCAGGAGGAAGAACTTTTGCCATGGAGGTGGAACAGCTCCAGGATGGGCCTGGAATTGCTGCTCTGGTGACACCCCAAACCCACCTGGATGATTCCTGTGTCACCTGCTCCAGCTGGCCCTGCCTGATGAGCTCCACAGGTCCCTTCCACCCCTAAATATTCTGGGGTTCTGCAAAAGAACACCCACATTGTAGCTGCTGGTGATCTCTGCTTTGGAAGCTGCCGTCGGATTTATTTAAAACACCACCCTGGAAGTCATGGCAGTGAAGTGGGGAATTCCAGGAAGCCAGCAGAGTGATTCAGTGTCACTTGTCTGATTTCTGCCCTTCAGGAGGGGTTCTGGCCCGGGTTATATTTTACAGATCCGTGGATTGTGAGTTCAAGTGGCTTTGCTGGGTTTCAGTTCTGTCCTGAGCTGCTTGAAGCTGGCGAGGGCTCCCTTCCCCAGAGATGGCCAAGTTTGGAGTGGCAGCAGCAGGGAGGGCAGACCTGGGAACTGCAGCGTTTGCAGGGAGGCAAAGGTGAGAGCCGAGCAGCTTGCAGCTCTTGCAGCTTCTCCCTGGCAGCGAATTCTCCACCGAGTGACAGATGGGCCCTGGGGAGGGACAGGAACAGCTCAGGGCCAGCATCTCCTCCCTGAGAAACAGGGTTTGGAGGCCTGAGGTCTCTGGGCCTTGTGCTGGCTGACAGCTTTTTAAAGCATTTAGAGTTTTAAACTAAACCCTAAACTTACACTTCATGTCTATCATGGCTTAATATATTTTAATTTTTTAAAAAGCTTTAACTCGACCCCTGCATTTTTCTCTCTCCCTGGGGAACCCAGGGGAGGATGCACTCCCACATCTCCCCCTCCTTGTTGGCCCATGTAGACTCCCTAAATAAAAGCTGTTTGGTCTTTTAAAAGCTGTTTTGTCACTCATTTGTCGAATGCATTGGAGCAAACAAGGCACCGTGATTAACACAACTGTTAAACACGACTCAAAGGTACAATCCCACCCTTAGAAGTCGTTTCATCCATGATGGCAAATCCCACCTGTTGGAGTCCAGGGCATGAGGGAAACACATGAACACCCTGAGGGGTCTGGAATCCTGGCTGGGACCTCAGGAGGGTCTCACCTTTGACCTCAGCCCATGGGAAAAACTTCCAACACTCAGAGAGGAAATGCAAGGTTTGAAAGAAATAGGAGTTTGGGTTGTCACAGGGTGAAAAATACGTAGTTTGGGGTTTTAGAACGGAGGTAGGGGAAGACAAGATGGAGGATTTTGGGCATTGTCTCAAGCTTCTCTTTCTTCTTCACCCTTCTCCGTCTTCTGCGGTGTGTGGCACAGAGGGATTGGTGGTAGAAGATTTGAGGCAGACGTTTTGTTTGTGGTGTAAGTAACGATAATTGGTACAGAATTATAAATGTAGCACGTTTGGGGTTTTGGCTGGGGGGGTGACCTGTATAAGACCTCGGAAGTCCCTCCCTCAGGGACTTGCCAGCGAGGTTTCCTGAGAGAGCAGACTCTGTGTTAGACTGGCGCTCAGTTATGAGCTAAGAAAAGAAGAAACAACCTGAAAGCAGAAGCTGGAAGCCTCCTTTCTTCTCTTTTCAGACTCTGGCACGAATTGATCTCGGAACAAAAGACAGACTCCGAGCCCACCAATCAATCAGGCAATCTGACTGAGTCCCTGCATCAGTTGTAACCTTTCATACACCTTCTTGGAGTCGTGGTGTGCTTTTGTGGTTGGCTCTGCCGGGGCTCAGGAGTGGCAGCAATTCCTCCAACAGAACCATCAGGATCACCCCTGGGTGGCTGATGGAGCAGGCAGGGAGCTGCAGGACCAGCTTTGGTTTGTGGTGACTCCTGAGGTGCCTTGGAGTGGCTCCCTAGAACAGAGGCTGGCCAAGATGAAGAGAATGAAGTGGGGATTTATTAAAACCCTTCAATAGATGCACCTTGGGCAGTCAAAGCCTCCGAGGGGCTTTGACCCAAGGTGGACGAGGATCACGAGTTTTTCAGACAATTGTGACTTTGGTCCATTTACATATCAGGGGGTTAATTACAGCTTCAGGTAATGAAGCCATTTACCCCCAGCTGGCTCCCCCCATAACTCACTTCTGTTTATTCTTTTCGAGGCCTGAGGCTGAAGGCTGACCTTGAACTTCAGGCCTGGGGAGGGATTGATTTGTCTGCCCAAAGTGCAGAGACAGTGACTGGCAGTCACTGTGGAGCTCAGAGTTTTCCACTCGTGCACTGCAGGATCTGGAAAATGTAAATGCTGAAACTGGAGGCATCACCTGGGGTCCTGGGCCATCAGCTCCTGCCTCCCTGTGCCCATTCCAGGCACCTGCAGAGCTCTGGGAGCTGAACAAAAATCCACGTTTGCCCCAAGTTGCTCCTTGCTGTCTCCCCACCATTCCTGTTGTGGCTCGGAGCTCAGGTCCTGCTGTGCCTCTGGCTCCTTGCAGGGGCTCCAGGAGGATGGAGAAGCCAATCCCCCCTTCCTTCCTCTGCTCATTTCTCCTGCTTTAGCATCATTGATGGCCAGAAATTGTCTGATGGCAATGCCAAGGGGATTCCCGGTGGGGGAAGGCAAAACCTTGGCATTGTTAACAGAACTGAGGGACCGAAGCTTCCCAGCAGGTGACACTTCATTTCTCATCTGCTTTCCCAACTTTTATTGCCGTGTCTGCAGTTGGTTTGATGTGAAATTTGGCCGTGCTGCTTTTTGCTTTCACAGTCCCTTCTATTTTTTCTTTTTAATCCATATTAGCCAGGGCTTGTCTTCTCTTATTTTTGGTGATTTCGACTCCATTGCTTCAGTCATTCCCTGTGAAATTAATCCTGTGGACTTCAAAGGCACCTCACTGCCGTGAACAGAGCTTGTAAATGTTCCTTATCTTACTCTTACTCTGAAAAGAAATATTTCCCCAAGTGTTTTGTGACTTGTGGGTGCTTCAGTTTGTGGCTGACATCACCCTGGTGTTCAGGAACTGTCCCACAGTTCATCTTTTTAACAATTAAATCCCTTTCTGGAGGCTTTAAAGAGGCATCTAGAGCTGCTGGGTGCTTCTGGAGCTTGGGCTGAGCTCTGTCCTGCTAATTAAATGTGGGTTAATTGTTCTGAGGTGACAAAAAAACGTGGGAACCAACTTCCCCCAGAGCTGGGTGTGGGACCAGTGCTCAATTCCACACCAGTTCTTGATTATTCTGGTGGCTCTTCCTCTGCCATTCTGGTCGTTGTCAGCACGACTGCAAATGGCAGTTATGGAGAGGAAAAGCAAAAGAAACACTCGTGAACTGAGAAAAACTGAAATATATTGCTCAAGAAACAGCGACTGTGCACTAAAGTGCAATATTCTTTAGCATAATGGGTAATAATCTTCATCATTCAGCTGTTGAAGAATGCACACCCCCTTCTATCTGCAAACTTGAATTGAAAATCTACATTTCTTGCTCTTCAGCTTGCACTTTACTTGACTGCTGGGACATTTCTCTCAACTATTGCTTTTTAAAGGGTAAAAAAAGTCCTATTTCTGCCAGGACATTAAAGACACAGCCATGGCCAAGCTTCCAACCACGTCAGCCCCAAGCCATGGACACATTTTCTGAAACACATTTTGCTGAATTTTGCTGCCTCAATCACAGCTGGGAATTTGTGACCAGGGCTCCAGGACCTTCCCCTTCCAGCCAGGGGCTCAGGAGGAGGCGGAGCAGCTCTCCCACAATTTGAGGGAAGAACCCACAGAGTGGCTCAGCCCACCTGGAGAAATTTGGGATTCAGTGAGGAAGTTCTTGGCTCCACTGGGAAACATCTTTCTGGACGCCCTGGAGCTGGCAGGGGTAGAGCAAGGAGAATTTCTGACCTGCACAACCACGGGGTGTCAATTCTGCACCTCCAGTTCTGCTCACCTGGCGCAACAGGACACGAAATGAAGGGATGAACTTTTGTCTGATTTCTGAGAGCTAAAATCTTTTATTTCAAATTTATTTCAAATACATTATTTTAATTTATTAATTAAATATAATTAAATAATATTAAATATTAATTAAATAATATTAATTAATTATTTTAAATTAATTTTCAAATTTAATCTTTTATTTCAAATTCTGACTCCTTTATATAGCATTTTAAACAAGCCCAGTGATTGGTAGGCAAAGTTCACACCTCTCCAATCACATTGGTCAAGGCAGATGTCCATCAAAAAATCTCCTCCTCCAAGAAGGAGTGCAAACATCGATAAAACCGACATAAACAAGTTTCTTATTTACAGCAAAATCCATGGGAGAAGAATTTCCAAGAGTAAACATCAGAAGGCTGAAAAGTCAGGGTGACGCTCACCCAAGGTGGGCTTTGGGGCAGACTGACCTTCCCTCGCTGCCTCACTGACCCCGCTCTGCAGAACAAACCCCTCAGAGAGCTGCACAGACCGGTTCACGCTGCTCATTCCCAGAGAAATGCCAACTCCAAGGCATTCTTCTCCTGCCACCTACCCCAGGAAACCAGGAATGGGGGAATAGGATTAAAATGAGGAAATCCTGGCTGGGAATGAGGGGAGCCTTACACTGGAAGCAGAAAGCCAAAGGAGAATATTGATGCCTTTGTTGGCGAGAAGAACGAGCAACAAACTGCTCCAAAATTTGCAATAAGTTTTAATTAAACCGCCTGAGATGCCAGGAGATGAAGAATTAACCCCTGAAGCCTTCCCTGCTTTCTTCCTTTTTACATCAAACTCCATCTCCCTGCAGCCTGAAGCCCCCATGGCATGGCCAGAGCAGCAGAATGGAAGTGCTGCAAGAATCGGGTGAAATAAGCTAAAAACAGCAAAAACTCAAAAGCACTTTTCCAGAACCAGCTGCCCGTGACATCCTGAGCCACCCAGAACTTTAGAGCTGAAGCCATAAATGGCTTTATTGCCGTGGAGGATCAAAGGTCCAGGCTTCCCAAGAGCAGGAATCGTTATCTCCACTGCACCTGAATGAACTTTTGGCTCAGGCTCAGCTCTTCCAGGACGAGGATGGCACCAACACCTCCCAAAAATCCAGTGCCAGTGAGCAAAGGATCCTCCCCAGAGCAGGGGCACTGCTGGGCTCAGCTGTGACAACGTGTCACACACCATCTGAACGAGAATTAATCCTTTAAATGGTGCTCCCCTCTTGGGTTTTATTTCTTAAGACTTGGCAGAGAAGAGTCTTTTTTTCTGTGCTCTGTGGTGCAGTAGAAGAAGAGTTAAAAGTTGCTATTTTAGGTTTTCTTTTTGGTTTTTTATTATTTCTTATCTACAAATTCTTTCTGTGCTCTGCTAAGGTTTTGCTTTAATGAGGGTATGAAACTACTCTCTTGCCCACGACAGGTGGGTAGAACTTTTCATACTACATTCCACGTTTTTTTAATTTACCATTAATCACTAATGCTTACTTCCAATGTTAGACATGTCACTTTTATTTTACACTAATCTCTGTGAGCTACTAGAGCAGAAAAATGGATACTAAGAAGAAGAACAAAAAGAACAAGAACTACACTTAAATCTTCTATGTTTTTCTTTTGACTCCTTTCTAAAAATCTGAATATTTTACATTTGCACTCTGTGATTACTTAACTACTACTACTATTTTTCTTACATTCTCGTGACTTGTCATTCATTTCCCAAGCTGAAAGCTTTTCCATGGCCCGAGATCCAGGACAGTGTCTGTGTGGGCTCTGTGCAGGGGGGTCCCTGACCCCTGCCAGGATCTCAAACTTTCTAGGGTAGTCAGAGGAGTGCTCTGAACTCTGACACTTCCCCCTCCACTCCAGGGGGATCTCCCCGGGAAGAACAGCCTGTACTGCACCAAAAATGACATTTTTATCATTTTAGCAGCTGCTCCAACTGAAACTCTGCAGCGTCATCACTTTATGGAGGCAACCACGCACTGCCAGCCCAAAAAGCTGTTCAGTAACTCGTGGTCATGGGCTGCTTTCCTTAGCACAGGTTTGCTGGCAAATGCACCCAAAGCCATTGCAGGATTTCAGGCATCAGCAGTTAAATGCTCTGGACCTGAAACATCCCCTCAGCTCCAGCAGCAAGGGGGAAAATGTGTCCATGGCTTGGGGCTGACGTGGTTTGAAGCTTGGCCATGGCTGTGTCTTTAATGTCCTGGCAGAAATGGGACTTTTTTTACCCCTTAAAAGCAATAGTTGAGAGAAATGTCCCAGCAGTCAAGTAAAGTGCAAGCTGAAGAGCAAGAAATGTAGATTTTCAATTCAAGTTTGCAGATAGAAGGGGGTGTGCATTTTTCAACAGCTGAATGATGAAGATTATTACCCATTATGCTAAAGAATATTGCACTTTAGTGCACAGTCGCTGTTTCTTGAGCAATATATTTCAGTTTTTCTCAGTTCACGAGTGTTTCTTTTGCTTTTCCTCTCCATAACTGCCATTTGCAGTCGTGCTGGCAACGACCAGAATGGCAGAGGAAGAGTAATACAGAATAATAAAGAGTAATAAAGAATAATAATACAGAATAATAAAGAGTAAACCAGAATAACCAAGAACTGGTGTGGAATTCAGAGTTCCCCTGTGGTTCAGGTGGGTTTTGCTGGCAGCTGACAAAGGACAAACCCTCAGCTGCAGCCTGGTTTGCTGGGGGTTGTGCTGATGGTGGTGACCCCAGCAGGGGCCAGAGCTGAGGCTGGGGCTCAGGGGACCTTCCTGGTGCACAGCTGGACCCTGTGCTCAAACCTGTCACCCCCTGGAGCCCTCGTGCCTGTCCCCTCCCTGCCCCTGGAGCCTGCAAACAGCACAGCTGGGGCTGGGAGCACTCACAGCTCGGTGCCATCCCCAAGTTTTCCCGCTTTGATGTTTTGCCCAGTGAGAACTGGGACAGGAATTTCAAGCCAGTGGCGGATTCAATTAATTCTTTGGAAAGTGCCACACGCTTTCAAGTTGGGGACGAGCTGAGCAGTCCAATTTATGGAGTGCTGGGGTCTTGCTTTTACAAATCTGCCTGAAAATTTCATTGGAAAAGTTATTTTTTTTTTATTTGTGCTTCAAGTGCCCAAGCACAAATTGCACTTTTAGCTCGGAGGAGAAAAGGTAATTACAGACAGGCGTGGTAAAATCCAGTTGCAGTCGTGTGGGTGTTGCAGACAAACACTGCATCCTCACGGGCCGTAAAAATGGAAATAAAATCAGAGCTTGCTTTTGTGGAATTGGATTTCAGAGCCCTGGTAGGGGCGTGCAGTTATTAAATCAGCATTAGTGCCACTGTGGGGTGTAAACCCCTTCTCGTGGAGGGCACAGCCCCAGGAGTGGCTTTGTGTTCTCCCCAGGCTCTTTGTCCAAAGGAACAGAGGAAAACGGAGGAAAAAAAAGAATGTTTGAGGTGTGCTGGATGGCAGAGGTGCCAGCAGGCTGGGCTGAACACCAGCCAGGCTCTGCCCTCTCTAAACCAGGGGCAAAACCCTTTATTCCTTTATTCTGTGATCCTGTTGGAACAATTTCCTGGCGTGGGGGTGACTATTTTCAATGTTGGGATGTATTTTTGGGAGAGCACTGATCCCTCAGTCTGGGTGGTGGTGCTGGGATCCCAAAGAGGCAGAACAGAGCTGCAGGGCTTGGAGGAGCAATAACCAGGGGCAAACCCCTTTATTCCTTGGTCCTGTTGGAACAGTTCCTGGGGTGGGGGTGACTATTTTCAATGTTTGGATGAATTTTTGGGAGAACACTGATCCTTCAGTCAGTATCAAGGATATCAGAATCCTTCAATCCCAGCTGGTGCTGGGATCCCAAAGAGGCAGAACAGAGCTGCAGGGCTTGGAGGAGCAATGACCAGGGGCAAACCCCTTTATTCCTTTATTCTTTGGTCCTGTTGGAACAGTTCCTGGGGTGGGGGTGACTATTTTCAATGTTTGGATGAATTTTTGGGAGAACACTGATCCCTCAGTCAGTATCAAGGATATCAGAGTCCTTCAATCCCAGCTGGTGCTGGGATCCCAAAGAGGCAGAACAGAGCTGCAGGGCTTGGAGGAGCAATGACCAGGGGCACGCCCCTCTCCTCCTTCTTCCCTCGGTCCTGTCGCAACACTCCCCCGGGCGGGGGTGACTATTTTCAATGTTTGGATGAATTTTTGGGAGAGCACTGATCCCTCAGTCTGGGCGTTGGTGCTGGGATCCCAGAGGCAGAACAGAGCTGCAGGGCTTGGAGGAGCAGTAACATCAGCACCTTCAACCCTGACAGGACCCTGGCAGGGATCACCACACCTGGAGCACTTGCAGCCTTAAAAACTGTTTGATGTTCGGGCTGAGCTTGGTTTTTTATCGCCCCTTTTCATGTTTGGACACTGTTGGGGAGGTGCTGCTCTCACTGGGAGCAAAAGCCAGGGCATTCCCCTGAACCACAGCCTGGGGAATCTCAGGATCAGGGAATACCAGCTGGGAGGAGACCTCCAGGATTGTCCCCCCCAACCTTGCCTGGCCAAACCTTGAGGAGCTCCACAAACAGATGCATCAAAGCTGATGGCATTTGCAGGAGTGTGAGGAGAGGCCAGGCTGTTTTCCCAGCTGTGTCTCTGCCAAGGGGAACATTTCCTGGTGTTCCAAGGGGACTGGAATTGCAGGTCTGGGTGTTTTGGTTGGGTTTGTTTTTTTTTTTTGTTCTGAAATCACGGCCTAGATCTGGCTGGGTGCTGTAAATCCAGGAGCAGCTTGGCTCCTCCACTGGCAGCCCTGATTTATTCCTCCTCTGGCTCACAGCACTCGCTCCAGACAGGAGCTGAGACAGCTCGTGTAGATTAATTCCTTATCTGAGCTTAAAACCCCCAAAGGCCCTCTGGAGTGAAAAGAATAAAGGAAATGGAGAGGCCAGGGAGGAAAATGACACAGCAGAAGGTTTGTGTGTGAGTGTTCCGTGGGTGGAACATCAACCAGGGGGTCTGTGAGGGTCAGAGCACGGGAGCAGCTGAATTTGGCTCCTTCCACCCCGAGCACACTCAGACACAAAACACTTTGTGCTGGGGGGGAATTACTGCTGGTGGCCCAGTCTGGGTCTTTGGGGTCTATCTGTGTCCTGTGTGCAGTTCAGATGCGCTCTGAGAACTGAATGTTCTTTATTTTTACACAGACACCGTGGTGTAAACGCTTTGCAACCAATATCTGAGGGGAAGGTGACTGATGGGGACTCTGCAGACAGGAAAATGTGGATATTATCTTGTTTTTAACCCTTACAAGCAGGATATCATCTCTTTTTTTTCCCCTCACAAGCAGGATATCATCTCTTTTTTTTCCCCTTACAAGCAGGATATCATCTCTTTTTTTCCCCTTACAAGCAGGATATCATCTCTTTTTTTAACCCTTACAAGCAGGATATAATCTCTTTTTTTCCCCCCTTACAAGCAGGATATCATCTCTTTTTTTTCCCCTCACAAGCAGGATATCTCGACCTGCAGCAGTTCTGAGTTGTCTCAGTTTGCTGATTGGGATCTGAGAAGCTGCAATTAAAATCCAGGGACTCATTTGCCCCTGCCCCAGAGCACTGCTGTGGATCTGCCCGTGGGTTTGGGGTGTTTAAAGCCCTAAGAGACCACAGGGTGATGCCGTGGGAGCCCTTGTGTGACCTCGGGAAAGCTTCTCCATTCCCATGGGCTGGCCTGGGAGCTTGTTTTTCCTACAGCAATCCAGGCTTTAGGAGATTAAACCCTGGAGCCCAGGATCTGAGCCAGCCCCCATGGGCAGTGAGGCAGGATTAGCCCAAAGATGATGAGGGCATGGCTGAAGGCCTTCCCTGCTCCCAGGGCTGGGAATCAGTTTCATCTGGGCTCATCTGCAAACCCTCGGACGGTTCCCACCCCAAGGTAATCCATTGTTCAGAGGAAATCAGGGAAACCTTTCAGACTTTGGTCGAGTGTGCATCAATCCCTTGTCCTTGGCAGGTGAGCAGGGGACGCCCTCCTTTGCCTTTGGTTCCTGGAGTAGCTGAGGTTGGAAATGTTGGCAGCCTCTGGAGGGCAGAGGCTCTTCCTGCTCTCCTCCCGGCTGCCAAAGAAAGGAGTGAAGGTCAAACCCAGCAGTTTTACCCAGCAGTTACAGCACCCAGAGTGGAGAGCTCACGTCCCATCCTCCTGCAGAGGCAGCTGGTGTCATTTCTCAGTTGATTCAATGCTCATTTTTCAGCTAAGCCAGTTGGAAAATGTTGAGTGTGTTCATTGTGTGAGGTCAGCCTGGAGCAGGGAGCGCACGAGGTGCTAAAGTCATAAACCCACAGAATTCCAGGGAGTTTGGGGTTGGAAAGGACCCTAAAGGTCCTCTCCTCCCTGGGCAGGGACAGTCCCCCTGCAGCTCCTCAGAGGTTGGACTGGCTGTTAATGAGAGCATTTCCAGCTGCAGAATCCCCTTAAATCGGGATTCCCGACATCCCAAACGCTCAGCACTCACTCAGAACTTTTGGAATTGATCTGAATCACCACCCAGGAGTGGGAATTCTCTCACAGCAGTGACTAGATGCCCGTATTTCCCAGTGTTGAACCATGAATTACTTCTTTCTTTTTGTGAGGCAGAAGCAGCCTGACATCTAAATCTTAATTATGCCATTCTCAGTTTGTCAGACACAAATTCCTGGGAAGTTACCAGAACGTTTTTGCTCCAAACATCAAAAAGGCTTTGTTCCTCTGAAGAATTAATTCCTTGGGCAGTTCCTTGTCTTTTAAATAAAGCCCCTGTTTTTTGGTTGGGTTTGTTGTCTTTTTTTTTGGCTGGATCTTGGCACCGGGGACCATCCCAGGCTCCTCCAAGCAGGGCTGTCCTGCAGCAAGAGGAAAATCCCTCTGGTTCCGTGCAGAGGGGCTTGGCTGTGGGGCTGAGGGATGGAATGAGCTGGAGCTGGGCTCCTGCAGGGCCCTGAATGGGATCCTTTGTCCTGGGGAGCAGCCCCGGCCTCTGCTGGCAGCTGGGAGGGCAGGGGCAGCAGGACCTGGCATTTTGGTGGTTGTGTCTTTGTGGTGGCCGGGGCAGGGGGGGGTTCAGAGCCAACTCAGAGAATGCATCTTGCAGGGGAATGATCCACGTTAGTGGATAATCCTGGTTCCTGCCAAGCTGAGGATGATGTGGTTGAGGTTTGGATGTCAGGCTGCTTCTTCTGCTCCAAAAAAATAAAAGTAATTCATGGTTCAACACTGGGAAATACGGGCATCTAGTCACTGCTGTGAGAGAATTCCCACTCCTGGGTGGTGGCTGCTGCTGTTCAGATCAATTCCAAAAGTTCTGAGTGAGTGCTGAGCGTTTGGGATGTCGGGAATCCCGATTTAAGGGGATTCTGCAGCTGGAAATGCTCTCATTAACAGCCAGTCCAACCTCTGAGGAGCTGCAGGGGGACTGTCCCTGCCCAGGGAATAATCCACATTTCAGGTGACCTCGTGGAGGGAAGGATCCCAGTTCCTTCTGGTTTGGGTTCCACAGAAATGGCGTGCGACAGTTCCTGCTTCCTCCTCTTTTCATTTTGAGGAGTTTTAGCTCAGCTTGGCCTTTGGGACCAAGGAGGAGTTACTGGGAAAACTGGGTCTGGGAATTAACAGAAACGTGGAATCCTGGAATGGTTGGGTTGGAAGAGACTTAAGAGCCCATCCCATCCCATCCCATCCCATCCCATCCCATCCCATCCCATCCCACCCCACCATGGATGTCCCACGGCTCTGGAATGTTCTGTGGGTGTCCCAGGGCTCAGGAATGTTCCGTGGGTGTCCCACGGCTCTGGAATGTTCCGTGGGTGTCCCACGGCTCTGGAATGTTCCGTGGGTGTCCCAGGGCTCAGGAATGTGTGCTGGGGCAGGGACAGAGCCCAACCTGCTCCCTAAGCTGTTGCTGTAGGACACGAAAAAAGGATGAGAGACTCCAAATATTTCAGAAGGGAAAGAGCACAGAAAAAAAGCTTTATTGTCTAATTCTTACACCTTTTTATAAGGTGTTCTGATACAGACTGAACGTGGTTGGTGAACAGGAACGACACCTCTCTGATCCCATTGGTTAAACCAGAGAAACAGCTGAAAGGTTCTGAGAACTAGAAAAGCAAAACAGCACCTGGAGAAAGATTGTTTGGAGAAAGGAGAGTTGTTTGCCAGGATTTGTTTTGAGAAGAAGCTTTCTTGAGGAATTTCTCCCTTGGGAGAAAGTCAGCAGCTGCCAGCAGGCTGAAATCCCTCAGCCCCAGAAATGTCAGCCCCACACTGAGCCCTCTCTGAGCCCTGGGGAGCCCAGGTTTCCTGTGCCAGCCCCTGTTTGTGGGGTGGCTTTGGGCAGAGCAGCCCCGAGGTTGTGCAATGCCCTCAGGGTTCCTCCTCCGGCCCCTCTGAGCCATCACCCTCTGCCCCAGCACGAAAATCTCTGCTTATCTTCCCCTTCTGGCCATAAAACCAACTGCTCGTGGAGTTATCTGCTGCCCTTCCCAATCCTGATGGAAAAGGGCGGCACAGGCCCCTTATTTATTAAATCAAAGTTTGAAAAAAATATAAATTCCTATCAAATGTTGTGCTTATGATTTTCCCTTACTTACTATCACTAATTTACTTCCTTTTAGTAGTGCAAATTTGCTGGTTAATCAACCGCAACAAATATCTAGGTAGCTTTAACTAAAACATTAAGTTTAAATACCATGTGTCCGCTCAACACAACACCAAAAAAGTCATTTTCCACCTGTCTGGTTGGCATGCCAGTAGACACTTAGCCAATTCCAAAAAAAATTGGGGCAACGGGCCCTATGGCATGGGCTGTGTGCACCTGGAGAAAAGCAAGTTTGAAACAGTTTTAACCAAACTGAACCAAGCACAACGAGACGTGGCCTCCAGTGGTGCTCCAAGAAACGAGCACTGAACAAACCCAGGCTCGTGTGTTCCGCCTCTACCTCTTTATTTGGATTAAATTTCCTCAGTTTCAGCGCTGCTTTTCATCTGGGCATGATGAAAGGAGCGGGATCGACACTCTGAAGTGAATTTCAAAGGGCAAAATCACAGCTGAAAGTTTAGCTGGGAGCAAAGACTTCACTTCAGATGTTGCTGCAAATTTGAATACAAAAGTCTGTGTGTTATTTTTTTCCTTCTCCCTTTCTTGCTGCTCCGTCAGGGCTGAGGCGAAGGGGTTTTATTTTTCCATGGGAAGCTTCCTTTTCCTCTCAAGTGGCAGAGAGGTCACGGAGGGGGCTGAGCAGCACAAATCCCTGCAGATGGGATGGGCTGCGGACGGCTCTGGATGTTTCCAGCAGCAGGAAACATCCCTTGCAAAGGCAAAGCTCCCAGGGAAAATATGCCAGCAATTTGTCTTTTATAATCTCCTACACAACCACGAGGGGGGAGGTTTCAGACACTGACCCCTCTGTTCTGGCTTCGTGCAGCCTGGCAAGGCAAGGAACGATAAAATTGACTCTTTGGGGGGGTTTTGGTGGTTTTTTTTTGGTTGTTTGGTTTTTTTTGGGGGGGGTGTTGTTGTTGTTGTTTCTCAGGGGGTTTTTTTTGTTCTTTTTGGCGTTTTTTGTTTGTTTGTTTTGGGGGGTTTGTTTGGTTTTTGTTTTTGTTTTTTAATTTTTGTTTGTTTGTTTTTGATGTGGGAGTTCCTCCAGGTTGTAAATGCTGCGTACATATTACATAATATATAATATATAATATATAATATATAATATATAATATATAATATATAATATATAATATATAATAAATATATTTATGCTATATTAAATATATTTACATATAATATATAAAAAGTATTTTATGTATAAATTATATTTATATATAATATA
>WAAE01018479.1:0-49831 GCA_013400495.1 Nicator chloris | reverse complement strand
TGGAATGCCCCTGGAATACCCCTTTTCTCCATTCATCTTTCCTGCTTTGGACTTCATTTGTATTTCCTTCCATTACTGACCCTGTCACTTGGCTTCCACTCCAGACTCCCATTGTTCTGCTCAAACTATTTATATTCCAGTCCTTGGTTACTCTTCAGTCCATGACTTATTTCTGAATTAGTTACAATCCCAGACACATTATTCAATTTACTCCTTTCTTTTCTCAGCATTTTATCTCTCTACCAGAATTCATCCTCCCACTTAGTTTTGCATCAGACACATAGGTCAAGGATGGCTGATTTTTATTCACAGCACACAACTCGAAAACATGAAATGACACCCTTTTACCTACTTCCAATTTTTTTTCTTTTTTTTTCCCCCCCATAATTGACACACATTTTGCCTCCAAGAATCTTTCTTAAAAAGACACTATCACGTGTTCACAAATTTCTTTGAATAGTCCTGAACTGGGAAGGAAATATTCTTACCAGTCAAGTGTACTTTGGCAGTTCTGCCTTCAGCTGATCCAGAAAGGCATTCCAGCTGATCCAGATGTATTTAATGGATACCTACTGGATAATTACTCCAGTAACTGGACTATTGGGTTTGCACCTCACTAGCACACACTAGTTTGCTATGTGATCCTGAGAAATTTTGACAAAGATTTTATTTCATCCATTTTCTTTTCTCTGTGCTGAATGGTGACAAGGTGGAATAAGCTGTATTCTGCTAGTCCTGATGGATGTGTATAGGGGGGCAAAATAATGCATTTTTTTGTATTTCATAGGAGGTATATTCCCAGGATCACCTTGAAAGGTTAATGCACACATCCAGCATCTGATCTGTAGTAAAGTGGGAAGAAGAAAGCATGAAATACTGAGATTAATAAGCTTTGGAACAATCCTTACAAGACGACACTAAGAATCATTTTAATACTGCATTTTGTAGCAACCTGAACATAATCAGGTTTTGTTCTGCTTGTTTTCTGTTAGCTGACCTTTGTGTCTCTTTTCCAGGACATTGTTTACTCTGGTTTATGCTGTCTGGCTTTATAAATGGATCTGTTGTGTGGCAAAGTCTCAAAGGTGGGTGTTTTTTTGTTTTTTTTTTCAGAAATGTAGACAAATTATGCCCAATGCTTTCACCTTCAATGGGTTCAACAAAATCAATTCAGTTAGATTAGTAATGTACTTTCCAACACTCAGCAGCCATCTAGGTTTGAATTTTAATAAAACTAACACTTGGTGTATTGGCTGCTGCATGAGTAGTAGCATTATGTTGCACTTATATAATAATAATTCTATTTGCTAGGCAAGAGACCAACGAAACACCCAGAACGTAATAACAAAAAAAATAAATAATTAGAAGTCAAGATACTTTTTCAAGCACCATTACACCTGAAAATTAAGTGATCTGCAATGCTTTGTTTTACTTTTCTCTCTTCCCAGGCAGAGGTCCTGCCTCCTTAGGTAGGGAGCTACAGTAAGTTTAGCTACTTGGTATTGATGTGAGTTGTTGCACTGAATACATGATGATGTCTAACCAAGACTATCTCTAGACACGCTCTGTGCCATTTTCTGTACTACACAGCATATGGGAGAAAGAAAATCTGGAATTATCAGCCAGCTAGCTATGAAACAGCAAAGTCTGGGGCCTTTTCCTACTGCTTTTGCTGATACACGAGAGGTAATTCCAGTACAACTGTCCCTCGTTCAGATCCTTCAGGCACTAAATTTCACCACTTGCTGGAATCCTTTTCCAAAAAATTGAACAACACAAATTTCTGGATGACTGGAGAAGATGAACAACAACTTTTCTGCTAGGGAGGCATCTCACTGCTGAGAACAGTAATTTACCACTGAAGGTGGAAGTATTGGCAGGACAATGAATGTGTGTGCTAAGCTGAACTAAATATCTCTGGGAGGATATTTGTTACTTACACCATTTGCCAGTCTTATTGTAGTTATTTAAAGAGGTCTGTTTGTGAGATTTTTGTTTTATTTCACAGGTTTTCACAGAGATGCTGAACTTAGAGACCTGGGTAAGTGGTGGCTTGGCAGTGCTGGGTTAGTGGTTGGACTCAAAGATTTTAGAGGTCTTTCCCAACCTAAATAATTCTGTGATCTTTTAAGTGATTAAAGAGAACTTCCTCACAGTACTGTAAAGACCCTGGACCCAAGGCATTGTCAGATGGCACCATCTGCATCCTCCTGCTTTCTCTTGCCTTTGCTGTTGTATTTATTATCTCAGATTAGTGATTCACAAAGACATTGGGCACCCCACAGTCAGGAAAAATACACATTTTCTCTCTCTGACAAAGCTTTATGAACAACAACCCCTCCTCACTTGAGAGTTTTAATTAACAGTGTGCTATTAAAGAGGAAAGCCATCATAATTTTGCCTTGGTGCCAATGTTACATAATTAACACACCCTAGAGTGATGTCACACTGCTGTGAAATGCCTTGACATGATACGTCATTCCTCAGTTAAAACTGTATCCCAAGAAATACCATAAAATAAAGAGGAGTCCTACAACTTCTCATCCTAACTTAGAACAGAGATTTTTCCACACTGCAGCTTTGTTCCCTGACATCAGTGTCAATTTTACAGGTTTTAATTAATTTCCTTGCAAAACCCCACCACGTTTGCAATGCATGAATTATTTCCCCTCTGCTGGTGTTCCTAGAGCTCGTATTCTGTTCCTGCTCTTCTTTCCCTGGCGTGCATTGTGTGCAGAATGGGGCTCCTGTGAATTGTCATTGTTTCAGTTGAATGAAGATGTAATAATGTGTTTCTTCTGAGAGCTTTGTCGAGGGCCTCTGCTGACACTGTGGGAAAGCATCAAAAACACAAATTGAAGATGAGTGCTCAATGACTCCTTGCAAAGCTCTCTCATCAAATGTGCTTTCCTCTTTATTAGCACTGTAAATGCCTTAAGTGTGGAAAACTCATCTTGTGCATTGCTACAGAAGAGCTTAGTTGAAAATGGACTATGAAATATGCCAGTAATTTTTCAGTTAAAATAAGAGGAAAATCCACTTTATAATTACAGATTCACACAGTAATTTAGGTTGGGAAACATCTCCAACATCATTAAGTCCAACCTTTGACCCACCCCTACCTTGTCATGCAGGCCAGAGTACTGAGTGCCATGTCCAGTCACTCCTTGAACAATCCCAGGGATGGGGACTCCAAGCCTCCCTGGGCAGTTCCAATGCCTGACCACTCTTTCCGAGAAGGAATTCCTCCTGATGTCCAAAATGAACCTCCCCAGGCAGAGCTGAGGCGGTGTCGTCCTGTCCTGTCACTGATTTCCTGTGTAAATTTATTTCTGCTCATTTTGTGAGCACCCAGTTCAGGTTCCTTGAGGCTTGAGTTCAAGGAACCTAAGCACTCACCAGTTCATAGGCACCTGTAGCTCTTTGAAATACAAGTCTAAGAACTGTAACCATTACATGTCCAAAGACAAGGGATACTACTATGCCATGAACATTAAATTCCTCAAATTTTATGCAAATTATGGAACTACTAAAGATTGGGTTTGTATTACTTTGAGTCTGAGCTACCCAGTAAGCTTCAAATTTCACCTAAATCTCCCTTTTTCTGGTCATAGTGTCCCATGTGAAAGTGCATACTGTGTTGTCTAATAAGGATTGAGCTGAACTTCATCCTTACCAGAGGAATCCATAGGGTGGTTCTACTCTATCCAGCTTCTTAATTTGAAAGGCAGGAAGACAAAGGCAGGATTTACAGTATGTCAATTTATTTGCAGACTCTACACTGCCCATTAGATTTGGGTGGAGTTTGTCAACAGCCTCAAAAAATCCTGAACAAATCAGGCAAACACACCCAGAAAGGCACATGTGCAATGTGCTTCATGGCTTACAAACCACTCTGCAAACCTGGAACTGCACCTCCAGCCAAGGCCAGTCTATTTATCAATACTGCTTCTGTGGAATTATGCTGATTGTTGTCCTTGGAGGGCTGAGATCTTTGATAATTTCTGTTAGAAATCCTGTTTTGTTGGATTTATGGTACCTTAATCAACATTCAGCTTTCCTTAAATTCTCTAGGTCAGTAATGCAAAGGAAAAAAAAAGAGATAAATGAATTGTAGTTTCTGCACTTCTGTTAGAGAATTTTAAGAAAGTGTTTGGGCTGATTTATCAGCTATTGAGTAACACAACAGAAAATATTGATCATCCTTCAGTCTAAGATCACAAGATGTTCTCAAAGATCTGAAATCACAGTAGCAATTGAGGACTTAAATTTACTGCAAATGAATTGTAATATCTAAGAGATCAAGCAATAAAAGGGGACAAAACCACTATGCTTAAGAGATACCAGAGAGTGGATAACACTTGTAATGTCAAATGAACAGGCTGTGATAAAGGACTTGATTCTTAAAGGCTATTTCAGAAATAATAATATTTTATTTTATTTTATTTTATTTTATTTTATTTTATTTTATTTTATTTTATTTTATTTTATTTTATTTTATTTTATTTTATTGTCATGTTGATCATTGATTGATTGATTGATTGCAGTTTCAAATTTCACTTGCTGCATGGTGTTTTGAATAGAAACACGGGTAAATTAAACTTACAAAAGGTCACATTTAATACCATGAACCACAGAACCTTAGAACCCCAGGGTGGTTTGGGCTGGAAAGGACTTTCAAGCTCATCTTGTTCCAACCCCCTGTCATGGGCAGGGACACCTCGCACTAGCCAAGGTTGCTCCAAGCCCCATCCAACCTGGCCTTGGACACTTCCAGGGATCCAGGGGCAGCCACAGCTTCTCTGGGCACCCTGTGCCAGGGCCTCACACCCTCACAGGTCTGTTAATAAAAAAATATAAACACACCACTCTTATTAGAGAGAGATAAGGTTGACAAAATCAACTAAATGTTAGTGGTGATAGAGTGAGCTTAAAAGGAGAATATGCCATTATGTAAAACCAGGTATTAAACTTCAGTGGGGATGACTGATACGTCTTTTAAGTTAAATGAAAGCAAAACAGAGCTTTATAAAATTATAGGAAAGCAAAGATCTGCAGTATTGTTAGAATTTTATGTGAGGAAACAGAGGGACTATAAAGAGGGCATTGACAGTACAAATGGGAATAATGAAGCAGTACTGAGGAAGAATATTAAGATAAACATAAAAGGTTCTGTAAATACAATAGAAGACAAAGATAGGAAACAAAGTATTAAGAAACTGAAGGAGAAGACAAAGCATAGCAGGATAAATAGCTAAAAGTGAATAGGCAGGTGAACCACATTTACTAGGAGAGTATCCTCAATACAGTTGTGCAGACATGGATTTCCACCTGCCTTCAGGAACAAAATGAAATCATTTGGGCAGTAGAATAAGAACAGGACACACCTCACAAGCATCCTGTCTGTAAAAGATCTCATTCAGAGGTGGAGAGTGAGTTCATAGCACATTGTTTGGGGGATTTTTTTCAGATTTAGTCAGGGATGGCTCTAAAAGGCCATTCCCTCTGAAGTCACCACTTCAAGAATATACACATGTAGAAAGTGGTGCTAAAGGAAGGAAACAGAAATGCAATGCCTAAGCCATAAAGTTTATAGCTTTGAGGGCTAAATATGGTTTAATTGAAATCTGAGGATTTCTTGTCAATGTCAAGAAAGATGCTTTGCTTGATTCCCTTAAACTTTGTTTTGCATTTCTCCATTTCCTTTTAAAGCAGCTGATGTTGATGACTAGTGGATATTTATCCTTAACTAGATTAATAATATTTCTTCTTGTCTTGAGTGCCATGAGAACTAAGATCAGAGCTTAACTCCTGAGCTATACAAGTTCTTTTACTGCAGACAGTAGCTGTGAACTTTTTGTTCCCTGATTTTGTGAGGGTAATAGGCAAGATCCAGGGCATTGCTTCCTTCTTAATGTGCTGATTTTTCTGGATGATGGAAGAAGGGGGAGGAGGCATGACATTTGCAGTTTATAATTATACATACTTGGGTCCTTTCCTTCTCATAATAGTGAGTGATAAAACCAAAGCACGTTCTTTCCTCTTGGTGCCTATTCTGTGCATAATGTGTCTGTATTATGTGATAATCAGCACATCTCCCACTTCATTATAATATATATAGCCAGGAGTTGCAGGAGTTCACATACTCTGCTATATTCAATTTATTGCCTTGTGGAACCCTCAGAAGTGCTGCAAAGTTTGGCCACTGGCACTCTTAGGAGTATATATTGCCATGAGAGGGAGATGTGCTGACTGCTCAGGAAAGGAAAAGCGCATTTAAAAGAAGCAAATACCACCACAGAAGGCTGCAATGAAATAACTTTTAAGCATTTGATTGGGAGCCTCCAAAGCCAAAGAAGTTTAGAAGAAACAGCAAGGGCAGCTAATAACCTTAATTCAGTAGTATCCTGGCAAAGGTTGGCAATGCACTTGATACTGAGGGCAGTATGGTGGAGGGTTGCTGAGTGAGCAAGCATGATAATGGAGATACATAAACTGCATTAACTGATGGGACTGGGGAGTGGAAGTCTGCCTGAGTTTTTAATATAAAAACTCTATTAATTACAGTATTTAAGAAGGAATAATAGATTTTGTCTCTCTCACTGCCCCCCCACAGCTTTGGTGGGAGGAGGGTCCAGTGGTATGCTGGGACAGGAATCAAAAAGAGGCTTGAACATGGTTTCAAACTTTTCAGAGAAATCAATGCCTTTATATTTTGCAAAACTTACAGTAATAGAAGGAAAACTTAGGAAAATCAAATACTTCAGAGGTCAGTGATATGGTGATATGGTCCAGTGCAGAAACAATTAAGAAAATAAAATCTATCTTTTATTTCTACCTCTACCACTACACTTCTATGTCAGTATTGTCATGTCACTTCATCTGACTGCTCTGCCTAACAGCACTTCTCAAAATGGGCTGAGACTACTGCAGGGATGGGCTGGCTCTTATGATGTATTTGCATTTATATAAATAATTTTAAAAAATCACATTCACCAACAGATTTGGTGGCCCAGAATGTGTAGCTTTCAAATAAATACGTAAACAAAAAGATTACATAAACCTGAGTCAAAAATGGAGGCTCCTGTAACAGAAAAAATGAGTTTGTGCAGCATGGTTGCAGAGAATGCAGGTAGGACACAAACCCTAGTAAGCAAAAAGATTTTAGGAAAGCACATATAATGCTGGCCTGAGCATCTCACTGCAGACGAAACAGGGCAGGAGGCTGCCCAGGGAAAGTCTGCATCCTGACACAGCCGGCTGTATGGAGTTTTCCTGATGAATCCGTGCCCCTTCTTTGGTACTTTTCTATTTTAATCCAGACACTTGAACCTGAGAAAGGGGGATTTACTTTTCCCTGAACTCTGCAGAAAGTCCCTGACTTGGGAAAGGGCAGTGCAAGTCCTGATCTCACCCTTGTGTCCCACCTCTAATGCACAGACACGGAGTGCAGAGCACAGGAGGGAACCTGATGGTTGTTCCCTGGTGGCTGTTCTGATACCCCTGGCACCAGGTCTGTCAGTGACACCTGAACAAGTTGCAAACACACCCTCAGAGCCATCAACAAAGTCTCTGCCTGTTCATGCTGGCAAAGGAACCAGGTGGTTTCCCTTCAGTGCAGGTTCCAAAGCTGTGCCCCGAGGCCCCCTTGGACAAAGCCGGTGTGCAGCCCCTGTGACAGCACCTGTAGCTGGGGTTACACATCACACCCACACCACTTCACACCATTTTCCTCCTAGCAAGCAATGATGTTCCTCCAAATGCTTCAGATCCTATCTGAAATTAAATGCTGGGCATTCTGTCCCAGCCTTGTGGGAGATGGAATATTTTTTTCTTAACATCAGTGCTTATCAGTCACAGACATACTTCATCCTTTTCATGTGGTGTCATTGGATACATCCCAAAAATTAGGGCATTGTGGTGAGAAAGAGAAATTTTTATTTTATTTTCCATGCAGTGATGCAAGAAAGCCCTGACCAACTGAGGGATAAAGGTTAGAAAAATAGCAATTAATGGAGAAACCTCCAGGTCCATGAGGACAGAGAAATATTAAACTACATTTTGCTAAGCACGTAGCAAAAAAAATAACAAAAACAAAAACAAACAAGCAAAAAAGGTGATGTGACAAGATGACTCATTTTGGACACAGATACTGCAAACAGTGGGGAATTTAATTGCCTTGCAATTAAAGGGTGAAGGCACAGATAGGGCAATAGCTTCTATTAGGCAGGAAGACTGTTCAACCAGCAATGAATCATTTCTAAAAAACAAAGACTTTCGAAATACTCTGATCATTTGTAGATGTCTGCAGGAGAATTAATGTCTGAATGTGGGAAAATTCATATAAGTTATAACAATGCCAGAGTTCCCCTAAAGGCTGGAGTGTCTACCATACCATAAGAGACAGATAAGATATTAATATAAAAAATTCCAGGTGATTCTAAAGCAGAGTTATTTTACCATTGTAGTCCTATAAATAAGACTTAGAAATATATTAAATTCTCCTTCTTTTTTTCCCCCTTCACGTTGTTAGCAAAACAGAGAATTCTCTGCAGAGACTACTAGCAGCAAATACTGCTAAATGAAATGTGATACATTTGAGGCCATTTCCCTGGTAAATAACTCGGGAAGATATCCAAATAGAATCAGTGATCTGTTAGAGAGATAGCACACTCACAAAAAATACCACTTCTAGCAAAATATTTTTTGTTGTTGATAAGGTGATGGTGGAAAACTGAAGCTAGGGGGATGAGAGAGTATCAGCTTAGCACAGGAATAAATAAAACTCTCCTTGCAATTCACAGAAAGCTGTTTCCCAGGTCATGGTGGGTATTGCCATGAGAAGAAATCCCAGTGAAAACATAATTAATAAAAAAATCATGCATTATCCAAACATCTACTTATAACAGATTGATAAATAAACTGTCTAATCTTGCGTTCCTTTTGTTTGTGTTTGATTATCCAGACATATTTTGTGTCATGAAAGTGGGTCTGTGATAATTGGAATTTTGTTGTACCAACATCTTACCTTTATTAACATATATTAGTAAAGTGGATTCCTTGCCAGCATCCTTTAGTACATCAGCAAATTTAGAAATACAAAAAAAAATCATCAATAGCTTAAGAAAAAGAGAGCTTGTGGTCATGCTCTTCAAAATTTACTTTATAAAATGTAACATTTCTGAAAAAACCCACCCTGCCCTGTGGAGCAAACTCCTGGAGCCCGATTGTCAGGGAGCAGAGGGGAACAAGGGTGATTCTCTCACTCTGTCACCATAAAGGTTTTCTCCCCTCACCTTCTCACTCTGTCGTTATTGTGCTTATGACATAATATGGGCTCCCTCTGGTGACTAATTGAACACCTGCAAATTCCCAGAGCTTTTAATCAAAGGCTGAAGCCTGATGGATCGAATCATCTCCCTGCCTACAGGGGACTGTGACATCCCTCTGCATTTCAGGGTGTGCATAAATTCCATCACAAACTTATATAAGCAACAAATCTGAGAGAAAGACACCTATTTTGCACAAAATTCCACGCCCACAGTTTTTGTTCTAATATTTTTTAACCAATACAGACCATCCACTGCAGCTGAGCAATGCAAGGCTGGAATTACAGGTTTCACATCGAGACAATGATTTTTGCAAACCCATTTGCCTGATCCAGGGATGGAAGAGGGAGTTCTCAGGGCCGTGTGCCTGCTCTCAGGGTGGGATTCTGGAGGGATCCTGTGCAGGGCCAGGAGTTGGACTTGGATGATCCTTGTGGGTCCCTTCCAACTCAGGATATTTTATGATTCTATGTAAAAACGCACTGGAGTGTTCTAGAATGTTTCAATGATTTATTTCAGAGGGCAGACAAGGTCAGTTTTTAAGATGCACAGCAATTCCAAAAGGAAGCAAGGCTAGACTGAAGTTTCAGGGATTTCTGAGGCAGAATGCAGAAGTTCATGAGAATCACCACTGCTGGTCCTCTCATTGCTCAGCATATTAATGGTGCAGAATGGGCCTTTTTCAACCTTCTTAGTGCCTGCAAACCCCTGCTAAGCATGGTTTTGGTTATAACCACAGAAACACTGCCTCCTAACAGCTGTCACAAAGGGAATGCAGGTAGCCTTGCACAGAAGTAAACAGAAAATGTTACTTTAAATGAAGAGAGAGTAAGTGGGTTTTATTTAATGTAATGCAATTTCACGGGCAAAAGTTGCTCTATTTTACACCACCCTGAAGGTCTCTCACTATTTTTCCCACGTTGCAGGAGTGCAGAGATGTCTGAGATGAAGACAGGACGTGTCCTTTGGAGTAAGCCTTTTAAGGATAAACATCCTGACATATGAGATCACCAGCAGTTCTCTGTGTCTTTTGGCTGGATAATAGGAGAACCATAGCAAAAAAAAAGGAATATCTCATTTTGAGCATCATTCCAGAGATGTATAATTTTTGTTACTATATCAGCATCATTATAACCTTTAAGGCATTGTTTAATGATGGTTATCCACTGTAATATGTCCCGTTACACTTTTTCCTAGGAATTTCATACAACTTTTCGAAGGTGCAGCAAGAGTTAACTTTATTTTGGCTTTCAGCCTAAGGACTATCAATATGTAGCATCATTCTACAATATGGCTGGGGTTTTTTTAATAGCATAAATGTATTTTTTCTACTTTTGCATTTGAAAATGCAATGGCACAGTAAATTCTACAAGTATTAAATGTCAGTCTCTCACTCTCCCAGGCTGTATTCAAGGGTCAGGCTGAGAGAGTTGGGGTTGTTCAGCCTGGAGAAGAGAAGGCTTCAAGGAGACATTTGAGCACCTTTCAGTTCCTGAAGTGGTGACAAGAAAGCTGGAGAGGGACTTTGGACAAGGGCTTGGAGTGCCAGGAAAGGTGAAATGGCTTCAAACTGCCAGAGGACAGAGTTAGATTGGATGTTGGGAAGAAATTCTTCCCTGTGAGGGTGGGGAGGCCCTGGCACAGGGTGCCCAGAGTGACTGTAGATTTCCCATCCCTGGAAGTGTCCAAGGCCAGGTTGGACAGGGCTTGGAGCAACCTGGGACAGTGTAAAGTGTTCCTGCCCATGGAAGAGGCAGGGGCTTGGAACTGGATGATCTTTAAGGTCCCCTTTAACCCAAACCATTCTGTCATTCTGTGATTCTAAGTCAGACTGCTCAATGAATTAATAATTTCCTGGAAAGACACAGTAATTATCTTAAAAGTGGTGACTCAGATTGTTATGGTCTCATTTATAAATAGTCACATACTTTACAGAATCTCTAAAGTCACCTCCTAGAGAGTTAGTGTACTTCAGTCCCTTCCCAGTCTCTTTCATTTTCTTGCTGTGAGATGATCTCTTTTTACACCCCACTGTCTACATTATACAAACTTCTTGAATTCTATTTTAGCAAATACAAGGAATGAAACATTTCTTTATATCACCTTCAAGAATCAATAATAATAATTATTTATGTTGCTGTTGCACCTTTAGCTTTTTCTACTTTTAAAAAATTAGTAGATTTTTTCCTATAAGTTTGGGATTTATTAGGTTTTTCTAATTACTAGTTATTTTTTCATTATTATTATTATTTTTATTAGCTATGGATGTTCCTATATTTTCAACACATTTTTTTCCAGTTTCCCAAGATTTCCTTGTGTGAATTCATTGCTTTCTTGAAAGCAATTAAGCAGCAAGTGGATTACTCCCATTGTCAGTCTGTAGAGGTGAAGAATTACTGGAAATACTTTGTTATTTCTGTAATTGGAGATACCAGAAATGCATCTTTCAAGAAAAAACTTTGCAAGAGAAATTAATGTGTAAAAATTATACTTTTTCTATTCTGCTGGCAAAATGCAGACCTTTTAACAAAGGGTCAAACTCTGGGAAAAAAAAATCATTTTTTGCAATGAGCAAGTGATGTACAAACATGACTATGAACAGTACAGTGGTATCATAGAATCACAGAATGTTTTTGGGTTGGAAGGGACCAAACAGAGCAGGTTCATTCATTCCACTAGACCAGGTTTCTCCAAGCCCTGTCCAACCTGGCCTTCCATGTTCTTATTGCTCCAGGAGCAGCCACTTTGTTCTTCTTTCTGATTTGCTCAGCAACAGGAATTGAGATCTTTGTTCTTTGAAATACTAAAATCATTCAATGACCCATTATGTTTTCAGATGGTCTTATATCTGAAAGTCCATCTCAAGCAGCTGAAAAAATGTGTGTGCATAAAATACAGGAGGTTTTACTGCCATCTTTGCCATTTCAAGAAAAACAAACAAACAAACAAACAAAGAACTTCTCTCATTCTGAAATAAGCAACAGTTAATCTTTTAGAAGAGAACAGATTGAACTGCTAAACAACTCTTTCCACTGCAGAACTATTACTGCATAAAAAGGTGTCAGCCATTTAAAAGCACAGGAAATATTAGATTTACTCATGGGCTATGGACTCTCTTTCTTCTCTCCATTTTCCTTCTGATGGGAGAATAGATCCCAGGCAGTTTGTTCCACATACACAATCTTCAGCTAAACGTACGGGTATGAAATAAAATTTATTTTCTGGAGTAAAAATTACTTTTTCACACCAGAAGAATGAGTAATTAGGAGAATATATGCTTTGGTAGTATTTTTTTTTTTTTTTAGGTGGATCACAAGTTTTGCTTGTTGCTTTCAGAGAAAGGAGATGGATGTTGTTTATTCTATACAAACTTTGTAAGAAAGCTTCAGCAGTCAGGATCTTTCACAATCAAAGATACTGAAGAACTGCAGCCAGCTGTAATTCAAGGTTGTGTGGCTTGATAATTATATGAAAATGCAATGGAGTGACTTGCAAGTGGTGGAGTCACCACATATATATAATATTGATGTCCTGTGTGAGCTCCTTTCCTTTCAGAAAGCACTGAGCCTGGAAGAAAATGTCCATTAGTCATTGGTAAGGGCAGTGTGGGGTAACTGTCAGACCCTTCCAGAACAAATGGCTTCATCCCCACATCCAAGTCTGCTTGGCACAACACTCACCCCGGGCCAGCACTATTCAGATAATCAGTAACAAATCTTGCCAGACTGTTTTGTAAATTTGATATTTCATTTTCTTCAAAAGCAGAAGCAAGAGCTTTTGAATAATAACATTTTTAGAGGCAAAATCCTAAGTTAAGAGCGTTACTCCTGGTATGCCATTCAATGTGGTTTTAAGAGAATAGGGTGGTTTTTTTGGTTTGGTGGGGGGTTTTTTTGTGGGTTTTTTTGGTTTTTTTTTTTTGTTTGTTTTTTGTTTGTTTGTTTGTTTGTTTTTTGTTTTTTTTGGGTTTTTTTTTGGTTTTTTGGGGGGTTTTTTTGTGTGTTTTTTTTGTGGTTGTGGGGGGTTTTTTTGTGATTAATTTGCATTGCTGGGTGCTTTGAGCTGTGAAAACAAGGTCACTTGGTGGTGGCTTGGTTGACTGAATCAGTCTTGGTGTAATAAATGATGGAACTGAAGGACACAGTAACACTTTAAAGGTCAAATCAAAGAAACCATGGATGCTACCTTGAAAATTTGATAAAGCAGGGCCTGTTCATGAGGCAACAAAGGGATTGGAAAACATGCAAGGATCAGTTTGAATGAACTTCAGAGACTGTTCTTTCAATATGGGTTCTCCACCCTGTGTTAAACAGCAGAATAATGAAGGGGAAGCAGAACAATCACAATACTAAATCCTTTTTTTATTAAAAAAGAGAAAATGAGAAAGGAAAAATTAAACTAAATATGAAAATGGTTTTAAAAAGTTGCCATAGAATTATGTCCTTCTCTCAAACACACACAGTTTTTATATTCAATTCCCTATTGGAATTAATATTTATTTCTAATTAAAGCCAAAGATGTCATATTCAAAGTGAAAAAAATGCAGTTTTAAGCCATCACAAATAATTCATATTCCATACATTTTTGGAAATGGTCAGATGGGTCATGGCTAGATATGTCCTGGGTTTATTTGGTTTGGTTTTTGTTTGATTGGTTTGTTTTAATCAGAGATAACCTAAACAGTTAAAAAATAATTTTAAGAAAAAGTACGCACGTGGTAAAAAGTATGTACTTAAATAAATATGAATCAAAGAAAGCAGATTAATTCACTTGCTATGCAAACCTCTTGCAAAAAAGTCTCTTGAGATACACAATATATTGAACAGCAAGAATGTAAATACTTCTCATTTAACCAAGTTTAATATATTTTTTTCCTGTGGAAATATATATGCAAAATCGCTTTGATATTTAATGAGAGAAGCTGTTCCTGTTTAAGACTATAAATATTTTTTTCAGGTTCCCATTAAAATCAGACAAAACTGAAATAATTCAGGAAGCTTTTCTAAGGGGGTAATCCTCAAAGCTTTGCCTGGCTTGTCTTTGATAATGAAGTGTTAGTAATGGCAAAAATTGGGAAACTGGCAGTCTGTTCTTGGCTGTTTCTTTTTGGTGCCACTTCGAGGATCCTTTGTTCATTGTATCCTGGTCACTGCTTCTCTCCTTAAAAGAGCTGAGGGGATGAACAGACTGAGGAATTAGGAGAATAATACTGAACTTTGGAGATGGAACTTTTCTTTAGAGGCTGAGGAGAAGAAAAATAGGTTTCCTGTTTTCATCTTTTACTGGCATTAAGTCCTTTACAGGTGCTGTTGGTGGCCTCATTAGTTTAAGAAATTTGTTAAGAGAGGTGCCAGTCTTTATTCCAGGAAGCCCTGGAACATCTTTCTTCTGCTATGAGCATGTTCTGAGATTTCTTCAAGTATAAAAAAAACCTGGCAGGAGTTAAAGCTGTTTCTTTATATGTATATAAATATATATATGTATTAGTTTTAGGGGAATGGCTTTAAGCTGAAAAGAATGAGATTTAGATCGCATTTAGGAAGAAAAAATTCCCTTTGAGGGTGGTGAGGCCCTGGCACAGGCTGCCCAGAGAAGCTGTGGATGCCTCATTCCTGAAAGTATTCAAGGCCGGGTTGGATGGGGCTTGGAGCAACTTGGGATAGTGGAAGGTGTCTCTACCCATTTAGCTGGAACTAAATGATCTTCAAGGTCCCCTTAAACCCAAATATTCTGTGATTCTGTAATACTTTTAAAATTAATTCTGAGTAGTTTAGATACTATTTTTTTGAAGTATCGACCTTTTTGCTTCCCAGTTTCTGGAGACATTATTTGTTTCTTTGGGATTTCTTAATAAGTTTTGTAATCAAGTCCCTAGAAGTCAATCCTTTGATAAGGATATTGAAATGGATGAATATTTTAACTATGATTACAACCTTACTGTATTGTGCCTAACCAAACTGCCATTTAAATAGCTGTGCTCTAAGGAATCTTTTTTTACCTTAAACATTTTTCTCCAAAGTCACACTTAAACTTCAAGCTCTGCGTGAGAGGGATGTGCTGCTGAAAATGTTCCAAATGCCTCATCATTAGCTCCAAACTGAAGGAGATTTCCCCCCTTATCTGGAAAAGAAGATCGAGAAGAAATTCCTGTTTCAGGAGAGGGTGGCTGGATTGGATAGGCTGTGTGCCATTTCTAGATAATGTTTTTCACAGAGATCGTGGAAAGTATTATCTCCATACTCCAAATCAGGGGGAATGTCATGCTGTTTGGGAAGAATCTCCATACTCCACATCAGGGGGAATGTCATGCTGTTTGGGAAGAATCTCCATACTCCACATCAGGGGGAGTGTCATGCTGTTAGGGAGGAATCTCCACACTCCAAATCAGGGGGAATGTCATGCTGTTTGGGAAGAACAGAGAACCAGCTGGCTCTGTGCCCTGAAGCCAAAGCCCCCACCTCTGAAGCCCATAGATGTGAAGTCCACAGAGACACTGCTTTTGGCTGGGATCGACTTAATTTTCT
Organism: Nicator chloris; assembly: GCA_013400495.1. NCBI lineage: Eukaryota > Metazoa > Chordata > Aves > Passeriformes > Pycnonotidae > Nicator > Nicator chloris. The sequence goes on along the minus strand of WAAE01018479.1, from coordinate 33,978 downwards.
TCATAGGAGCCTGTCTGGTGCTGTGGTTTAAATTTGTGACCAAAACAATGGGAATAATTCTCCCTATTGCTGGGCAGGGCTCACACAGAGCCAAGGCCTTTCCTGCTCCTCACCCCACCCCACCAGCGAGGAGCTGGGGTTGCACAAGGATCCAGGAGGGGACACAGCCACAAAGCTGACCCCAACTTGCCCAAGGGATATCCCAGATCATATGGCCCTGTGCTCAGAATGTTTTATTTGCTTGTATATTTGTTTCTTTTACTTCTTAAACTGTGTTTCTCTCAGCCCCAGTGCTTTCTCATTTTCACCTTCCCAATTCCCTTCCCTTTCTAGTGGAGGCACGGGTGTGAGGGCCTTATCTGCCTGGGTTAAACCACAACAGGTTACATGAAATCAATTCTTCTGAACACATCCAGGTTATCAAAGCTCTGATCTAAATGAAGAGATGGATATGGAGGCTGTGACTGCAGATTCAGGAGCTCACAACCGAGGGCTGATGCTCTTTTGCACCCTTTTTCTCTTTTCCTGGAAGATCTACATCTTATCTTATACCTACACGGCACACACAGGTCTTTGTACAATCAAGAGTTTTCATTTTGTAAACTTGTGCCCATCCTTTATTAAAGGAAAACTGAGACCTCCTCAGGGCAAGTTTTCTTAAACTGGACACTTAACTTTCTAAATCAAGCTATTAAAAAACACGTATGAATTTTATTCCAAATACCACATATGGGAAAGTGCTGGAGATTTCTTTTTCCTTTGAATTTTAGTCAGGATGAAGCATGTTTGTATCAGTCTTGAGGAATTAATACAGCTTTTTTTCTGTGTCAATAGAGTGTTGCACCCAAGCCACAGAAATTTCTGTGCTGCTTCCAAAAGAGTATTTTAAATCCATTTTTTCTATACTGACATCAACTCCAATATGTGTCACAGCTGAAGTAATGTTGAGTTTAAAGGTCAAAACTCAGACATCTCTGTGTTCCTGTAACATGGAAAAAATGGTGAGAGATCTTCAGGGTGGCTTAAAATAGAGGAAATTCCTGTAGCCTCCAGGCTTGCTTTTTAACCATGATAATTAACAGTGAGCCATTTTTGGCTGTAAGAAACAGGTGTTTAAATGCATGCTGAGTTTTGTGTCAGCTTTTGGATTATATCATGGTAGAGGTTCATGACCTGGGACATGAATATCTGCAAGAGAAGCAATATGACTAAAAAAACCCCAAACAAATCAAAATAAACCAAAACAAACTTCTTTTGTCTCATTTACTTCTGGATTATACATGGCTGAGTGTTTATGAAGTTTTAGAAAGTGTAGCCATGTAAAGCAATTAGGCCTGGTGTTTTTCTATCTGCTATGAACTTGCTCATGTATTTAATATCTTTGTAAACTTAGAGAGCTATTGGATATCTATGGGGCAACATAACAAATGTCAGCAAAATAAATAATTCTAATAGGAATTGCTCTCTAATCACTAGTTGAGAAGTCATGTATCATGTGGGTCTTTAAAAATTTCCGCTTTTATTTATTTTGTGTGTTTACTTGCTTTATTTTATTAAATACTGTCCCATATCTCCACTTTCCTTCTGATTATGGAGCTGCCTCTTGATGTTATGTGTTCCTTCTTCTTCTGTTTTGGTATGGCACTAAAGCTACACATTCACAGGAAACTGGGACATTTACTAAGGGGAGTTCTGAATAGAGGGGACACCTTTGACTGCCATTGTACCCTTTCCCTTGGCAAAAGAAGAGCAACAGCATTGAAAAGGAACAACATTTTCCCCTTGGAAATATTTAGCTTCTATAGAGGAAGCAAAATGGATGATGTGCTCACTCAGTAGTGTTTTGATACCTTTCCTGTTTTAACCCAGCATTTTTTTCCCTTCCTTCCAATTCCACCCTGAAATTTTAGAATTGAACTTTGCTCTTATTTCTGCAGCACCAAAGATGTAGGAAGGGGAGAGGGAACAGACTTGACTTGTTCTGCTTCTTTTCTCCCAGTAAAAATGAGATGGAGTATTGATTCAGTGTATTTTCAGTCATCTAACAGCTAAACCTAAATTACATATTAGGAATGTGGTCAGAAAAGAATTATTACTTAATTTGGGCATGCCTGGTTCTTCTCTGCATGCCCCAGCACTAATGTAGAAATTCCAGGTTTTCACTTAAGATGTTTTAGGTAAATTAAATCACATGAGCTTCTGCTGTTGTGGCTTGACAGTCCATACTGATATTTTTGTCTTAACTGACCTTAGATAGTTTTGGGGGAAAAAAAAAAAAGATTAGAAAGATATAACTTGAGATTTCTGCTTTCTCAGAAAGAATGCAGAATTTGGTATTCTTGTCTTTTGACACAGTGGTTCACTCTTTCCTGGCTCAGACTCTGCTGGAAGACAGGAGCAGAAGCCTTTGGGACAAAGGCACCCCAAAATGCAAGTCATCCAGTTTAAGAATCACTTAACCTGTTTTGTCTTGCTTTAATGGCAATGTCAACAAATGGATGACCTTGACTCTTTATAGGTATTTAGGAGAAATGGGCACTTCTGACCTATTTTCAGTGTCTGTGTTAGGCTGCTATGATATGAATTATATGGTTCCCCTCCACAGACACAAAGGGTTTTTTCTCTGAGGCCTCAGGCATATCCTTTCACTTTTTCCATGTCTCACTTAATATGAGCATATTATATTTCTTGTCCCTTGTTTTCTTCTCTTGCATAAGTAGACTGCACTGTTTTCTGCTGTAGGGGCTGCTTTTCAATGTATTTTGCCTGTGTTTAAAACAAAGTTTCTCTGTAATATAAGCAAAAGAGATGAAGAACCTTCCTTTCCATTGCAAGGTTAAAATACTTCTGAACTTCATAAATCTCTGCTGTTGACTGTGCAGCAGAATTACACAGTCCTTTCATGTCTGGACTTTTTCAGATATCTTTCTGATAGTATGAGAACGTCTCACAATATGATCTCAAATTGAAAGATGTTAAAGGAAAAAACAGATGAGAGAACTATTTCTCTCTTTAAAAAGAGCTACACGTATACCCAGATGTATAAAAAATGTCAAACAATGTGTTCCAGTGCGGAATATGTTTAAATATGTTGTTATAATTATCTTTCTGTAGTGATGCCATTAGTTAAAAATTCAATGCTCTGAAGTAATGCTTTTAGAGAGAGTGCAGTGTTCAGCTGGAAGTTTGTTCTCCTAGATGCGACCTTTACTCAACATCCATCATTCAAAGGATATTTAAGGAAAGCAGATGTGTCTCTCATCTGCTCTGCTTTTATTAGAAGGAATGAAGAGATACTTTTGTAAGTTGTTCCACAAAAGCAGGCTATCTAAATGGCATAGTTATACACAGTATTTCAAAATACTCAATTCAAATTACCTTTATTTTTTGCTTTCCTCAGGTACAATAACTACTCTTGAAAAGAGACTTTTTCAGTCTGTGATCTTAAGGTTGAGAGACTGGGCTGGACATGATCCATGTTTTCCAGTGAAGCTACATCATTTTATACAATACAGTTTTTAGTGATCCATGTTTTCCAGTGAAGCTGAATCGTTTTATGCAATACAATTTTCAGGGGATGGGAGAGATACAGTAAAAAAAGAAAATAAGAAGTTTTTGTACTCTCATGCATGGGGTCTTTGCCTGGTTAGAGAGGGAGGCTTTGGATGACTTCTTTGCAGGGTTCTTCCTTAATACGTAATATAAACATTGGTCTGTTGGATCTAAAACAAACGAAAAAAACCCATAAGATTTTGTCACTTTTACCACGGCTGCCAGCTGTGGCAATGATGTGTCGGAGGCAGAAAAGCCACACACACACACACGAAGATTATGCAACAACAGCCAGCTTTACTGAGACCTCTTCTCCTTGTAACTTAATGCAGTTCATCTTCATTGGTTGAGCTAGTTGCCATCCAGCCAACATCCAGTCAATAGCAGCCTGAATCCCCAGTCTGCACTGTCTGGTCACTGGATTGGTTTTTCCACACTGGCTACAGGTTGTATTCCTTTGTCTGTGAATTGTCCCCGGTAGTGTAGACGTTCAACATCCTGCACCAGAGACAGGGCGATTTAGGGATCATGGAGGTTGGAAGAGACCTTCCAGATCTTCTAATCCAACTGTCAAGCCAGCACCACCACAATCACCCCTCAAGCACAGCTCCAAGTGCCACATCCAGAATCCTCTTGAACACCTCTAGAGATGGAATGGTTTACTAGTGAAAGTAGGCTTCTGTTAGGAATGCACTTACACGAAACACACATCACAAAAACCCAAATCCAATAAAAGAGGCAGCCTAGCAACACTGACAGCCTACAGGTTGAATTTCTTCCATATTAGTCTGCAAAAACTCACCAAGTTTTTTAGTAAATTACATACCTGGCATAGAAATAGCTAGAGTGGTGCCTGACACCAAAAGAGAAAAACCTTTGCAACATTGTCAAAAGAGTAAAATAAAAAGCAGACCTTTTTCTTTGGAAGCTTCCAGGCTTCCCAGTGGTCATGGGCACACCTGGCACGGTGTTTCTGTAATTTTATAAGTTTTCCAAATTAGCATATTTAACAAATTTTGTCCAATTAGAAGAAGAGTTGATTTGGTAAACTATGTAATCTTTGTAAAGCATTATTTGCTGAGAAGAAGTTAAGGTCCTTGTTCAAAGATGCACAACAAATTTCTGACAGAGCCAGGGAGAAGACTCCCTTGTCCTACATTCGAGCCACCATCTATGACATTGTTTCTCCTGCCTGTGTATTGATCACACATTTATTTGTTGGCTGCTTGCCAAGACAAGGCCAGTTGATAAAACTGAACACCTAAACAAGCAGAAATAAACCCAACACAGCCGGAAGAAAACGAGGTACTCTGGAGATTTGCAGCTCACACTTAAAACGAGGGCAGGTAAGAGAATCATGGGGGTGGTGCCACCTCCTTAAACCTGTGAGTTCCTGGAGCTTTTGAAGATGTGGTTCTAGGATTCCTCCTTTTGTTTCTCTGTCAGCTTTCAACCTCATAATCTGTGTCTTTGTTTCCATAAGCTTTTCTTTTTTGAATGAGTATTGCCTTTTATTTGAAATCGATGTGGGTACGAGGGGGAGAATAAGCTCAGGATCTGGTCCTAAGAGCTGCTCCCTCACAGTTGCCAAGTAACAAGAGAGGGAAGATGGTCTGCTTTGCAGGGAGGCCAGGAAAGGTTGGAGTGCTTGTGTGAAAGGATGATAGGTGAGAATTTGGATGTGCATGTTTAAAGGAAAAATGGTAAGCAAAACTGAATGCTAAGAATGTACAGGAAATTGACCTTAAAAATAGAGTATGAAATAGCTTTATTTGCTTTCCTCTTGTGGCTTGTAGCCCTTTGGTGAAATCAGAGATGACATTTGCTCTTAAACATATGCATACTCCCACTAAAATCCATGCCTTTAGCATCCATGTGTGTCCTTTTGTAATGGTGATTCACCTAAACTTCAGTGAGGAGAAACATCTTCCACATAAATGGAAGCAACAAGATGAAATGATTGTCACAGAGAAACAGTGAACAATCAAAGGGCTTTCACCATAAAAAAAAAAAAAAAAAATTGAAAATAAGGTTTCTCGTGGTGTTTTGGGAGGAATTTTTACATGGACACGTAGTAATAGGACAAGGGGAAATTATTTTAAACTAAAAGAGGAGAGATTTAAATTAGATGTTAGGAAGAAATTCTTTATTCAGAGGGTGCTGAGGCACTGGAACAGTTTGCCCAGAGATGGGGATGCCCATCCCTGAGCAACCTGGTCTAGTGGAAGGTGTCCCTGCCCATGGCCGTGGGCTTGAAGCAAGATGATCTTTAAGCTCCCTTCCAACAAATGCATTCTCTGATTTTATGAATTTCTATATTTGTTTTGTCCCCCATCGTGGAGTTTTCCCTGTTCATTTCTAGAGTTTAGGCACTTTTTTACCCAAATGCTAATTTCATACTACGTGTTTTCACAATGATTTTGCATTTACTGTAATTAAGTCTTTATTGATTTGTCACAAACCAACAACTGCATTTTATTCTGGAAATCAACTGAAAAATATATTTCATCTACTAAGCACAGACAATACACTTACGAGTGCAGTTGGCATGTAATAAACTCTATTATCATTTTTCTACCTCTTCAAACGCAGTATCAATCACATATCAATATTTGCAGTCAGAGATTCTAATTGATAGGCTGCATATAAACTCTTTGCAGTACAATGAAGTAAACACCAGCTACACTTAGTTGCATTTTAAATAGGGTTTTGCATTAAGAGAATTCTTTGATGTGAAAATTATTTTTCATTTGAAATTCATCCTCCTAACCTTTTCTGAACAGCATTATGTTTTATTGAAATAGGAACATTACTGTAGTACAGAGATTCAGAGAGTCCAGGAACCTTCCCAAAACTACTGTGCTTCAGGTACAGGACTGCACACTTTCTTGAAATATTTATCTGGGCACATGGATGGCACAAAATCATTATATCACTTAAAACCTATCTACAATTTGGTTCTCTGCAAAGTTATAAAATACTATTTATTTAGTCCATGCTGAATTTTGCAAGCCCTGTTTTAATTTTCAAATTTGCTAAAATATATTCATGTTACTATTTTCTGTTCATATTGTTTGCAAACACTTTCCTTCTTTTCCAATTGTATTTATTCATTCCAACAGCAAACCCACCAACATTTCAAGGCAATCTAAACAGGATGCCTGCACAGTACAATAAAAGGAAGATGACAGTATGGAAATTGCTTTACTTGCAGGAGGAAAGGCTTCTGGATTCCAAGTTATGAACCTAACATCACTTATTGCTGTGAAAACAGTGGAAGAATTTCTCCCTCCTCCATATTCTTCTTGTCCCACCTTCATTTGCAAAATGATCCTTCCCATTCAGGCTCTGTACCTGAATGCTTCTGCTAATAGAATAATCAGTTTCATAGACACTGTTGATTAAGTTAAATACTTATAAATATTTATAACACTTTGCGTAATATCCAGAGATAAAAAAGGAGGAAATTAATGGTAAACTCCTTTCTTTGAGGTTGGGGGTTTTTTTTGCCCATTATCCATCTGCTGATGGGGAGGTTTAGAAGAAGTTGTCATAGTTACAGGGCAACATAACTTTCAGAAACTGCAACTACTACATTATAATAATGGAGTAATTTTCACAGCCTTGGATTTTTCTATTCCAGGTTGTACTTGAACTAAATCTCATGCTGGCAAGATGTAAGGTGCGTTGTGGGCTTGTTGGTCTGTTTGGTTTCGGTTGGTTGGTTGGGGTTTTCCTCCCCAAGGTTTTTAAGAGGTGTACAGACAGAATGAGAACATTTAATTCATATCCCTGAAGCAGGTATTTCTGCTCCACAAACAACTCCTACCTTGACTACTGTGTATGTCACCAAGGTACCAAGGCTCCCTCCCCATTCCATGCTCAACACCGATGTTCCTGAGTAGGAAAGCACCTACACAGTGGGAAACACCAAGGAAAAGGATGTGTTTGAGGTGTTTCCCACCCCTCCTGGGGCCATAGATCCATTTGCCAACGCCTTGAAATGATGGGAGGTAACCACCAGAGTTGTTCGACGATTTATTACTCAGATAAACATCAGCTTCAGGGGTCGTGAATTTTCAGAGGAGTAAGAAGTCAGCCATGGTGAAAAGTAGTGAACACAGTTGCTTTGTTACAAAGCAATATATAACATTCTGATCCAATGGAAAGTTGCCACAGAGTTTATTTTGTTTTTCTAACCTATCACCTTTGCTTAATTTTGTCGCCATGTGTCTACTTTTACCCAATAGTTTTCTATCTCACATACACACATATGCTTCTATTATAACATCTAGACCTCTAACTTACTCCATAAAATCACACCACTACACCCTAAAACTCTTCACTAAAGATAGTGAAGCGTTCTACACCCAATACATCTTCCTACTAATTTAAGACACACTCTTACTTGCAACCATAGGAACATAAGCTTATGATTTTTCTGCTTAATGTCTGTGTACCTTTATTATTACATGAATCTAAGCTTATCCCAAGGCTGCAGATCAAACCCTTCAGTATCCGTGGAAGTCTGTATCTTTCTGTCTCCTACAGATCCATACATGCAATGTTGGATTCATCCCTGAGAACGGCAGCTATTTCGAAGAAGGAGCAAAGTTAAAAGCTAAGCCAGTCCAGGCTCCTTGGAGAGTCAAGAAAATACTTATAGAAAATAAATTCTGGCTGTGTCTGTGCTGAGTCACCTGCAGATCTGCTGTTTCATCACTGCTTATACTGCTGGGAAGCAGAACTCTGGAGGGAACCGGACTGGGACATTTCAGGAAGCTCCTGGGTTAGGGGGATGAACTCCACAGTGCATTGGCTTCCTCTGAGAGCAGCTACCTAAATCAGGAAATAAACGTTTTCCACTTTTGGGTTTGTTTGTTTTGTGTGTGTGTGTTTGATTGTTTGTTTGTTTGTTTTGTATTTGCTTCCCTAATCATAACACTTTTGGGGAAGGCATATCTTATAAAAACAGCCAACAGAAATAGGGGAAGAAGTCAGGCTGCACGGACAACTGTTTTGGGAATTCAGCTAGGAGGCAAAATCCTAACTCCTTCCTGCTTGGAATATCTCTGGCTCTTGGACGTGAAGCAAAAGCACAGTCCCAGCTGCAGTTCTGCTCCCTCTTAGCTGTGCCCAAACTGCTGCTGACACTGGGTTTGCTTTTGGCTGCTGGTCTTGCAGCTTTGTCTGCAGTGTCACCCAGTTGCCACCTGCTATCCTGAGCATTCTGCCCAAGTCCAACATCCCTCCTAGCATGGAAAGAGGAGAAGAGTTTTGTTCCAACAGCATTTCATATTTATCAATTAAAATGAGTAAAATACTGGGAGTCAGAGCTTGGAACTGGGTAGATCTTGATATTTAAGGGTCTGTGAGCTGGATAGAGGGAGAGAGGGAAGCTGAAACCACATAGTGATTCTTTCCTTGTCTTTAATATTCTCAGCCTGTCCACAAGTTGAATTCTGTTATCCCAATATTCTTGTGTTCTCCCAGACACGTCTAATTGATGAGTTCCCAAACTCCATGCAGCATCTGTGACACACAGTTACCTCACAGGGCTGAACACAAACTCTTGAGCAAGAAGTCTATATACAAACTGATAAATAAAAGGAATAAACCCCAGTCATTCTGGGCTAAAGAGATGATAGAAAACTACTGTATCACAAATATAACTATAGACCGTGTCTAAGTTTTATTGTTGTTCTTGATATAAAATAAAACTGCTCAGCATTAATAGGATCCCTGTGGATTAAACTTCTCAGGGACTTTTTAAGAACTTGATTCTAAAGAATTTAGATCAGGAGTGAATGCTAGTCACTAGGGAGGGCAAGCAATAAAATGATAGACTCCTTTTTAAAAATTGTTTGTCCACAGTGCATATACCCAGATGCCTTTTTCATTTTTTTAATATCTTTTCCCTCTCCTCTTTGCAGCCTGGTTTGTATTCACTGTGCAATGCAACAGAGATGAAAATCATTCCTCATATATGCACTGAGTGAAATAAGAAGTTTGAAGGTACAGAAGTCAACACATCCAACACGTATCACAAATACTAAACAGGGGCTAGCACAAACCTGGCAACTCCTCAGGGGTGCCTTCGAGTGCCTCAAAGATATACTGCAGGTAGCAGTACTTCCACAGGGAATACTGGACCTCTCCTGAAAGAGCCACAGCATCCAAGTGCAGCAGGAAGCTGCAAATGCAACAGGAATCTGGATTTGGGCACTGTAAAGCTGGGACTCCTGAGCTATTTCGTTCATGTTGCTGCTCTGATCAGGACACGTCTGTGCATCCTTTAAATGATAAACACAGATCAGCTCTCCAGGGAGGTCATAGTAAGGCCATAATTAGCTCATTAAGCAAATTGTTCCATTATCTGATCAGGCTTTTAGCTCAGTACTTCCATTACCTCTTTTAATATCTAAATGGAAAGGATAAAATTATCAACTGATATCAATCAGGGAAGTGATGCCTACAGTCAACAAAACTATGGAGAATTACAAATAAATTAGGGTCTGGCCTGTGAGCTGCATCCTTTTCTTACATTTTTGCCCTCCCTGTGTGTTTATTTTATCGGAAATTTTTAAGATTCAGTCTGCCATGCAGGACAAACGTTGAAGAAGGATATATTCATGTTGTGGTTAAGTAAAGTACACTTGCTACAGTGGGAGAGAAACAGACAATGAAAAGACAACAAGGACCAAAGTAAGGATGAGAACTGAATTTATATGTTGGTTTGTGTTCCATGCTGAGATCACAGAATCACAGAATGGTTTGGGTTGGAAGGAACATCTCATTCCAAGCCCCTGGAATGAGCAGGGACACCTTCCACTAGAACAGGTTCCTCCAAGCCCCATCCAACTTGGCCTTGGCCGCTTCCAGGATGGAGGAAGCATCTACAGCTTCTCTGGGCAGCCCTCACACTAAAGAATTTCTTACGAAGATCTAATCTAATTCAAAGGCTTTGATTTCTACCTCTACTTTATTCTACTCAAGAGGCAGGACCATGCCTTGATTCCACTGTGTGACTCAAAACCATCTTCTTCTTTTTTTCTTGTTCATCAGATAATAAGTTAGAGCTTGATTTAGAGATAAATTAGAGCCTCCCTCTGATTTTGATGAATGCCAATGCCCCCAGAGGATTTATGCTGCAGCTGGTGTGCCCTATTTTCCCAGCCACTTAGGTAGTGAGCCAGGAAATGTGGGATGTCATCTACTAGGGCATTTAGATAGTGAGAAGATTTAAATACTTGTATGGATCAGGACTTCATTGCTTATACTGTAGATTTAACCCCAAATAGCATCATACACAAAACCTAGGAAAATGGCATTTTTGTCCACTTTATAGCTATGAAGTGGAAGAGAGTGGGAAATACAGGAATGGTCCTAGTGAACGAAACCAAAGGTTCATTCATTTCACTACCTCGTTTCTCACAGTTACCAAGAAGATTAATTCAAGGCTGAGACACTTAGAATTAAATATATAAAGCCAAGGAGATTCAATTCATAGGTCCTAGGTGACCTGTATGGCCATGTCTCAGGATCTATTGGCCCTCCTGAAGGATCAACAGAAGGCAGCCAGTACTCATAGGACCTCTGAGGCAGCATTAACCTGTGTTTGGATGATGGAATTACACCCTCCAGAGTTTGGGGAGTTGTTTATCTCATCCACTGAAGTGCCTGTGATGTGGGAGCTGAATTCCCCTCCACATTTCAGTGATGACTGCCCTGGTGCTGCACATGGTGGAAGTGCACACACAAAATGTCAGCATTTGCATCTTAGTGTCTTCCTGTGCAAGCCCAGACTCATTCTGGAGAGTATTTTAAAAGAAAGAAAACTTATATCCAGGGACATTCTAAACAAAATACCCCCTCAGTGAGGACTCACGGATTTTGGCAATCTGGAGGCTTGGGTTTTCCAAAACAGATGTTGAATCCAAATATTCATGCCTAATAGGTCCTGGAGGACCTTCTTTCCTGGTATTTTGCTATTGTTTTTCAAACATCAATCTATATTTTTGGCCTCTGTACCATTCTGTGGCAATTATTTCTACATTTTTAGCATTAATTTATTTAAAACCTGCTGTTTGTTAATGCCTTTGGCACTCATCTGTGTAAATGAATTAGTATTTCCCTATTCATTTTTTTTCATGTTGTTCATAGTTTTATAAACTTCTGCTTAGGTCTCTCTTTTTTTTTTTTTTAGACTGAGGCATCCTAATTTATTTAATTTCTTATCTTGAAAAGCAGCATATACCTCCAGCCATTTTATTTTGTATCTTGTTTGGACCACCCTGGTAAACAAATAATTTGGCCATGGTGAATATGGATGACATGTAAAACATGCATAAGGCATTGCCTGAACTCCTGAGAGGTCTGTGTTTCATGGAGGGGATCTTTGCCAGCTCACTAAAGAGTTTAGGGGCCAGATGCCTCCAAGTCCATTGCTGTAGATGAGTCCCTTTTTATTCCTGGCCCCAAACAACTGCTTTAGACCATGGAGAAGATGGAGCAGACATCCTTAAATTCTCACTGCTTCCCTGACAGTGTAGTCAGAACTACATTATTTTCTTACTTATTATATTTGAAAGCAAGAAGAAACAAAACCCAAACAAATTACACAAAAACCAAAAAAAAGCAGAGTGTAAAAGGTGCATGGGCTTCTGGACAGGCTCTTGAAATAGATTAAAAAAGGGTTAAGGAAAATGTCCCACTGGCTCTGTTGGCCAGGAGAAGTGCTTGGTGAGCCAGAGAATCTTGGAGCACGTGTACCCATGGCGCAAAAGTAAGAAGCAAATAATCAATTGTGTGCTTTATCAGCGTGGTATTCAATTAAATTTCAATTAAGAAGGAAAATAATGCAGCCATCATTATCTAAGCTGTGGCCAGGTCCTTACACCAAATGTCAAGATACCCTTGTCAATTTGCAAACAGTTCAGATAAGGATTAAAATTCTCCAGGCTGCACGGGAGGCTACTGTGAGCATTCCTAATGGTCTCTCTGTCCTAACCTTGGAAACACTTCCAGTTTCTTGTTTACCAAAGTTAATGCCTCTCTTTTGAAAGATAATTCAGTAAAACCTTTTTGAATAGAAATTTAGAAAGAAAAAAGTAAGAATGAGATATTATCAGGAATATGTGATTGCTAAACCAGAATAATTCTGCCTTTAGCATGCTAAAAATGGCATTATTTCTCAATGGAAATTGTTTTGAGAGATAAGAAGATGCCATCTTGATGGCAAGCACCTCCAATCCAACATCCACACCTTATTTACCACTTCAATAACCAAGCTCTAAAGAAGCAATTTATCTCTATTTCTTGGTTTGCCTGCCTTTGCCTGCATAAGGCATAAAAAAGACAAACAGCTGGGTAAGTGATGTTATTTTGTTGATTCAGGATTAGAACGAAGGGATTCCTGAATTTCAGGCTCAGATAACTGACCTGTACCTCTCAAGGTAGAATGTTGTTTACAAAAGGATCATTTTGACTAATATTGTCCTCCTTAGTGACTGTAGTAGTCTCACCAGAGCAAGAGAAGATGAAAATTGATTTCCATTTATGACAAACAGACTGTAGAATCGTGGAGATATTATGTGCTAGATTGTGTCTAAAAAAGAAACAGATAAGAGATATTCCAGTCACTGGAGAAATAAAGAACAGAAATGTGGCAGATTTTTATCCCAGTCCCCATAGATGGAGTCTGTTTGGCTTTCCATCGTGTAGCACAGCTTCTGGCCTTTGGCAGATTTTGACCTCTCACATCCCTCTGTTTGAAGTATCACAGCTTGTGGTGACCCTTGGAGTGCACAAATGTGAGCTTTCATTGCCAGTGCTTCTTCCTCAATTGTAAAATTGTAATGCATTTTAAAATCCACCTCATCTTACTTTTTCAAACTCCTCCTGTAACAAAAATGTAGGAAGCAAACGTGAGTCGAGTGTGCTTTTTCCATGAGTAGCAGCATGCTGTTATTATTCCTGTATTGAGAGCTGTGCCCATATACACTAAAAAATTGCTCTGTTACATTTGTTTTTCTTGACTATGATGCTTTTTGAATAATTCCCCTGCTGAGAGCTGGAAGGATAGCACAGTAACTTGGATTTTTTTGTTAGGTTTTTTTCTTGCATGTCCTTTGTACTCAGACTAGATATGCATTTCTCTTTTTCTTGTTCTTACTTTTCATGGCTGTCACTACCTTTTCACTTGCTAAGGGACATCTCTCTCCCCAGCTGGATTTTCTTTTCTTTCATCACTTTCCTTGTGTGATTACAACCCACTGATGCCTTTGGCATATTGTCCTGTGTCAGCAGACCAGGATATATTGAGGCTGTTGAATAGACAGAATTTAAGCTTACGATTAAAGTGTGTTTTGATATGTGTCATTTCTCTCTTCCAAGTGGATAATGATTTATTGATTTATGGTTTTTATTCACTACAAAATCAGGCCCTTTTTTTGTACCTGCAGGTAAAAGCTATAGGCTACCTACTGAGCTCTGGATGCCTTGCTGCCAAATTCGAACCTCTTCACATTTTATTCAGGAATAGAAGGGGTGCTGTGTCTCACTGAAGATACAGAAGTAAATCTAGAGAGATTCACATCACTCAGGGATAATTCTTCGATAGTTTTGGGGAGCATCACTACTTTAAACCAAGCACAGAGGCCAGAGCAGTTATTACATCACATGGTGGGAGTAGGAATCCCACTTGGAGGAGTGAGGTTTTCCCTACAGAACACAGACATTGGTACTGGCAGTGCAGGCAGACTCCTTGGAGAGCTGCCTTTCCACTGCTCTACAGCTGGGGATATGTTTGTTTTTAATTATTATTTTGCTGTAGCCTGTGTCACAATGCAGAATGCAAATTGGTGTTGACTAACACCACCTGGGAGGCAAATCAAGCTAAAAGAATAGAATATAATACAATCAAACCTATAGTTCAAATCTATATATTGTAATAGGGGTTTTTTTTGGCAGGGTATTTAAAAGTAAGTTCCACCCTTTTCTAATTTGGTATGACATTTTATTTCATATTTTATTCTGTGGAACAACTCAAGCTATTTGAAGAATAGCTGGAAAATTAACTTTCTCTTAAATAAGTTTTTTACCGTGTTTGCATGCAAAGAACAAACCCAGAGGTTTGCACAGATAAGTAAAAGTTTCATTTTGGGCCTGGGAAATTTCAGTGGAGAGCTGTGCAAGAGACATCACAGCTAGAGAGATAACATGCCTTCTCTCTTCCCTGGAAAGCATCTGCCTTGTTCAAAACAGTGGGAATTTCCTCTAAAACAGCCACATGGGATTAGATCACCTCTCCATTAGCTCAGGACCTTTTCTGTGACCGTGGCCCAGAGTGGATGCTTAAAAAAGAGTCAAAAACCACAACAAATGTAGTACTACTTTTTCAGAACACATTCCCAAGATTCAGACACTTGCATCTTGGGGATTTTGTGACCCAGAAGAGCTATCTCAACCAGAGACAATTTTTTCTTGCATTGATGATTCCATTAACTTCTTAAATGTCTGTGACTTTTTTGTGTCACCAAAATTCTGTGACAAGAAATTGTGCAGGGTGATAAAAATGACATGTCACCTTTTTTCATTTTCAGCCAGTCAGTTTCTCATCTTACTACATAAACCTGCCTTAGTTTATAGGAAGAAAAAATAGACATTTTTTCCTACTGAAAATTTTTTCATTCTTCCATTGACACAACAGACTGAGCCTCAGAAACAAAGGACAAAACCAGCCATGTGGAACAACAGCATTTTCCTCATCATTGCTTACACCCCATTTGATAAATTTATAATTTTTGAGTCTTATGAGCCATGGGTCAAATAGAATTAGATGAGTCTGAACACGAGGATGTTTGTAGAGCTTAAGTGGGAGAAGGTGAACTGGTGACATAGAAGGGAAAAAGAGAAGAGCGAGAGGATGTCGTGGTTTCACCCCAGCAAGCAGTCAGGCCCTCACAACGCCTCACTCACTCCTCCACCAGCAGGACTGGGGAGAGAATCAGAAGGGTAAAAGGTAGAGAACTTGTGGGTTGAGATAAAGAGAGCTTAACAAGGAAAGCAAAAGCTATGCACACAGGCAAAATGAATTAATTCACTGCTTCTTATGGACAGGCAGGTGTTAATTCATCTCCAGGAGAGCAGAGCCCCATCCTACATAAGAGTGAGAAGACAAACACCATGGCTCCAAATGTCTTTCCTCCTTATTTCCTGACTTTACATGGTCACATGGTGTGCAATATCCCTTTAGTTGGCTGTGTCTCCTCCCACCCTCCCAGGCATCCCCACGCCCTCCCCAGCCTGGATGCAGGAAAAGCAGAAGAGCCTTGGCTCTGTGATCCTGCTCAGCAATGCCGAAGCAGCTCTGTATCCTCAACTCTGTGTTCAGCACAAACCCAAAAGACAGCCCCACACCAGCCTCTGGGAAGGAAATTAACTCTACACCAGCCAAAACCAGCACAGAGGGAGAAGAAAAAAAGAATGAAACTTAGAAAACACATTTTGCAATTGTGCTGTTTGACACCGAGGAGCGCTGGGCCAAAACTCCAGCCCCGAACTCCCTGCACTTTGCCTTCGTGTATTGTCAAGCACATGTCACCAAACTCAGTGGTTCAGGCCCCTGTCTTTTACTATTGCCACCAACATTTGGCACAAAAATTATCACCATCTTCCAAGGATCTTGGTGGAATTTTCTAATGCCAATTGTTCTGGATGCTGCCCCTACAGGGCAGGTGTGACAGTACTTAATAATCAGTTTATAATCAGGCAGTTAATTGTGGCTTGCTTGGCTTTGCTCAGCACGACAACATGGGAGCGCAGAACAGCTCCTGTAAACCTTGTTCCCTCTCTGAACATCTGGCCCCTCACAACTGCTGCTGGGAAGAAGCAACAGCACGAGGCAAATTGGGAGAGGAGGTGTAAACACTCTCCTCTCTGTCTCTCTAAGACAGCAATAACAGAATTTCAGGGTATTTCAATACCTCTGACAGCCACAGCCACCCACGAGGGGCCATGCTCATCCCCTTGGGTCCAGCCCCACACTTTGAAAAAGTTTTCTTTGTGTGCAATATAAACAAGCCCTTTCTCATCCTCCTCAAGGTCTTTTTTTGGTGCACTTACAGAAAGCTAAACCAATGCACAAATGGCAGAGGATATGTGAACTGGGGGTTCCTTGTGGCAATAATTAGCCAGCAACCAGAATTTCTTGGGTGGTTGCTGCCCCTGATGGTCACTAGTGTGAGTACATAATGAGATGTGACTGTCATAGGCCTGAGGCAAACATCTGAAACTAAAAAACAGACTGCAGAGACCAGCTGGAACCATAACCTACAAAATTCTATTTAATCTCTTTCCATTTTTTATCATGTGGGAATGTGGGGCTCTTTATTATGATCTTCCCCTTTTTTAAGTGGGACAGAGTATATTGTTTTTAATTGATTTGATATCTCCCACAGACACAGAATGACCCCAGTCTCTAACCCTGAAAGCATTTTTCAAGAATAACTCTCAGGAACATATGTTAGAAATTGAGACATACTCTGAAGGAAGCAAGTGAGAGAAAAAGAGTTCAGAAAATAGAAGCAGATCATAGTAGTACTATAGTAACACACTTCATCTTTAATTTACTCATTTGCATGTTACTTTAAAAAAATTTGATGCTGAGAGATTCCACAGCAAACCAAAAGAAGTGAATGCTATTAACAGCTGCTGAGTCCTGAGTATTTTTGAGGGTCAGGTGGTCATTTAGTTATTTAAATATAAGCTTAGAGATACAGCTTAGCATGATAAAAACACACTGCTGGATCTTAAGCTTTGTGACTCTTGTAAGACATCTTCCATCTAAAATTATCATATGGTATTCATATTTATCTGTGCACATGAATTATTCACGCTGTGGATTTGTCCTTTCTGCCCTTTCAGCCTCCTTTCAGTCATGGAGATGATTGGCCTAGAACTTCACCTCACTGTCACCTATGGGTTCCTGTTGTAGAGTACTAGAGAGCAAAAATACAGTTTGACACATCATGGCAGGGGAGGAAAGGAGGCTAGGAATAATTGAAATTGTGTGTATAATTAGCCACGTGTACTCTTCTTTTGTTGAAACTGTAGAAGAAGTTAAACCCCAAATTATTTCTGCTTCTTGGAGTGGTTGTCTACGTGGCTGTGATCATCTTGATTTTCCTGAACCATTTTTAAGTGATGTGTGGAATCCTCTCTATGCCCTCCTTCTAAAGGGTGAGGAGAGATTTTTGGCTGTAAATCCAAACCAGTCCTTTATTCTCTCTTTTTGTACATGCACTGATTTATATGGACTTGATGACTGGAGGGAAAGCTTTGTTAGACACAGAAATATAGAATAAGAAGAATATAGAAACAGGATAAATATGGGATAAATATAGGATAAACAGGATAAATATAGGATACAGGATAGAAGGTAGAAAGGGATATGCAGCCAGGTCTAGCTTCCCACCATCCTGTTCAATAGTGGTATGTGAATCACCTGAAAGTGGAGAGCACAGCTTGAGGTCCAGAGGGTGTTTCTTAAAATCCAGAGATTCAGCAGGAATATTCCAAATGACATTTCTCTTTCTTCTCCATCTTTCCCTCCTCTGCCACACAGACAGGCCATTATCTGTCTCCTCAGGCAATATAACAAGCCAAGGGCCACGAGGACAAAAGCCTTCAAACCTTAAAGCCTGCAATTTGCCTGAGGAAGAGAGAATGAGCAGAAAAGGTCAGACACACGAGTAACGGCTTGGTCCTGATGTCCCTTAGGCTTTAGTGAGCTCCCAGGCAGTTGTAATATATTGCCAAGCACCAGGGTACCTTAGGACCCAGCCCTCAGAGGCAGAATGCTTTGGGCACAGCCTTCCCTTTTCCAGTGCTTTGAAAGGCTGGCAGCAAAGCTCAGGCCAGGTAGAAGAAATCACACTGCAGAAATATTTCTCACCTGGATAAATCATTCTTTTCTCCCGGTGTGACTTTTTTTTTTCCAATGAAACAGTCTCACAGCACTTTGCCCATCTGTGCTATGGAAATCTCCTTTGACCTTGCTGAGTGGCCTGGCCATCCATCACGTCAGGGCTGAGCTACCTGCCAGGAGAGCACTGGGGACTGTCACCTCACCTACCTGCCTCAGTGACTGCAAAACCAGAGCAGAGCCCAGCCTCAGCTCCCCCCCTGACAGGTACATTCCTATCTCTGCTACTCCTTAGGCTTTTCCCATCACTTTCTCCCGATTTGTTTCTCACGGTTCAGTGGAAAAGTGAAAGTAAGCATACACACAAGGTCTTATTTACCTCTAGGTGAATATCTGTAACATCAATCTTGGTAACAAAGAAAATCTCAATTCCACCACCTCTGTCTTTTCCCTGTTCTATTAGAGCACATATTCACATTTCAGAGCTGAAGAGAGGCTGATTTGCTCTTTCCTACAAACTTTGCCTCACCAGAATATTTCACATCAACTTTGACTGTCAGGCAACAAAAAGGAATGGGTAACAAGATGATGAGTTAATCCAGCATCTGTTGAAGTCTGTGGTCACCTTTCCTTCAGATCAAGACCTAAATCCTTATTCCTAAAAGCAGCTTTGACACTTAATCCTTGGAGGGAGAGAAAGAAAGGGAGTGAGTCCAATGCAATAAAGCTCTGGCATTTTGGTATTTGAAGGACACCTCAGCGTGAATGCAAAAGCTCTGCTTGACCTGTGCAGTGGCTTTCCAAAGGAAACTGTGAGGAGAAGGTAAGTAGGATCAGTCCATCCTTTTGGACAGTTAAACCTGAGGCTGAAAAGATGAAAGAAATATAGTTCAAGTTTCAGAGAAGATACAGCAAAAGCAGAGGGGTGACCTAGTAGTCACCTTTCTCCTAATGTGGTCATAATAGTTGTAATGTTTTTTTTTTTGTTGATGTTGCAATGAGTAAAGACCTCATCTTCTGATCCTGTAGAATGGCTCTTTAGCCTACCTGTTTCAGGTAACACTCTCATTATGCCCATGGCCTACACAAAATCTGCAGCTTGTACTGCAGGTGGCTTCACAGCAGTGCTTGCTGCAGGATGTTCTCAGTGCAAAAGCCATAAAAGGAAAAAAAAGTTTTTCACATCAGAACAAGTAAAAACTATCTTTTACAAGTCATTGCTAGCACAGGCTGGCAGTGTTCCTTGCCTACCTAACCTTTAGTTCTGTTCAGTGTGCAAGGTCAGAACCCTTTGTGCCTGCTGAGAGCCTCTGAGTTTGGCAGAAATTTTGCATTAATGCAGATGTCTACAAAAAAGGAGTTTGTTGGCAGGATCAGGACCTTTTGAATAATTCTGAAATGACAACACAGCTGGAATGAAGGGTTTGGCACGTGCTCTGGGTCTATGGGTGGTCATTGATTGCTTTTGGTTTCACACAGAAAACAAAAACATCTGAGCTCATTCTCCCCATCCCTCTCACTACACAATGCTATGCTATCCTTGCTCAAAACCAGTAGATATCCTAGTATTTTACCTTAAAACCCTGGACTCTGAAGTCATGGTAACACACCTTTTAACACAGAAAAGGCTTTTCTGCCTATAAGTACTTCTATAAATAGATAGCCAGATGACTTCTAGATTCCAAACCTTCTAGGAAAAATAAAACCCATGAATACTAAAGCTTGAGAAACACAGAAAGTGTAAGGAGCTTTCTAGTTTCTAAAAACTACATCAATAAATGTCGTCCTTTCAAGTTTTTGCTGCCTGTTTTTAGCATTGCCGTATTTAAGCTAAGCTGGTAACCTGTGAACAGCTCAGGTCAGCAGGAAGAGAACTGGCCTTGCCTGATGGGAGAGTGCACCAATCTCTCAAAGCTGGCATTTAGAGTAGAATGAACCTCATTTAATAAAATTTATATCTGGGAGGTGTCCCTGTCCATGGAAGGGTGTTTGGAATTAGATGATCTTTAAGGCCCCTTCCAAACCAAACCGTTCTGTGACTACGATTTGAGTCTCTGATATATAAAAGTAAGTTGTCTGCTCAAAGACAACCATTTAAATCCTCATCTCAACTGCTTTAGACTTTCATATCAGTTACACTGAGCTTTGCAAATGTGTGCTGTTGTCCTTTGACTACAGCCAGTGTTTAAACAAGCTGCTCATGCATGAGAGTTAAATGCACTCCCATTTGTGTGGATAAATGGCTTTCATCCACAGTGTAGGCTATGACTATACCACAGAGTGACATAAAAATGATAAGCTACCTGCAAACAAATGGGTTTTATCAGTATCATTTTAACTAATTGCACTTCCTGGGGGGGGAAAAAAAAAAAAAGTAAAAGATTCTGGCTTCTTCATGAATGATGAAGTTTTTGAACGATTTATATTGGTGTCTATATTGCTCTTTAATATATGATATTTTCCTTCAGGACAGGAAAAAGGAAGAGGCAGCTGACCTCTGGTGTGACATAACCAAAGTAAATGTATCTGGCTCTGAGAAGTATTTAATGGGGCTGTGAACTCTCAGATGCAGAGATCAACTTCTTGTTTTGCATTTGTGCTGCGTGTGAAACATTGGATTCTTAATCTATAACTGATTGCAAGTAGTGTTCTGGCAACAATGTATAGTCAGAATGTATCTCTCACTATAAAAAATAATTTAGCATAGTTCTGGGAAATGAGACATTTTCTGAATAGATAAACATGTCAGGTTTGTTACCATCTCCAGTGCTGGATATATGAACTCAGGGAAGTAATTTATCTCTACCTTAGTTTTGATTTTATACAATTTTTTTTCTGCTGGAGATTGACTTTAGCTCTCTGCTAGAAAAAAAAAATAGGATGCAAATCTGATCCAGAGAATCTTAAAAATAGGAAGAAACAACCTAATAAGAAGAATTTATTATATGTGGCTTCCCAAAATATAGCTGAAGACTTTTCTGAAAACCACAATTAAAAGAAAGCCCCAGCCAAGTGCCAGAAACCTCTTTTGTGTTTGTCCACTCTGAGAAGTGACTCATGTCCCAGCCCAGCCCAGGAGTGTGCTGACACACAGCTCCTCCACTATTCAGACTACATCAGCTGAGCCTTCAGCTTTGCTAACAAAGGAGGTGGCAAATGTCTCTCCCTTTCCCATTAAAATCTTCTGCAATTGCCTCACTTTGTGTGAGTAGATATAATAAGCAGATTGCAGAAATTAATTAATGATGAGCGTTAACTTTTCACTTTCACCCTTCGCTGAACCTCCTTTGTTCCTTAGCCCTGGCTTTTGTAACACTGAAGTTATTTCCCAAGATGTGTGGCTTTTAAGATGACTGTGTCCTGTGTTTAGCTGCTACAGCACACCAAGCATGTGGAACATTTTAACAAGGAGTTCTTAATGAATCCCTGGGAATAAAACACCCTCAAAAACAATACTTCAGTATGTGAGTACTTATATTCACTGCAGCAACAAAATCACAAAAAAAACCAAAAAAACAAAACAAAAAAAAAAACAAACAAACAAACAAAAAAAACCAAAAACCAAAACAAAAAAAAAACCCAAAAAACAAACAAACAAACAAACCCCAAAACAAACAAAGAGGCAAATATTTCCTATTACATTTTAAACCATCTTTAACCACAGCCATTCACTGACAGGCAAATTTGGATCACGGGTGCTTTCTGCAAGGCTGTGAGTGAATTATTTCAGACTTTTGGATGATTTGCTAGAAAGATGTGTTAAAATGCTGGTAATTTGAACACCAGCAAGCCGTTTGCCTACTCCTTGCCACTTTTTTAATAAACGCCATCACCTATTCTGCATTGCCCTCAGCTTCTCACACTTGTGTCAGAAGGAAATGAGAGATTTTTAACACAGCCAACGAGTTCAGTGCAAAGTGGAGAGCGGCAGAATTTCCCTCAGGTCTTAATCCCAGTAAAGGTTCAGGGCACTGCGTGGTTGTAATCAGTCACTTGTCTTTCTGAATTACTTCATTCAAAACCATGGGCAGCTCTGTAATGTCTTCTTTTTCTACCATCAGATGAATATTATGTGGCAAGAAAGCAAATTAGAAAAGGGGCAAGAAGGAAAATAAGGACAGAGGATTTGTACCTAGAGTTTCTGCTTTTGGGCCTGGTTGCTGTCTTTATTCAGTACATATTTAAATTACCAGCATTACTATGGCCTTGTCTCAAGTGTTTTAAGAGTTAGATGAACTGGTGTTTGCAAAGAAATTTCCTTGTGGAAAACACTGCCATTTTCACAGAGTATTGAAGGCTGCAAATGAATTCCTGACCTGAAACTGCTACTCCCCTTCTCCCAGTCCCAGTTTTAATCAGTGCTACTGATTGTACCACCACCCCTACCCTGGCTGAGGCACCATCTCCCTCCCTTCCTTGCTGATAGAGAGGATGAGGAGGAATTGGGTAAGAGACTTGGGGCTTTTAAGGGAAAAGAATGAAGACTGATGGTTTTAGACACAGTAGTCAAAGCCCCTTTTCTGCTGCTAATGATCTGTCTGGGAGAGAGTAAATTATGTCTCTATTTCAGCCAGAGCCATTCCACGACTTTTAAGGTGAAATGGAAATCCCTAAACTAGGAATAGTTGTAATCACCAAAGTCTGAAAAAACTTTTAACATTTGCGGAAGGTTCTTTGGAGGCTTTGTCAAAGCCATGTGAAAATTAGGACAGGAGCAAAAGTTCTGTGATCTTTTCCTATTTGAATTTAGAATAATTTTTATATCCCTGAATCCACAGAGAATTTGAAAGAGATACTAATGGACAGGTCAGCTTTCAAAACAGGATAAAAAACTAAACTGTCTTGAACAGCCATAGGAATCTTCAGCTCTAAGCTGCAGGGTGAGAAGTCTAAGATCCAGGAAGTACAGGATAATATTAAAGTTTTATGCCAGCAGGTTGATCTGTGTGAGTTTCTATGCTTTCACACACAGACTCCTGTGCATTTGCTAACTCTGGACTTTGACACAGTTGGTGGGTCAACATCTGAAGATGGTTGAAAATTACCATTCCTCATCAGGTTAAAGTTCCAATTGTGCTTATATTCTCTGGCAATAAGTGATAGAAAATGTCTGTATAGCAGCAGGTCAGAAAGGCATAAAATGCTACCCCTTTCCTGTTAGAGAAGTCTCGAATGAGAAATTGTCTCTTTTATGGTTCTATATACTATATATTTGGCTTCTGACTAAGCCAAGCAGCAATCCTGCAACCATCTGGAATTTATACTACCAGACTTTGTGGCAGCAGAAAATACCCTGAAAAACAAAGAAA
This sequence comes from Nicator chloris, assembly GCA_013400495.1. Lineage (NCBI taxonomy): Eukaryota > Metazoa > Chordata > Aves > Passeriformes > Pycnonotidae > Nicator > Nicator chloris. The sequence continues at coordinate 10,191 of WAAE01018479.1, read as the reverse complement.
ATCAAAATATTTCCCCATTTTCTGTTTTCCTTCTTGGTCACCAAGAAAGGGCTGATTATGAGCAGGTTGCAGAGGCTGGTCCCAGTTAATATATATGCATTTATACAGGATGGATATTATGGGAGTTTACTAGGATGAGCTAGAATAATGTGATCTGCTTTTGAAAAATGTGCATGAAAAACTGAAAAAAGGATTTAAACACAGTTTTCCTGCAGTGTGCTTTAGCTGTCCTCTGACTGTGTAGCAAACATTTGCCTTCCCAGTTCGGTGAACTTAATTAATTTTTTTTTTTTCCTAAACCATTTAGCAAATTCAGTTTAAAAATTTGAAGATAACTGTGAGTTAGTCAGAACTACAATTTTAGAAAGAAAATAGTTTATATAATCTTGGCCACCTCTCCAGCAGACTTTGCAGTTCAGGTAATTTTGTAGATTAATTTACCACTTCAGACTTTGGAATTTTCCCCACAGATCTTCAACAGTGACAGAGTTTTTATGACCACAGTCACTGCAGTTTTAGGATGTAGTCCAGCACCTATTAATTCAGTGGAAAAACTGCCTTTCATTCAGAAAACACTGACTCAGAAACCTGTTAGCACTGACCTGGAACTACAAACTATTGTCGTTTGTATGCTTCTGAACCTGTAACTGTTAAAGATGTAAGTTGATGCCCATCTAGTTAAGGTATGCCAGTGGAATTAAAGAAGTAAGAACACCGTCTGAAAAGGGCATTTGTGGCATGTTTTTTGCAGTTTCACCTTTGTTGCCAAAGGTCTGCAATTACTTGAGTTAAAGTGACTTAAATCTCCTTGCCAGGCTGCAGACACAGGATGGGGGCACCCATCCATCAGTCTGCTGACTGCAGCCAGATATGGATGAAGCAAGGAGGACTGGGTGTTTAACAGATTACACTGCTTATTTAATTTATATAGCCTTGACCTTAACTGCTTCCATAAAGCAGCTTCTGTTCCTACCACAGCCTGGGATTTGTTTCTTCCAGCAGGTTTGCTTGCAGGGCTGCAGCTCCACCACGTTCAGCAGGGCTGCCACCCCAGCCTTAATTCCAAGGAGATTTTCAAGAGGAATCAAAGACATTGGAATCAAAGACATCCTGTTTGGATGATGCTTGTTGATTCACAGCTGGCAGTGGCATAAGGAAGACTGACCTGGACAGGAGGTTGAGATTATATCCTTGTCACCTGCCAGTCTTTTTCACCATGATAAAGAGGCTCTAAAGCCCTTATTCTAAAGACAGAAACCCTCCCATCCCCTTTGAACTTCTGAGAGGTGGCTGCTACCACTGAATCTGCCTCTGCTGCTGCAGCAGCATTCAGCTCTCAGCTAACCAGAAAATATAGTTTTGTCAATAATTATAATGTCTACAGTGTAAATGCTTCTCTTAAAATTAAATCGAATGTGTTTTGTTGGTAGTTTTTCTTACAAATAATTTGAGTTGAGAGAGCTGTTTAGCACTTAAGTACTGCCAAAGAGAAAACAATTTTTGTTCTGAGTAGGCAAAGACATGATGTTGAGCAGGAATTTTCTCTCTTCAAAATGCTAATTAAGCAAAACAATGAATTTTGATAAATAAGTACATCTACAAGTTCCTGGCCTCGGGGAAGTGTCACCACAGTGTTTATTGTTTGCAAGAATGAGTATCTCACATAAACACTTTCCCCTATTAAAAGATACAAAGCTTGTATTTCAAATTAAAACAGCTGTGAGGGGCTGTTTGTGTGTGTTTGTGCGTGAGAGTGTTTTTCAGATGAGGTCTGAAAATAGACAGAGAGTCAATTAAATGGAAAAAGACAAGGAGATGGATGCTGTGAGAGGAGGATGTGCAGTGCAACTTGGTTGGAATTGGGAAACCCAAAAAAGTCTGGAGAGGTTGCCTCCCCAGCTGTGCCTCCATGAGTGTCCTTTTGCATTTGCAGTTTTCAGGGCGGTTGCAGCCATAAGTGAGATTAGATATTTACTGGAACTGGTTCATAAAGGCATTTGGGAATTCTGTATCTGCCTTGTAATTCCAATATCTTTCCTTTCTCCAAAGGTCAGACCCATGTTTGCTAATGTTGAGGTTTTTGTTTGAAACTTGGCATATTGGGCACATCTACAGCCACAGAGAAATGCAAGAGAGAAACAGCAGGATAAAAATCTCCCTGCATGGAACCAGAAAGACTTAAACCTCATATAACAGAGATAGTTTAACTTGGTTAGTTTAACTAAGATATTTAACTTTATGAAACAAATTCAAATGCCTTCAGATTTTAGTAAATAGACTTGATTTTCCTAGATTTGGTTGTGATGGAGGTGGGGCACCCCAAGGAACTGTACAACCAGTGCCACTAAACCAGTTCCTTCAGGTTGATGTGACACCAAGCAGCAGCACACAGAACACTGAGAGCCCTAAAACAATTGCATATTTAGTTATTTATTTTCCAGTAAACATCCTGGGTTTGTTTCACAGAGTCACAGAACCAATTAGGTTGGAAAAGGACCCTCTGAGTGAGTCACCCCATCTACCACAGGCATCCAGTCCCAGAAATCCCATAAAAAGGTAAGATGTTAACACCTTAGAATGAGCTCGTGCTTCTACACTTTTCTATTCCCTCGTAAGAAGCAGGTTAATATTTATTCAGAACTTTTGTATACACTTTTCATTAATATTCACTAGCATTTGCCTTACTTTATTCTTTGTACTAACAGTAGGGAATATAAATATTTTGTATATATACATATGCATTTAAATAGAAAAAGAGAAAGCCTTTAAGAGATGTAGATAAAATCACTATTGCTATTATTTTCATGAAAATATTTTCTCATTCCCTTCCTGATCTATCATTATCACCTTTTGAGAAGACTGTACACTGTACTTTATCAAATTACAGCCATAAAGGCCTACATGTAGCAATTTTTATGTTATTTGTGGGAAGAGGAGTAAATATCATGGGATTCTTATGGTTTCCAAGGCACAAACTTTTTTTGGACTTCCCTGCTGGCTCCCAGACTCAAAGGGAAAATGAATATGTTGGTGTTCCTCGGTGTGACAAAGGACAGATCCCTCACGGTGCTGTAGAGAAATCCTGTCACCACTCTGGTCATAAATTGCCATGATTTAAACTTACCAGAGCAGGACTCTCCAAGCCTTAATGGAGAGTGTATAGGGTTGATGTAGGACCCACATGCAGAGCTGTCACAGCCTGACCTCTCTTGCCACAGCAGCAGTGGGCTTTGATTGCACCCTGCACACTCCAGACGTATTTTTCTCCCTGTCCTGCTCCCTGCCAGATTTGGACGCCAGAGATGCTGAGTGTCACCACACATTTTAGCTCCTGACAGCAGGCTGAGGGCAGCAACACGAAAAGGGGATGTAAAACCTCCTTTGAAATATTTCCATGGGTGGGAAAATGGTCGTGGCTTGGTTAGAGGAAAAGGGGTGTTTGTCCCACCGGGGTTGGGTGAGGTCCAGCGCTTGTCCTGACTGCAGATCATAAGGACAGATGGGTGCCCAGTGACCCATCCCAGATGGTGCTGGTCTCCATCCAGCCTCGTGGACAGGTATCTGTGTACAGCTGGTGGTGACTGGCATCTTTGGACAGTCTGAATAGAGGAACTGAGGTCCGAGCCACCTGCAGAGACGGAGCTGTCCTCTCACCCTGATGCAACAGGGCTGAAATAAACTGGCAAGAAAATCTTCCCTTATGCCACCTAAATATGGATTTTGTACCTTGTGTTTCCAATATCTTCCCTGGGTAATAGACCCGTCAGAAAATGTGATGAATTTTATATTTTTGCACAAGCTTCACAGACTTTTCAGCAATGTATATATGTATATTTATTAAAGAAGCAGCTCTGAGAGATCCAGAGTTACGACTGGTTGGGTTTTACAATTAACTCCCAGTTCTACTTTGTCTATTGCAAAAACAAAACCCAGCATATCCTTATTATATTGACATAGAGAAAAAAAGCAGACCCCTCCCAACTCCTAAAACCCCCCACAAAGTAGTGTTGTTTAAGTATTTATAAAGTATTTTCATTACTTTACCTTAAATAACCTGTTACGGAGGAAACAGTATTAATGGAGAAATTTTGCATTAAAAGTCAGACTACTTTTGACATAGACAAAATCAGTACTGAAGCAACACAGATTATTATCTGAGTGATGAGTAGAAGATGAGTAGCAGCCAGAATAGATTTGTCACGAACAAATCATGTCAAACCAATCTAAACTCCCTCTGTGACAAGCCAACAGACACTGTGGATGGAGAGGAGCAGTGGATATCATGAATCTTGGCTTTAGGAAGGCTTTTGATGTGGTCTCAGATGGAATTCTCATAAGCAGCCAAGGTCTAGATAAAACTAACAGGTACAGGAGAAAGAAAAAAAAAAAGAAAAAAAAAAAGAATGACTGCAGCCATGGTACAGATACTGATGGGAAGAGACACTGAAGGAGATTCTGCAATGATCTCTGCCAGGTCAGTCTCTGTCAGTGTTTTTGTTAAATCTAATGAGCCAGACACAGGAAATATATTTTGGAAGAGAAGCTCAGAATTCAAATTCTTAGAGATGCAAATAGATAAAAATGAAATTCAATTAATTTCATGGGGACAAATGTAATATTTGGCACGCAGTTGGGAGTAATTAGCTTCACAGACAGAAATCAGAGAACAATCAGCAATTCTTCTAAAGTCAGCCTTGAGATTATGGCTGATCACAGGGGGAAAGCAAGGCAATGATGATGTGCTGGTGCAGGTACCTTCCCTTTTTACTCAGCAGCAACTCACAGGGTTTTAGCTGAGCTCATCTTTGTACAGGACACACCTGGAGAAAGGAGGAGCAATGAGAGTCTGTAGGAGATCAGTGGAAAGCCTAAGCTGGGAAAAAAGCTGATAGAAAAGGACTAAATGTTTTTTTTAGTGTGAAGAGATGATAGAGAGTTCAGCTTTTAATTACCAAAGAGGCTGCTGTTTAATGAATTCTTCATGGGTATAAACTGTAGCAAAAGAGATTCATTTAGATTAGAGGAATGTATTTCTAGCAGTGTGGAGAGGCAGCGTATTTTTATTGATTGTCTTCTGGGTGGTATCATGGTTGTCTTTCTGCACACTGACTTCTGTTGGCCTTCAGCTCATGAGTGAAGGTTGGGACGCCCAGCTGGAGAGCCCAACAAGGGATTTCACAGCTTGTTTTTTGTCTGAAGCCTGTGGATGAACCAGATTTACCTGTAGGACAGCGTTTCTGCAGCAAAGTTCATACTTCTATAGCTCAGAGCACCACTCAGGTCAGCATGGCTCATGTATTTTAGGTTCATTCCAGGTGTTTTAGCCTCCTTACAGGTATTTCAGGAATCAGTTCCTTCTTTTTACTGAAGAACTAATGTGTGGTCTTAAAGCAAGCACTACTCACATGCATATTTTGCTTCAAGAGAAGAATCAGCTTGAACAGGGAGCTACACACAAGGCAAAAAGATGGTGAAATAAGTTAAAATGGAGTGAGGAACCATTGGAATTTTTGAATGAGGTTGAGACAGTCACACAGCAGGGTTTAAATAGAGCTGTGACTTTAAGAAGGGTGTGTGAAAATATACATAACTAATGCAAATCCAGACAGCAAGGATCTGCCAGGCTTATCTTGTTCACACCTTTTACCTGCACTCACATGTCACATTCCACCTTAAACCAGGTTAATGTTACCTGGTGAATTCCCAAACAGGTCTCAGGAAGGTCAGCCAGGTTTGGGAAGTTTTGGAGTCCTGCAGTGAATGTGGCATATGAACACACACTTGAACTGAAACCTCTTCAGTTGTGGGATAACTAATCTCACACTTCTGTGCAGTATTTAATGCATTCTGTTCACAGAAGAGAAGGAATGTGCTTTTAATGAAACACAAATGTCAAAAATCCAACACTGAAATACTATCTTAGATGTTGCTGAAAGTCTCAGAAAGACCAGTGACACGACAATGTCAAATTGTGTCAACCTTTTCTTACATTATTTATTCCAAATAATACTGAAAAAAATCATGAAAGGTATGAAGCTACTGCTGACTTTTCTCTCTGACAGAAAAAAAACCCAACTCCAAACCTACATTATGACCAACCACTGCAGTCAGCAAGGGTGAACAATGCCAGAGAGGTGGAGGAGGTCAGATGTTACTTCATTGCTTGGCTAAAGGAGCTTTCAGGCCACTTTTCAGGCTTTAGGCACCTAAATGCAATGTCTACATTAAAATTTAATCAGTAAAATTTACAGATGTATTTGCTGTATCTGCAAGCCATGGTCAGTGAGGAGATATTGGCACATCTTTGTCTGCAGCCTTTTGGAGATCGTGGTGTGACCTCTGAGTGCACAGAGAGAAAACAGTGATGCTTTAACTCAGATGTGAGTTATCCAGTGTGCATTCTCAGTTGAAATTTCTCTCCCTCTCCCTCTGTCTATCTACCTAGATCCCTTCATTTCCCCCTGCCCAGGCTGTGTGGAACTACTTGTTTGCCTACTGAGCTTAAACCACGTCACACCTAAGTCCAAGAAATTTTCTTTTCACAATTTCAATATCAAATCAAGTCTATTGCTTGTATAGAGCTCAGACAGTTATTTCAATTTATAAATTTATTTTTATGTCTTCGTGGTCACTTCCTTTTAAATACATATGAATTGTGACTTTTTATCAGCCATGATCAGCCCTGTGTTCTCTCAATGAGTAAAGTCTTGGTGAAGGATGTACCTGCATTTTTATGACACATTGACCATCTCTAATCACCTCACATTGCCATCAGACTCCTAGTACACAATTTCTGGTGGCACTCATCATGGGACCCTTCCCTTCAGAAGAATAACTAACATTGTCACTGCTAATTTCAGCCTCATTTCCATTTACCTCAGTTTTACTTTACAAATGCCTTGAGTACTTTTGCCCTGAAAGGCTGAAAGCATTAATTGGAATCTTTCAATTACCTTTTCCTTTCATTGAAATGAAGAGGACAAAAACATCATAGTGACTCTGAATATAAATATATTCATTGAAATTATAATTAAAAATTATACCACTGCATGGTTTTCTTTCTGTCTTAGCTATCCATCTTCCCTGTAAATACATTTATTTTCATTTTAAAAGCTAGTTTGTGTATCTGTGTGTATGTTTATTTGCATATGTATGATTTTTTGTAAAATAGAAATACAAAATGTGCCTTTTACTGTTACAGTCTCTAAGGATTATTCATATGCCTTTTAGCACAGTGGGAAAATATTTTTTTTTCTTGTTAATTCTGCACCCTGAATCCTGCAAGTGTTGGTGAACCTAAACCAACTACTGAGGGTTCTGCAGTCCTGTGCAATTTACTACATGTTGCTAGAGCACTCAGCACTTTCTTCAGCCCAAAATGTATCCAAAAGTACAAATATTTCTTATTTATGATCTGCAGATATGAACTGAACACAGGCCTAAACCATTTTTTACTCTCCTTATACTGGTATTTCTTTTAAAACTGGGTGTCCCTTTATACCTTGCCTGTTTGAAATACGGTGTTTATTCTTTAAATGGTCGCTGTAACCACAATGATGGTCAATTGTGTGGAGGCAGCAGTGCTGTGATCATCTCATTTTTGGTGCTTTTTTCCCCCATTTTGAGGAGGAAAGGGCAGAAAATCAATGCAAGACAGATATGGTGTGAAACACACTGTGCATTTTCATTATGAGCCTGTAACCTCTGAGACTGAGGAAGTAATACTGAAAGAACAGCCAGAGAAGAAATTGGTGAAAAAGTTTCTTATTTTCGTCTGGTTTCAGGCTTTTTGTCTAGTTGGAGATAAATAGCTCTGCCTTGGAAAGAAAAAAAACAACAAAACAAAACAAACAAACCCACAACATTTTAACTTTCATTCTAAAAGGCTAATGGGGAGAAATAGCACATTAAACTCTTATTTTAATAAGTGCTGTCCTTGCAGGTTATTCCTAAATAGTCATGGGTATCTCTCATCATTACTATTGGGCCTTGAGAAGAAAAGCTCAGTTATTTTTTTATATTTCAGTATTTTTACATTAGCTGGAGAGCTCACTAAAACAAAACAAAAAAAATTATACTAAATGATACACAAGGTAAGTATAAAACCATGTATCCAAAGCTCTATTAGAATTTCTAAGGGAAAAATGCATTTTGTTAGAGACAAGTGCAGATTCAGTGTTCTAGTCAGATATTAGCTGTTATTTAATGAATGGCTTTATTAATTAAATATACATTACTGATTACTTGACCATTTTTACCTTTTTTTTGGTCATTTTAATGGACTTTACAACTGTGATCACAAAGGGACATCTATAAAACTTGCAAGAGGTTGAATCTGTCACAGTCTTATCCATAGCCAAACTTGGCAGGTGTTTATCATGTGGGATTTCCCCTTCTGCTTCACACTTCTATCCTGAAAAAAGCAAGTGAGGCTGGTTCCAAAGCAGGTTTTTGGAGATGTTTGGATGTGAGTCTGCACTGGCCTCTTTCAGGAGTCTTTATGGGCAAGGGCAGCAGGAGCCAGGTTCCCACCTCAGCAGGAGAAACCTCAGAACAAACTTTTCCAGCTCCTGTCCAGGATGGTGGCACAAAATTGGTTCTTGATATAAAAATGTAAATTGAAACCTGTTCAACAAGGAACACACCAGTTCTGTACATATTAAACAGTCTGTACACTACTAGGTACGTCAAGCAAAGGATTTCCTTGCTAAGAGCATCAAGGTCTGACTGGCAAAGTACAATGTAGCTATTTATTTTAATAATTTTGTGGAAAAGATGGATAGAGAGATTACAAAACGTTCTTGTTTCAAGAAATCTGTGTAACAGTCAGTGAATATTTATTTGCAGTCTGGTGGTGCAGTGGCAGAGACTCTATAAATCTCATTTTAGCTTTCCCATTTACACCCTCATACTGCCTGTAAACCTTATCTCTGATATTTTTGTAAGGTAAAAAAGCCAGCACAGCTGATCAGAAACCCAGGGAAGGATCCTAAATTGGCAGGAGCAATTGGGTTATGAAATTACTGGGTTCCTCACATCATTCCCTGTGTATTCAGATTGGAGGACAGCGTGTCCTTCTTTGACATACAGAGGTGAAAATATATTTTCATTTCTTAACTTAAACATGAACCAATTAAAATGTCACAGCTTTCAGAGAGCAAGTTTGTAAAAGAATTTATAATGAAGATTTAGTTGCTTTGCATATTCTGCCCAATCAGTACCAAAGTTATATGGGGGGGACCCTGCTCGGGTACATCAGGAATGTTGCCCAACTGAATAAAATAATTTGATGGTCTTTAGGTGAAAAGTGAAAATTCCCTACAGAGAGAAAGAGAGAGAGCAATGTCAAGGCAAAAACTTGAGACAGGAAACTAAGATGGGGTGAAAAGGGTCATCAAAGAAGTTTTTGATACCTTCAAATATTTAACATTGTAGGATGGAATTTTAAGGAAGAACTTCTGTGGGACATGAGCCTCTATTTGTGCTAGAAAAGCAATCAGGAAACAATCAGATGCACAGACATTCTGCATCCTGAGCTGCCCATAGTCCCACGGATATTTCTCTTGTTATGTCTCAGCCAACTCCAAGAAGGGAGGCCCCTTGTCATTTGTCCTTGTCGTGGTGTCAAATGAGATGTTTCCAGCTGGAGCAGTCCTGCCATGCAGCCCTCTCCTGGCCCTCTCACAGCCCTGCTTCCAGTAGTACTGAGCTTTCCTGACCCCTCTCCTGCCCACAAGGTCCCAAGTTTCATAAGGTAAAGTAGTCAATGAAAAGTTTACACAATATCTTTAATTTTTTTTCAGCCCTGCAGTTCTGCCTTAGCACAGCTTTATGTAGAGCTGCACCCCCTTTGAAGAGCCTAAAATAACCATAGAAAAAGTCAAGAGAAATCTTGCATTTTGGGGAAATGGCTGAGCTTTTGTTCTGTGGCGAACTAAAAGAAGGATTTTTTGTTTTGTTTTGTTTTGGTCATGTTTCCACACAGAAACCTGATCTGCAGAAGTACAGCCTCATTGTACATACTGTGACATCTTTTACACAAAGAGAATGTTTCTAAGTTATTTTGAATATATAGTAAAAATTGTCTCCACTGGATATCACAAGAGAGTAGGGAAAAAAAATCACTTGACTGAAAATACTTAATAACTGATAGCTGCCCAGAGGCTGAATTTTTAAAATAAATAAATAAAA
>WAAE01018478.1:18123-35876 GCA_013400495.1 Nicator chloris | reverse complement strand
GCAAAAGGATGTTTTAAAATACTTGACAATGTAAGTTGTAGATTTTCTCAAAAGGATTCTGTATAAATAGTCAAATGCATTAAATTAGTCAGCTGCAGCTGAAAAAGAGTATCTCATTGTTAGACTAATTAGTATTCCATTTCTTTGTTAGTGGGCCAGCTGTCAAATTTGATGATATCGCAGGGCAGGAACTGGCTAAACAAGCTTTGCAAGAAATTGTTATCCTTCCTTCTCTTAGACCTGAGGTAAGCAGCTGGGTATTGTTGTGCATTGATCTGTGACAGCATCAAAGAAATGTACTGTGCTTCACACATGAAATGGTGATTCTTGAATCCTGTTTTTATTGATTATGATTGCTACGGGTAGCTGTGGGGTCCTAGCCATCTTGGAAAAGGAGAAGATAGGATTTATGTGTTAAAATAGTACTGTGAAATTCCTTGTCTTCTGGTTAATCAGTGTTGCAGAAAGTCACTGGAGCAAGAAAAAAGAAGAACCACCCCCCCCAAGCCCAAATCAAATCAGCAAACCACAAACCCCTAAAAAAAACAAACTAAAAACCACAACACCCCCACAACCCCATAAAGCAAACAAACAGCAAAAGCAAACAATATTTCTCACTGTTTGTCAGGCTCACTGTTCCAGATAGCTATACCTGTGTGTCCAACCCTATATGGCCATGTAAAGGACAAAGCCCACACCTGGAAGGGTGAAGTGGGAGAGATTTGTATAGGTAAATTAGGTCTATCTGATTGGGAAAGCGTTACTGTTGTTGTGGTCATCTTCTCTGTGAGGATGTTGGTTAAACACTGAATAATTTATTCACAGATGGAGAGGATGCAGAGAAGTGTAGTGAACAAAGAAATCACTGAGATACATAGCATTTGGGGGCAGATTTCCTCTTTACTGGGCTGTATGGAAGCTGATCATTAAGGCTTTTATTTGTCATAGATGGTACCTCAACTACTATGACTGCCTAGGTTCAGGCCTATTCTGCATACTACTGGAATTTTCTGAGTTACTTCTAAGAAAAAATTAAATTGGTCGTTTTCTAAAGCTGAACTTACTAAAAGTTGCTGTATTTTTGAGGAAATTGTGTGCAGTGATTTCCTGCAGTACTCTCATGGGACACCACCTGGAGTGCTGTGTCCATTTCTGGGGTCCCTAGGACAAGAAGGGCGTGGACCTGTTGGAGCAAGTCCAGAGGAGGAACAGCTAGATGATGAGAGGGCTGGAGCACCTCTCTTGTAAGGGAAGGCTGAGAAGTGAGGTTGATAAGCTTGGAGAAGAGAGGGCTCCAGGCTGACCTTACTACATTGTTTCAGTACCTGAAGGAAACCTAAAAGAAAACTGGTGAGAGACTGTTTACAAGGGCAGGTAGTGACAGAACAAGGGAAAATGGTTTCAACCTGAGGGTAGGTTTAGATTTGGATATTAGGAAGAAATTATTCTCTGTGAGGATGATGAGACACTGGAACAGGTTGCCCAGAGAAGTGGTGGATGTCCCATCCTGAAGTTGTCCAAAGCCAGATTTGAAGGGGCTTTGAGCAGTGTGGTCTAGTGGAAAATGTCCCTGCCCATGACAGGGAATTTGGAAGTACATGATCTTCAAAATCCCTTCCAACTTGCTGTTTGTACTTTTTGTTAGCTTGTGGGTCTCGTTTTTTACATGGACAGGTGACTGGAGTTGCTCTGTGGTTTTCCCCTTAATGCAGCTACTGGTTTTGAAACAGCATAGGGAAGAAACCCTAAACATGGTAGAGCATCACAGAAATAAGAGCCATAAGGAGAACAAAGCTTAGGCAACAAACGTGTGCTCAGATGTTGTTATGCAGAAGGAAGATGCCATTACAGCATGTCTGTTAGAACAGTACAATAGTATGTCAGCTGTGTTGTTCAGTGACACCAGTACTGTGAGCTGGGTGGGAAGGGCCTGGAGACAGGAGGCTTGGAGTAGCTTTTCCAGTAATGTGTTATTTTCAATAAGGTGGTCTCATTACTGTAGCTAGCAATGGGCCTGACCTTGGTGTAGGTTGAGATGTAATAAGGACAGAGAATCCCATAAATTTTTAAACTTTCCTTGGAAATAGAGAGGGTTGGTTTTATTCCTTGTAAGTGAATGCAGTAGACAGGGCAACTGTGGGGGGATACTTAGTAAATACTTAACACTAGCTCAGTTTTAATCTTAATGAATTTTGAACTCAAATTCATATTTAACAAGCCAATGGTATTTTTGTAGGAGAGCAAAAGTTGAGGTACATAAGCAGGAAACGTTGGCTGCAGCCATTTCAGTGGTAAGAGGTTAATGAAATGCTAGCAGTTAGTTCAGACCATGTTTAGTATAATTACCCTGCTAACAAAAACTTGAAAAGTTTCCTGTATCTCAGTCATAAGTGTCAGTGCAGCTGAACTGTAGGTGGTGATTAAGGTGAGGAAGAGTTATAGATGTGATCTAGGTTGTGTGAAAATGGTGGAACTCCCCAAGAATTATCTCAAACAAAGGAAGTCAGACAAAGAATGCACATGGTGGTACACAGTATGGAAAGCAGACACACTGGAGTGTTCACTGAGTGCATAGCTGGGTAACTACTTTTAGGGATCAGAGTCAAGCACAAACAAAATGCTGTGGATGATGAAATAATAGAGAAAACACGTGTTGATCAGTCATGACAGAAATACAACACTGGTAGTGGAGCTGTTTGTTGTCATGGATATTGTGGAAAGAAATGCCTGTCCACAGTGCTCTTTACACATGGGATGTCTATGAGATACCATCCTATTGGTTTTGCTTGTTTAGTGGAATTATTGGAAGCTGGAAGGGAGGAGTGAGTGTGAGACCAAAAGAGAAACTCTGAAACTTTTAAGGGAAGGGGTGAAGACAAAGTGCTAGAGAAAACAGGCAAGAGTAATAACTAAAAGTTATGTGTTCTGTGAGGATTTGTAGACTTGCTTGCTATGATGCTACATATGGTTGTGGCAATTTTATAGAGTAGGAAAGATGAATCTAGTGCAAAGTGAGAGAGAGATGACTATCAGTAGCATAGAGTAGGTGGTTGTTAATATTTTAAATCATTTTGTTGAAAGCTTGTTTTCTCAAGTTTCATTTAATAAGGAAAGATGAAGGAGTTCTTCCATATGGAGTTAGTAAGAACACTACTTTAGCTCTCCTACTGTACACCTGGATTACTCCTTTTGTAACTGGAATTGATGCTTTAAACTTGATAGGCTAGTCTGTCTTGTGTAAAGTGTTTTAAACTGCTTTCACAGTGCATCCAGGCACAGAACAATTACAACATAATTTAGCTGCTGTGTGGGAAACAATAGTGGTGTGCATTAGGTCAAGTTAGTAACAGAATGTAGTTCTCTCAAAGCCTGTACTGTTGTGGCACTCACTGCTACTGTTACTACCAGTGCTAGCCAGTGTCGTCAGTCTTAAACCATTCTCTTACAAAGGTAAAGCAACATTTTATTCAAGTCTTTGATGAGAACTTATGATGATGTCCCTTTCAGTTATTTACAGGTCTGAGAGCTCCCGCACGTGGTTTACTGCTGTTCGGCCCACCAGGAAATGGGAAGACAATGTTGGTGAGAAAATTACTTCATGCATGAGTTGGTGGGCTTAAAATGTAACCTCAAAGGATGGCTTTCAGTGTGGGGATTGGACTAACAAACTGTACATTCGTACGGAATATGTGTTACGGTGTCATTTTATATATAAAAATGCAGAATTGTTCTTAACCCTGGATTTTATGGAGGGAATTGCTAAACTGTTCTCTCTTTAATTATTTTCATTATAACAAGTAGTATTTTAAAACTTAAACCAGCAAGTCCAGGTTTCATTTTCAGAGAGAGCAAAAGGAAGTGGGTTAATTGTTTTGTACAGCAGTGATTAATCAGAAATTGTCTGCTCTCCACTGAAACATACTAGAAGTACGTTTTGGAAATGGGGAGGGAGCGCAGTAGCAAAAAAAGGGATTGTCTCACTTGCACACTGCTGTGTAAAGAGTGTAAGGGCTGTGGAACTGCCTAGCTGCAGCTTTTTTTCTCAGGCTGATGAGCTAGATCCGGGGAACTGGGGCACCGTGGCTGTGCATCAGCCAGGGAGCATCGAGTGTCCTGATGCAGCTGAGCCGGGCACATCGTCCTGATCACATGGTGTGGCTGCAGCTGCAGCTCTGCTGACACTGGAGCTGGATCTGCTCTGAAGTGCAGGAGTGTGAATGTAGAGCAGCTTGTGTAGGCTCATCTGTTACGTTTGACATACTGGAATATAATTGCTAATCACTGAAATTAGACTCTATAACCAGGGAATCATAATTTCTTGAATATGGTGAAACTGTTAAAGAAGAGGGTAGTCTGAATGAGCATTCCAACTGATTGTTTTCCCTAGCTTTCCTCTGAAAACAGCTTTTGCATAGATAGAGGAGAGGAAAAGACACCATAACTTTTTACATTATTTGATCCAAATGATGCCTTAAATTACCACCCTAAATTAGTTAAAACTGGCTTAGATGTCTATTCAGGATAAATTGAAAGGAAATGGAGACTTTATTCTTCTGAAAGCAAGTTGTAGTTGGCTATAGAGCTAATGGGATTAGAGAAGTCTATGGGAGTCTGGAATTTTCTCTATTGGTTTGACTGCATAGCCATTCTCATTTGTAAGTGCTGGACAGAAGTTTTCTGTGCCATTTTTACAAGGTGCTCCATTTCAAAACCGTCCATCAGGACATGAGTGGTCACTACAAATGCAGAGAACTATCTTCAATATGATAGTTTTAAAAAGTACTTTTGTTTTTCCCCCCTTTCCTAGGCCAAAGCAGTTGCTGCAGAATCAAATGCTACTTTCTTTAACATCAGTGCAGCGAGCCTGACTTCAAAATACGTAAGTAGTGGTTGTAAATTGCATTGATTTGAAAACACCCATGCTTTTATTGGGGCTTAAGAAAGCCAGAGACTTCTGATGAGTCCTTGGTGAACTGCTAGCCTATAATGAACATAGTTTCTAAACAGTTACTTGTGAAGTAAAAAAATTATGTTCTGTGCTTTTGATAAATCAATGTCAAAGGTTTTTTTTGACTCAGCAATGGTGGCAGTAATGCAGATGAGTGGTTGTGGGGTTTTTCATCTTTAAAAAGTGCATTAGTTGGGTCCCAGCTCTCTTTCACTCTGGTAATTTAGGCACCAAAATCTCTTAACAGTTAACTCACGTGTGATCATAAGAGAAGTCGTAGTGTTTAAGATGTAAACAATACCGTTGTATGTACTGAACCAGTGATAATGTGAATATGTATAAATGGACTGAGTGTGGTTGGTTACCAGGAAGATTTTCTGGAGGTCCTTCCGTTAGCTGTCTTGTAGTAAATTTTTTTAACTCCCTACAAAACCAGTTTATTGTTATTTTAGGTGGGTGAAGGGGAGAAACTGGTGCGTGCTCTATTTGCAGTAGCCAGAGAACTTCAACCTTCTATAATTTTTATTGGTAAGACCTTAAATGTTAACTTTTTATTTACTTTCTTAAATAATCTTACTTACCAAAGATTAGTGAGTAATTAACTATTGGCATAGTTGGGTAAATTTCTTTTGGGTAATTCTGCAGCTCAGGACAACTGTCCCAGATGTGACCTGCTGGTCAATCAGTGGTTCATATAAAGCATGTTAGATTACTGTTATGTTATTTAGTTGGTGGTGATAGTGGGAAGAAGTGCTCTCAAAAAGAAAAATACGGTCGTGCCTTTATGGAGTAAGTCCATTAACCTTCAGACATGAAAATGCATTTTGCTTGTCCTGAGTAGCAGTTTATCATGAGCAAGATTTTTTTTTCCCCTCTCATTTGTGCTTGGCATTACCTATTCAACACATCACACAAGTTTTTAAACTTTCCAAAGATCTGTCTGTCTCCTAAAGAATAAAGACCTCATCTTTCCTAATGGAGCCCCATATTAGCAAAGGAACTTAGGCAAATACAAAGACTTCGTTGTATGCTTAATTAAGATGTATTTCTTTGTTTTTTAGACGAAGTTGATAGCCTTTTGTGTGAAAGGCGAGAAGGTGAACATGATGCTAGCAGGCGTCTAAAAACGGAATTTTTAATAGAATTTGATGGTGTAAGTATTTAGTCTTGGTATTGTTTGATTTAGCTAAATTGGCTAATGTAGTGGGTGCCAGTACAACCTCCAGGTGAATTACAAAGGGTTTGGCTGCTGGGGCTTAGCTCAGCCTCCCTCCCACCTCAGCAGAATTGGCAAACAGCGTTTTTTGATTGTTCTTAATTTTCTACCTGCTTACTGTGGTGTTCTGGAAGATGCAGTCTGGACTGAAAGGTAGCAATCTGCAGATGATAGGATGATGTAATAATGTGTTGGAAGATGATGGACAGAGAAGAAAGGATAACAGATGGCAGTAGTAATGGAGCTGTGAAGACAACTGTTCTTACAGGGCAAGAGGGACATTTGAGGGTCACACATAGTTGAATCCATGTTTGCAGTTGCATGGCTTGATGAATCACTTCTCTTTATTCTGGCAAAGCAAAACAAGATTAAATGGCTTTTAAATAGTTTTTGGTTTCAAAGGAGTATGTGTCACAAGCATACACTGTCAAGGACTGAGACTTGGATGAGGATTTCAAACAGACTAGTTAAGATTATATATATAAAAATTTATATATATAGGTTTCTCATGTATACAGAGCTTTGACACATCAGATTTATTTCTGTGTTAGTACACCTTTTATTGAAATATAACTTTTTTCTTGGCATCATAAGCCAGAGAAGACAGAAGCCAGTAAGACTTACTTAATGGCATGAATGCAATACCCAGGAAGAGGATCTGGATTTCATAGTGGGACACACACACAAATGAGTATCAGAATATTTTTCTGTCACAGCACTGTTCTTGTATTGAGTAATTTTAGTTTGTGTTCCATTAGCACAATGGAATATTGCTACAGTGGCGAAGCAATAGTAATGAGGTACAGGAGGAGCAGATAAGAACATGGAGAAGACAGCAAGGTTGGGAAAAACTCCAAAATGGATGAATCAGGACAAATAATGCAACATGACAGTGATATGCAGAAATTATGACACACATATGCAGAGTTTTCCCTTAAAATGAAAAGGGAAAAATAAATTTAATGCAAAGTTTGTTGACTTAATATTTAAGGTGTAACTATGTCATACAGTATTTTTGGAGAACCTTTTGAACGTGGTACAGTAGCAGTGAACCTAAATCTATGAAGAATTGAACACTAAGTGAATAATGATGTCTCTGATAGCCCAGTGCTTTCTCTGAAGTTTGGAAACTCTAAGTCTCCATATTCTTGGGTATAAAATGAGGGAATTAGGAAGGAAATTGCTGGTCTTTCTGCTATTATGATTATTTTATAGCCTGTTTTGATTACTGGATTCATGCAAGGCCTGTGTTAGATGGATCTCTGTTCTGATTTTGTGGTTCTGGCTATACTTTAAAGCTTTGATTCTCACCCTATAGGCTTCAAAATAATGTTTGGTGTTAAAACTCCAGAACAGCAGAAAGTCTCTGACTTTTTCAACATAATTATCTCCTGGTGACAAAACTTATGAGTGCCTTTTATACTTTCATAGTCTCAGTTTTTTCCAAAAAGACTTTTCTGGGTGGTTTTTTTCCCAAAAAGACTTTTCTGGGTGGTTTTTTTTTCCCTACCTTTTCCTGGTTCGACTTTACATTTATCCGAGCAATATTTTAAACCTCAGATAAATGAGGAAATGGAATAAAATGATAATGGAATAAAATGGAAAAAATGGAAATGGAATAAAAAGATAATGGAAAAAAACCCAAAACATATATATATATTACGATCCCATCAGTATGCTGAATGCATGGCAAGTCTGTAACTGGTTTTGTTGTATTTCTGCTTAATGCAGACTGTGTAAACTGAAGCTGTCTTACCTTCCTCCATTATATAGGTGCAGTCTTCTGGAGAGGACAGAATACTTGTGATGGGAGCAACAAACAGGCCTCAGGAGCTTGATGATGCTGTTCTCAGGTATTAGAACATTTCTTTTCCTGAGTATACAGTAAGATGATATTCATTATGAAGACCAGGTTTTGCCTGATATCTTGGTGAAGTTTTATAATACGTAAAAGTTACTCAGCAAGGCTAGATTATCTGACCTCTCAAAGAGGGGCTTTACTCTTTTCTTCTGAGATGCATCTGCACAATCATGATTGTCTTGGAATTGTCTGGAACAGTAGTACCTGTTGTGATCAAGTCAGTGTTTTTTAAATTTCTTGAATTGAATATTTTGCTTTTTTGTTATTTGGATCTTAATAGCAGACTAAAGGAGAAAATTTGATCAGTATTCCAGACTGACCAGAAATCCAGTATTTCTTCTCTGTGAATATTGTCTTTGACATCCCATGCAATTACAGATCTTGATGTAGATTTGCCTTAGGACTTTTTTGTTTAAAGTACTCATACTTTATTCTCTCTTCATTCTTGATTGAGGAAAATAGATATGTCAGCATTGCCTGAAGAAATGATTCCAAAGACTTTTTTGTGTAAAAATTAAGAGATGCTTCATTTCATTGCTGGTAGTCAGTGATATTTCTACCTTTAGAATGTTTCTCCTTTGGGAGGACTTTTGTAACTTCAGATAAGAGTAAGGTGGCACCAGTGGCTTGTACATATTTTCTGTTTGGTTGGTGGTGGTTTTTTCAGAAATCCCCAGTTCTGCTTCCTAGAGTTTGATGATAGAAGTGAAATATTGTCACTTAACCAAACCAAATGTTAGCTTTGTATGTGCTAAATAGTTACAGAATAGAGTGAACAATGTATACATGTTTGGGTTTTTTTCAGACGATTCACCAAACGGGTATATGTGTCTCTACCAAACGAGGAAGTGAGTATTGTTTTCCACTCATATTTTTAGGACACATAGGCAATTCTTGCCCTTGTGGATGGTTACAATTCCGTGTGGTAACTTCTGGCTCACCTTGACCATATACACTGTGCTTTAATTCTGGGAACTATTTTACATTTTTGCCTCTCCCCCCACCCCCACTCATACTAGTAGCAAATCTGGTGGTAGCTACTCAGTATTTCTTGACTAGTGAGGTGTTGCTTCCAGACTGGCAGATGTGGGCAAGTCTGAAGTAGGACTTACAGGAGCATGTTTGTTTGGCTGAATGAGAGTGTTTTATTGCAGAAGATAAAAGTCATTTTCCTAATGTTTTTCAGTTCAACAGGAGATCAGGACTTTTGATGAAGATTCTAATGACGTATTCTTGATACTAGTAGTTAGGCTCTTGATCTTGTTTTTACCCAGTCCTTACCTCTGCTCCTGAAGAGATAATATTGTACAGTCTAATTGCGCAAGCAGTATAGGCAAGTTTAAACTGGTGAAGCACAAAAGCAAAACTGACAAAAGTGTAGTTCTCTTCTTGCAACACAATATTAAGTGTTCCGTGAAAGCGAGTTTTACATCTGATAATTTTATCTTCTTTTCAGACAAGATTGATTTTGCTAAAAAATCTTCTAAGCAAGCAAGGAAGTCCATTAACCCAAAAAGAGTTGGCTCAACTAGCTAGGTAAGTATTTTGTAACCATACTAAACAAATACATTCCTCTACTGCATTCATTCAGGGTGTTTAATTCATTCAAAATGTAACTAATGTAAATCATCCGACAGTGACAACATGAACTGCATGCATTTGGGGAAGATGGGTCCCTGTCAGGCTGTATGCAACTGTTTGTATATATACATATATAGGATACACCCAGTCAGGTTTCTGTTGTTGAAACATGCTCAACAGCTCGTTCCTTTGAGGAGGAGGGAGGAGGATGCTTCTTTCCACCCGTCCCTCAAGGAGTGCAGCTCTCCTCCCTGAGGCACAAAGAGAGCACCAGTTTTGCACTTGGCATTCATTTCAAATAAAAGGCAAGTTCTCTTTGCTGGTGCCTCACTAGAATAGTTGAATGTATTACCAGCATAGCAGAGCAATAATAAAAAAACTGGATAATTTTAGGTTCTTTTCACTTTCAAATTCGATTGGGAAAACGTGGGTTAATTTTTCCCTCCTGTTACAAAACGGAGTTGTTTTATGTTTTTCATCATTGAGATTGACACGGTACTGCTGTTAGTCACCTAAATCTAGTAATGGGTGTGAAGGAGATTAGACTAAAAAGCAGGCAGGGCAGGAAGGAGTGAAAACAGAGCATGAGATAGCAAAGATAGACAGGTGAATGTACTTCAGTCTGTTTCTCTTTGTGGTAGCACACCAGAGGTTACTACAGTCTTGGATGTAGCATTTGTCAGCCTCTTAGTAATGTTGCAGAAGCTGATGTGTAATCCAACTGAATGTATTCCCTCTGTGCTTGAAGGTTGTTAGCTCAGGCCACATTTAGGCTGCAATAATAGCTAACAGGAGGAAAAACACAGTCAGTGTCCTGTATTCTAACTGCAAATGTAAGAACCAAATTATAAATGCAATTTAAGTACACCTTTTTTAAAGGGTTTAGAGAAAATGTAGAAGTTGAGCATCCTGCCTCCTTCTTTTTCCATCTTTCTTTGTTTTGAAAGAGAGAAGTATTTAACCTTCATTATGATTTTGTGTTTCTTTGCTCTTCTGCAACTTTTTCTATAAACTATAGCAGACTTCATGATCTCCATAAGACTAAGCTCTTGTTGCTGTAGCTAGCCACTGCTCTTCAAGGGTATTACCAGCATTTTTAAACTTTTTGTTTTTAAACTTTCCTTTAGGTAACCTGTACTACTCATTTTCACTTATGTTGGCATTTTGTATTGATGGCTTCCTGGTTCAATGGAGGCCTTTATTAGTGTTTTGCTGGTTAACTTGGATATTAAGTCTGACTGTGGAACAACTCCCAAAGAGTTTGGCTCCTTGGTTTGATTTTTTTTTTTTCTTGCTACCATGTAGTTCTCAGGATTTGGATGATCTGCCAGGTTTATAAAACAAACAGACAAACCCCAGTGGGTAGCAGGATTTACCTTCCTTTTCAGTTCACTTTGTATCATATTAAACATGTGGTATTGGTTTCTCTCATTTTACTGATTGGGTTGAAAGAGTACAGGACAGTTGAGGTTTTGGTTTTGCTGTAATTGACAGATGTTGATAAACTACTGGTAACAGAATTCTCCTAGCAGAAATAATAAATGTGCTTGGGATCAGTTTTCATCTACAAATTCTAGTTGCTACCTTTTTGTTTTTTTCTAGAATGTTATTTGGGACTTGAATATCTCTACTTCAAATTTAATCTGTGAATGATCACTTACAGGGGATGCACTTCTGATTTATTAAACTTGCAAAATAACATCAAAGTAATACTTCTTCTGATGAACATTTTGATTATCTGCAATTAAATTGAAGCAGGCTTTTGGTTTTTTTCCTTCCTCCTTGACCCCACTTTTTCCTTTGACAAAGAATGACAGATGGATACTCTGGAAGTGACCTAACTGCATTAGCAAAGGATGCAGCACTAGGCCCCATTCGAGGTAAGCTGCAGAGATTTTTATTGCGGTTTTGACATTAGAGATATATTTTCTTACATCTTTATAATTCTTAAACCTCTGAAATTTGACTTTTTGCATTGGATTTTAGTCTTTTACTCATGATAGCATCTTTATAAGATTTAGTTACACAAAACTCTTCAGCATCTCACCATGTGCAACAGAAAATTTTTGTGTCGTAAGAGAAAAGCAGTGTCAAGTGTTTCTCATTGATTTGTAGGGGTTTTAAACAAAAAAAAAGTGTTTTTCGGAGGCTGATGTCAGTTCTCTTGTAGCTTAATCATTACTTGAATAGCAATTGCTGATTGCACTACTTGTCTTTATAAATGGGTCAAATCTCTTTCAAGTCTAAGGGAAGGCAAACTGAAACAAGGAATTTTGTGGGATTTTTCTAAGATACAGTTTGAATGGCATAGCTTTCTATATTTTTAACTCTTAATTTTGAATTGTGATCTGGATGACAACTGTGAATGAAATAGAGTTTTACTTACATTTTTTCTTTCTCTGACATGTCCAACTAGGAAAACCTCACAGTTTTAATGTGAGTTCTTTTTTTCCAACACCTCCTCTCTTTATTCTGTTTAACTAGGTAGTTATGTGTGCAGTAGCCACACCTGAGGGAACTGATCTTGTTCAGTGGAAATCAGTAGCGGGATTTTTTGTGTAGAAAAGATTGTGAGGATTTGGTGTTAGTTTTCTTTTTGTAGACATATTGTCCTACTTGACAGAAAGGACCTAAAGGCAGGCAGAGCAGAAGTGTTCTGTAATATCAGCCTATTATGTGTAAATAAAAATTGTTGCAATTCTCTTAAATTATTTATAGGGAGGAGAGGTCTGTTCATGTTTTGTGGCTGTGTTTGTGTTACTAATTTTTTTAATCCTGTAGCACGCATTTTTGCCAGTGGGCATCACTTTGGAAAGCAGCTGTTGGAATGTAGTGTTTTTTACCCACTTTCTTTCAGCTGCTGAATTTGTAAAGCACATCTTTTACAATCCTGCATAATGACTGGGAAAGAGAACTGCATTAAATGACTCTCATAAGAGACATCATGTCTCCTAAGAATTTGAATATATTTATTTAGAGTAGTGGAATTAATAATTTATGCATTTAGGTATGCAGGCTTTACTTTGCTGACAACCCACTTGACACACAAGTCCATTTCAAGAAGAGACTGTGTAACGTTGTGCAACGCATTTCTTCCACTTGCTCCCGTACTTCATATAAAACAATGTATTTTTGATAATGTTTTGTGATATCATCCTTGCCAGTCGTGCCTGGATTCTTTTTCTTGTACTCTCACAGCGAAATGTTTGCTGTTACATGTTGATGCTATGAGAGCATTGCAAGTAAAAAAACAACAACAAAAAAAAAAGGTGAATGATACAAGAATGTTTAGATCCCATGGGTGCAGCATAGGGCAAGAAGCATTCTGATGTGCCCTGCCTGATTTTACTTCAGTGGCCTTGGCTGACTGTACCTTCTGTTCTCTGAAATGCAGTAGGGAGGTTGTGGATACCACGAATAACATGGGGGAAGGTAGTGCTGTTGGCTTGTGTGCTGTTTGCCATACTTTAGGAAGAAGGAATAATTCTGCTACCACTTTGTACTGCATCTGCAGTAACTGAGTGTGGGAGCAGCCTGGTTGAGGAGCTGATAAATGGGGAAGAAGGAGGCAAAAACACCATGTACCTTTAGTACAGGAGACTGTTGAGGTGGAAAGGTATAATTTTTAGCTGCAGGGGTTCTTTTCCAGAATTGAAGTGCTTTTAACCTGTTTTAGTTGTCATGTTGATGACAACTAAAATGTTTTAGTTGATGAAAGTTTTCTAATGAAACTCACCCATCTATCTTTATTTTTACAGAATTAAAACCAGAACAGGTGAAGAACATGTCTGCCAGTGAGGTAAGCTGTTTTAGCAGCTATATTTTCCCCTTTGAATAGAATGTTTTGTCACTAGAAACTTTTAAGGTCCCTTCTTTTATGTGTGGTATCCTACAAAATAGGATAATTTTGGGAGATATTATCCTTTTTAATCACTTCTTCATTAGAGAAAATTCTTTAGAAATAGAAATTGAGAAGATCTGTCCTCAGATGTCTGAGGTTCATGGGTCGTTTGTTGGCTTTCAGGCTTCAGAGCAATTCTTTTTTTCTTTGTAAGTCTGTTGTTCTTCATTTCAGCTGACTGTCCTGTCTTTCTTTTCCTTCACACTGAACTGCAGCATTTGTTACCTAGCTGAAGATGTCAGAGGCCTGGCTTTTATTTTCTCACAGTGTTACTTCCCAAGAACATTCCCAGAAGATTATGTGAAATTACTTCTACCCCCTCCACCCCTGCTTTACCTAAAACAGGTTCACTTAAGGAGAACCTAAAACAGGACTATGCATGTATATGTGTAATGCTTGCATTCATTCACATTTTCACATTTTCACAAAGAAAAAGATTAAGCTCCTGACCACAAACTGTAGCTGTAAACATCTAAAAAATAGAGGAAGCAATTGGTCCTGTGTACAAAAGTTTCTGTTCAGGTGTGTGTGCAAACCACGGTTACAGGGGAAAAATGAAGCAAAACCTAATTTCGCAGTTCCTTTTTGTGTTTAGCCTGAGGTAGTGGCTAAAGCTGTAAGCTGGAAGGATTTGTTGCAGGAGGATAACAGCATCTGTGACAATTTGTTGTGATGTCCTCATATGCACCAGCTCACACCACCTACTGAAACAGGAAGTAATGACACAGTCTCATGAGCTATTAAGTAACAAGGCAGATCTTGCAAGTGTTAGTTTATTAAAAATGGTAAATACTGGTAGTCTTAAATGACAAGGATCACGTGGTCCATCCTTTTGTGAGAAAGGGAACTTAGATGAAGTTATTTAGCACCCTGCCCAGTTATATCTTCAAAACCTCCTGGAATGGAGACTCTGCCACATTCTTGGGGGGTTGTTGCAGGGAATGACTGCTCTCACCATAAAAAAATTTTGTTCTTACATCAAGATGCAGCAGTTGTAGAATGTGTTTTGTTAAAAGTGAATACTCAAGTACTTCTTGAACAAACCCTAGTAAATAAACCGCTTGTGACCCTGATATCTTTCATTTTCTGTTTAGATGAGAAATATCAAACTGTCGGATTTCACAGAATCTTTGAAGAAGATCAAGCGCAGTTTGAGCCCGCAGACCCTGGAAGCGTACATTCGCTGGAACAAGGACTTTGGAGATACCACAGTGTGAGACACTACTGGAAGTGAAACAGTGCTGCCTGGGGAGCAGTTGGTGCAGATGACTGGGAAGCAGCCAGAGTTTACAGGACTTCACAGATATTTAAGTATCTGCATTAAAACTTGAGATTAAGAGAAAATGATACAATGTGAAATGTGTTCATCCAAGCCTCCTTGCCATTTAGTGAGGATTTACACACTGTAAGTAAGAGCACAACAGGACTTGAGATGAGATTCCTAGCAATCCAATTCTGGTTTGAACATATGTATATTGTTTCTGCTACAAGGCTCTGATGATGGTGATCATTGGAGGACCTTTCCCTATGTTGTGTGTGTGTTTTTTTGTTTTTAATTTTGCCATGACATTGATGAACAATGAACTTAGAACAATGATGTTCAATTGGAGGTTGGTAAAGTTCAGTTCATTTTTTTGACTTTTTTATCTTTAATGTGCCAAATAAAACGATTTCCCTGTGCAGAGTGGAAGAACAGCATTGGGGAATTACAATTATTAAAATGTTAAAAGTAGCTGGTCTGTTATTATTTGTCATTTTGTTTTGTTGTAATGTGACTGAATTGTTCACAGGACAGGTTTAAAGAACCCTTTGATGGCAGAACAGCAAAAAAACCCCAACCTTATAAAACCAATTCAAACTGCCTTTTAAAAGAAAAAATACTAAATAAAAGAATAGACTGAGATGTTCATTTACTGGCAGTATTTTCTGTTAATGCATTTTGTAACGCTTTCATTGGTAGAATGTTAGCTTATGCTTACAGTGTACAACTTGAAGCCCAGCTGATGTTTGAGAGAGTAAGTGTGTTAATTGTTGACTTTCAGAAATGACGTGTTTCTACTCTGTATTTTGGTCTGTTTATGATAATTGAAAGTAAAATTTCCATTGTGATAATTTTTTTAATCTCCACATGTAAGCATTAAAATACGAGGCTACATGTTTAATACATGGCACACATTAATGTTTTTATAGCTTTCATATGTTTTGGTTTATATATTAAAGTATGAAACATTCAACTGATCTGCTTTTTTAAAAAGAAACTGCATCTTTGTACAAATACTTGTTTTTATTATATAGATGACAAGCTATTAAAAAAGCAAACTCTTAAATGATAGCCTTTAAATACCATAATAAAGGAAAGCATTTTTGCCTTTACTTCTAAAGGCCCAACATCTTGTTTACAAATTCTACACAGATTAAACACAGATGTTTGCAAGGCAGAACACTAGTTCCTTGGTAAGGCAGGTTTGTGGGTTGTTGGGTTGTTGTTTCTTTTTCTGTTGATTTGGGGTTTTTTTCCACACCTCTCCCAACTTAGTGATACTGCAAAAATGCATATTGTTTACTGTTTTTTTAATGAATCCGAGTTGTAAATGTTGTTTGGTTTTGGTCTTAACAGAAATTTGGTTTTAATTTTTCATTTAACTTATTTTTTGGAACTACTTACCTGAAAGTTGACTATAAATAATATATTATATGTATATATGAAAAAGAAAAAAAACAACCCTAGCTGATAGATGCAGTTATAGGTATAGTAATACTCTGAGAGGACTGTGCTCACTGTGTGGTATTGAATACTAAATAGCAGAAATTCTGTCAAATCTTTGAGGTGCACATATGCAATATGTTTGGGATTTTTTTTTTTTTTCAACCAGAGATGCTTTTAACTGACAAGATTAAAAGCAATCAAATAAGAGAAGATTTGGTTCCACTACTATGCCTTTTGAAACAGTCTAACCAAACCACTTCTAGCCTTCTAAGGATAGGACTCTCTCAAATGTACATCTTGTGTAAATGAAACGTGACTTCTGTTCTCCTGATTCACTTTCCTGGAGAAATGCTAAAAGACTTCAGATTCTTAAATCTCATGTCTTGCTTTGCCTTAGTTCTGCCTTCAGTAGACCATCTCTGTTGCTGGAGATTCCTGGCTGACTTGATCCATATTTGTAATATTCTTCATAGTGCTAAGCATGAATATTCCTCTTGTATTAGTATCTGCCAAATAGCTACAGCTAAGAAAGGGCCTTGGTTTTATTCGTAAAGCTTTGGTAAACATTCCTTGAGATCCTTTGCAAATGAGAACTTTGAACATAATGCTTCTGGTTTTGAGTGTTCCTAAATTATTGCTATAAAACTCTTGTTTTTATCCACTTAATTTTGATTAATATACTGGTTATTTATTTCAAATGCATACTCATTGGCATGGGATAGGTGACTGAAGTGTTGAGATAGAAGTCCCCATCTCCTAAAGCAGCAGTATGCAGCACAAAGAATCAGAATCACCAGCTGCTACATGAAAAGAAAAGGGACCAGCCCTTTCACTAGTTGGTACAACCAGTCCAGATCAAGAGAATCTGTGTTACTGGTACACTGCTTTTTGGTCTTCTATTATGCCTGATTGTTTTCTGCGTAGTGGATGCACTACAGGCCTATAAATTAGTGCTGGAACACAGTAAAAATAAGAATTTTGTTCTGCAACATCAGTTTGCCCCACAGCTGCTGGATTCTTAGCCCATGGCCAGGTGCTATTTGGTTCATAAATCTCCTTTAAATGTCTTGTCTTCTGTTATTTTCTGAACAGTGTCTTTTAAAAAGAATCCTGTTCCGTTTAAGGCATTATCTTGCATGTTACTCCTCGTTTTACATGCACCAAGTCCCAGCTCATTGATTCCATATGTATGTTGGATTAGTTGTGTGTAAGAGCAGATCTGGGGAAAAACAACAACAATGGAAACACAACCCCAATCCTTCCCCTCCCCTCCACAAAGCCTCAAATTACCCATATTTCCCAAGTCTTGGAACCTTACAACTTTATTTTCCATAAAATCAGGTTATGTTCTATTACAATGTCTTCAATCAGGATAAACAGGACAGCAGCTTGTGTGCATTTAACCTTTGTGAAGACTACAATTCCATTAGCTCTCTGAACCGTTTGTGGGTTTTTTTGTTGTTTGTTTGTTTGTTGTTTTTTAATTTTTTCTTTTCTTTTCTTCCCCTCCCCCCCCCCCTTCTGCTGCTTTGGCTCCTC
>WAAE01018478.1:0-18118 GCA_013400495.1 Nicator chloris | reverse complement strand
CCCCCCCCCTTTCTGTGAATCTGTCCACTGCTAGTGAATGAGTGGCTTGACCCACTTTTTTGACATAATTACTAAGCAGCTTGTCTGGCTCTCTGCAGTGTGTTTTACTGACTTTCAAGTGTAGCAGTTACTGGAGGGAGAAAAATAAAACCAACCCAAACCCCTTGTGTTTTTTTAACAACCTTCTTCATACGTCTTTTTGCTTTTATTAAGCAGGTTCCTGCTCTTTATTAAGCAGGAGCCACATTTTTTTTTTTTCTTTCAACATACTGGAAGAATAGTATGTAGATTGCTTTCTCCTTGTTTTGTGTTATGATGCTCCCTTTACTAATGCTGACTTTTCTGTGGACTACAGCAAACCTGTACAGGTTCTCTGCGTATGCCGAGACAAAACCAACACAGAATATTAACGATGAGCCTTAAACTAGGATATTTATGCACAAATAAGTTTCTCTGTCCTGTTAGTTTCTTAGACTTTACAGCATTTAGTGTATCAGAAATCGGCATTGTGCCCCTGAGATGTCTTACTGACTCAAAGCCAGTTGCCAATACAGTTCTGTTGAATATGGCCCTGCAACTTTATGTAGGTAACAAATGTGATAATAACACTTCCAAATGAGTAAGAATGGGATCTCTAACCTGAGAAGGTATATTGTCACTGCACATTAGAGACTGTTGCTGGTTTTACTGTTCCATTCTCTCAAATGTTTTTAAAATGACAGTTTTTATACCTATAACTCAATTAACCTTACCTTCTGGTGTAGAATAAATAGTACTTTTTCTATTCTGAACAGGTGGGGTTTAGCACTGCTTGGCACTGCTGTCAGGTCCCTCTTGTGAAATTTACATACTTTGTACTGGGAATACTGAAGTCAGATATGCTGGCAAATAGAACTGAGACATCTGTTCTGCAGCTGGAAAGCAGCGTTCTCCTTAGGGTTTCCTTAATCACCTACGGTGAGACTTCATGCCCTAGATTTTCACAGTGCTTTCCTACCCAGGACATGGATGATGCATAGTTGTGCCTAGGACGTGCTTCTCTAGCTTCTCCAGCGCTTTAGTGATGCTTCTGCATGTGGCAGCTTTGGGAGGTGGCCAGTGCTGCTGTACCTGACCAGATTTTCATTCATTTTCTGTGGTGGCCTCAAGCTTTTGTGGTGCTTTAAGTTGTTGGGGTTTCTACTGGATATCAAAAATGGAATGAAGAGTAGTGAGCAGGTAGTGAATGCAACTAGTTATCTCAGTCATTGTGCTAATTGGAGGCAGTGTTATTATTAGTTTCTCTTGAGCTGCTAGTTAGCGTTGAAGAATGTTGTTTTGCTGACCTATGTGAATTTTCATGCTTAGGATGATCTGTAGACATCCTAGGAGATGACCAACTGATCAGCTGTTTTCTTTTAGAATTTCTTACTATAATTTTCAGTATCTTTTAATTTTGGTAATTATAATTCCACAGGATGAGGGAGTTAAGCTGTCACTTCCTGCAAATGCAAAATCATCTTGTAAAATATGGGGAAATGTGTATTCTGTTTTTCCTGCTTCTTGTGTATATCATTAACTGTCCTAGAGTGGAAACTTCTTACCTTGTCAATAACTACCTCCTGAGTTCAGCAATAATTGGCAAGGTATACACTCCTCTGGTGGATTCAGTATACTGGCTCAACACTGCAGATTCTTCAGAGTCTGATGTTTTGATTTGCAAATGCTTGACATTACTTTTGGAAACTCTGGTGATGAACTTTGTTTTGCTGTAAGACTTTCCTTGCCTTCATAAGATACACTTCTTAAAAAATCCTTTCTTCAGAGAAGTGGCTTTGAGCATAAAAGGTCAGTGTTCTTTGGAGTTGGTTAATACAGGCATAGTCCTCAAAGATGCTGAAGTGTGGCACCTCAGTGATGCAGGGTTTTCTCCCGTTAGAAGTGGGGAAGAAAGTACTTTGTCTGATAGTCACACACCTGTCAATGGGACTGGAACTACAGAAACTGTTTTTCCCACATGATTCCAATTTTTAGTCATGCGAAGGGCTAGTCAGTGTTTTTCAGAAATCTGTATTAAAGTGATGGAAACCAAAGGTGGAGACAAAACACCATACCCCACCCCCATAAAATATATTGGACAACTCCAGTCTGGGATGGGATTAATTTCTGTATTTTGTTGTTTAGAAGCACTTTTGTTTCATTGTTCTTTTAAGAATGTTTTCTGAAATGTTAAGCACCGTTTTACTAATAAGCAATGTAAAAAAGCATGACGAGCAGTCACATAGCTTTAGCTCACAATAAAATGTTTTGTTTGTCCTGTTATTACTGTTTTCTTGTCTGTTTATCAGATTAAATGTCCAAAACTAAAAGCCTTTTCATTAAACTTGAAGCCTGTTAAATTGCTGCTGGTTTTAAAAAAAAATTAAAAACATCAGGTGTTGTATACCAGATGATGGAACAATAAATATGTAAATAAATGAGTTTCTAAAGAACATAACTCAAGTTCTTAAAACTAATGTAAACAGAAGTGCTACTTCCTAAATAAATGTGCTTAAACTGAAAGTGTGTGCTTATCCTAGTCTTGCTAGATCATGGTGGAAACCAGGAGGTTTCACATAACTAATTCCAGTGGTCATGGTGAAGTCCTGAAAAATTTGGAGCAAATTTCCTTGGCTTCAAAATGGCTTTGCTTTTCCTTGGGGGAGAGTGCTGCGGTTAATTGTGAGTTAACAATATAATTTCTTTACTTATCCCCATTGCCCTACCATTTGTAATTCTTTGTCTTGTGGCTGCATCTAGACTGCTTACAGCTACGGGGGTGTTCTATTATCACAGTTACATCCTGAAGATAAAATTAGTCCAACTTTAGTTTTTAAGACTCATTTTAATATTACATATCTGGCAGCATTAGGGGTCTCCTAAAAAACAGCCATGACCAATGCCTTCCACACATCATCATGTCAATCACTGCTAAATCAAACCAGCCAAATAAAAATCAATACAGCAAGGAGGAAAAAAACCCAGTGTTTTGGACTGAAGCATATGAGCTGTTCCTGCTTCTGTCAAGGAATAATTCCTCAGGACAGAAAGACATCACTGGTGTCTATCCAAGGTATCTGTCTTCGGCTGAAATACTACTGCTTGGAGGTACATTTTGAACCACTAAAATTATTTCTGTTGGTAATTTTGTGTCTAGGTTACTGACATTCAAATATTCTTGTAGAGGAGATAATCAGATAAAATTAGTGAAGAAAGAAGAGCATGAAAAAATATATCCCACCATTTGCTATTTTGAAATCTACAGAGATTTTGTTTTTGACAGCATATATACCCTGCATGTATGCTAGTGTTAGATACTGGTGTATCTCAGATGGAGACCTGTTTATTTCTGTATTTTAGTGCTCTAAGTTTGCCAGAGAAAAGTGAGAAAAAGTTAGTTAAAACTTTCTTCCTTTTTTCTTTATTCCCCTTGCTTGTTTGGGTGGGGTTTGTTTTGGGGTTTTTTGTTGTTTTTTTTCCCCATGCTATTTTTCTGCAAATTTCCAAATATGTTGTGAACTTGTGACATCCAGCCTGTTTCCTACAAGGGTTCATACAGCTCTGGAGAAGAGAGGTATGCAACTTTCTCTAAGTTATTTTTTATTCTGTGTATCATGATAAAACAGAAAATACATGTAGTAGTGAAGGCAGAAAAGTATAATTTAACTAAAATCTATCTCTCAACACTTTTGGGATTATTTCAGGTGCTGTGTTGTAGCTATATTAAAAAAACCCCACGTTTTTCAGAATATCAGCCTACAAACAACCTATTGAGCAAGGCGTGATGTTTTTACCACATTGTTTTGAAAATTCCACTTTTTTGGCAAGTGTTTACTGTAAGAACAATCTGTTCTTTCTAAGTCTGTAACTTCTGTTATTTTCAAATCACATTTTAGCAATTCCTAAAAGGCCTCAAACTTGCCTCAGTTTTAAGACGTCCTTGAAGAGTGTTAGTTTTGTTATATGCAGAATGCTAGTATCAGCTGTGCTATTGTAGAATTTTTCTTCTGGGAAAACACTTCTGCAAGTGCAGAATAGTTTCTAATAACTGACTATTGGCCTCTTCTGGGAAGAAATACCCTGTGACATCAAATAAATCAAAAAGCCCGACACTATGTCAATAATGAAGTAACCAAACAACATTGTGGAGCAAATTATACAGTGGTTCACCTGAGTTCTGATTTCCTCATTAAATTTGAATAAAGGCAGCAGGCGCAGTTTGAATTTCTTGCCTGTCATCCAGATTCTATAAAGCACAAATCTATTTTCTGCAAATAGTTTCCAAAGCTTCTTCCATACACTGGAAAAAAGCTTACTGATTACAGCCAGGAGTTGAGAATGAGGTCTGAGATATTAAATGAATGTATCTTATGGAGTACAATTACCTGATCAGTCTGATAGCTGTTCTTAATTAATGATACTGTGTCCTCTAAGGACTAGATACACTCAAAATCTGGAAAATAAATATATTTTTAATCAATAAATCACATGCTCTGCAAATGCACAGGAACACGAGACAATACACACAACGTAATTGTGAAGCACACTTAACTGTGAAGCAGATTAAAGACTGGCTTGTTCCTGGTTTAATTTGATGTATAGGCCTATCTCTCACTCATAGTCAGGTAAATATTTTGGTATGTTTTACAGAACAGGTGAGATGCAAATAACATTGTTAACCAGTTTGAGTATGGGTACTGGAGAACTGAATAGACTCTTTTAAGGAACAAAGATTAAGGCAGTGTTACAGAAGGTTGTTTCAAGTTTCTTCCTAGGCACAATAGTCTTAATAAAATATCTCACTTGGATTTTTGTTCCTCTCTTTTCCACTTACTTTGCAAATAATAATAATAATAAATAAGCTGGTTTGTGAATAAATCTTTCAGTACGTTCAATCCCATGCAGGTGCTTTGCAACACAATTTTTCTTAAGAGCTATCGGAACTTCCAAGATGACTTCTGTATTTCGTTGTACTTCCCATGCAAAGCGGTCCTGCCGCACACATTCCTTCTGACAGGAGCTTCTGGGCACAGCGAAGCGATCTGCTGGCCACCCACACCGGGGGACTGTCACCTCGCAGCCCTCATGTCCCGGTGTTCCAGAGCCTCGGCAGCAGGAGCCGGCAGCAGGAGCCAGCAGCAGAATCCTCTCTCACAGTCTGCTTTGCATAGCAGCGCTCTGGGATGGGGTTACACTGCGAGCAGATCCCTCCTCTGGACTGGGATGCTTCTGTTCATCATATTCAGAGCAACGGGAGCGCTTCTAAGAATCTCCGCACACAACAACGCGACAAAATTTTCAACATAACTCCCGTAGTTTGGAGAGCTGCTGTCATTTGGGGGTTTTGCTGGGGAAGGGAAAGGCCTTTTGCAGGCTGTGTCCTGAGTGCCCTTAACGCCGAGCACGGCGGCAGGGCGAGGGCTGGCGGTGGGGACGGAGGAATGCTCGTAGTGGGAAGCGAACCCATCCTTGTGGAATTGCTGTAGTGGACTATCGTGACAGACTATGACAGGCCTGGGGCTACGACAGTCTAAAGCTGTGCCATGGGAGGTTTAGGTGGAATACTAGGAAGAATTTCTTCATAGAAAGGGTGGTTAGAGGGGCTGCCCGGGAAGTGGTGGAGTCACCATCCCTGGAGGCGTTTAAAGGAAAGACTGGACGTGGCACTCAGTACTATGGTCTAGTTGACGTAGTGGCGTCTGGTCACAGGCTGGACTCAGTCTCTGATGGTGACCACCCGTCGCAGCCCCCTCCTTGGACTCCCGCAGGCAGATAAGCGGCAGAAGTGCGCTGAGGCGGCACAGGAGACCTCTATGGCCCAAGGTGGGCCGCCACCCCAGCCTGCCCCCGGCTGGGGAGGAGCGAGGGAAGTGCGGGTTGGGCCGCACATCCCGCGGGATCAGGACGGGGCCGCAGCCGGCTCCCGGCGGGCGCCGCTTCCGCCACGTGTCCCCCCGGGCCCGCTCGTTGCCGCGGCGACGGGAACCTCTCCCGCCCCTTCCGGCCTCGCATGGCGCCGTCTCTTCCGCTGCGGGGAGTAATATGGTGAGTTGCCCCTGCTGGGGGCAAGGAGGGAAGGGGGAAGGAAAGTCGTGCGTGGAACGGGGTGAGGAGGCGGCTGGAAGTGCCCGCTCCCTCGCCGGGCCGGCGGCGCCGCGGGCTATCCGGGCTGGCGCGGCCCATAACGGGCCCGGGGGCAGCGCGGGGCGTCGCTGCCCGTGCGGTGTTTGCTCCTCGGGGCTCTCCGCCCGCCCCTCGAGCGCGGTCACCGGGCCGCGGCCGGCCGGCGCCGCGGGCAAGGCCCGGGTGGGTGCCGGGGCCGTGGGGGGCTCCTGTGCCGGAGCTGCTTCTCGAACGGGGTCGCCGGGCTGCGGTCTGAGCCTCGGAGTTCTCCTTCAGCGGCACATTGGTCAGGGACATGGGACTCGCCGCAGGACAAACAGGTTACCGTGCACTTGTTCCTCGGTGTCGGGGCTGTCACTCTGTGGCTCGCTTCTCAAAGACAAAACGCGTTCTTTTGGGAACGACCCCCGCGTGTGCGTGTTCATCTGGGCGGCGAAATGTTCCCTTTTCATGCTGAGCACCGCTGAAGTGACATCGGTATCAATGACAGGTGCTGTCACCTGTTGGAGCAGCCAGTGCCGCTCGCCGCAGAAACACGTCTTCTGGAGCTCTTGTAGCGCCTCAGGGCTGAGGCGTGGGGCAGCCGCCCTGCCCAGCACCGAGCTCTCGGCAGAACTGTAGGATCTAGGGACGCTTTAATGCCAGGGTGCAACACGTGCTGAGCTGGAGCTTGCTTCCAGCGGTGGGCTGTGGCCTGCGTGAGCTTGCACGGGGTCCCCTGTGGCACAGAGTACACAGCTCTGATGCACGGCATCCTTTGTAAACAGGGAGGTGTGGCACGGTGTGGCTGGGCAATGGACACGGTGCCAGCAGTGTGGGAAAGCAGTGGGTGCAAAGGCTATGAAGATGTGAAGGGTCTGGGAGGGAAGCCATGTGAGAAGCAGCTGAGGTCACTTGGTCTGTTCAGCCTGGAGGAGACTGAGGGGAGACCTCACTGCAGTGACAACTTCCTCATGAGGGCAAGAGGAGGGGCAGGCACTGATCTCTGCTCTGTGGTGACAGTGACAGGACCTGAGGGAATGGCCTGGAGTTGTGTCAGGAGAGGTTTAGGTTGGATGTTAGAAAAGGTACTTCACCCAGAGGGTAGTTGGGCACTGGATCAGGCTTTCCAGTGCTATGGTCACAGCACCAGCCTGACAGAGCTCAAGAAGTGCTGGAACAATGCTCTGAGGCACTTGGTGTGACTCTTGGGGTGTCCTGTGCGGGGCCAGGAGTTGGACTTCGATGATCTTTGTGGGTCCCTTCCCACTCAGGATATTCTGTGATTCTTTGTGATTCTGTAACACAGCAGCTTTCATAAGCAGGCTGTCCACTGCCTGTTACAAAAGCTTTCCTAGGTGTTTTGGCATCCTGCCTGTCTATTAAGAATTAAAATAACCATGTAATGATTTGCTAGTAAAGAAAAGAGTAAGTGCCAATGTTTTGTCCCAGATGAGCTAAACTTGGGATCTGTAGTAGTGTTTAAAGTTTAATTCATGGCACACTTGTATTTCTCAGATAATGTGAAATGCAGCTGTGTTGATAAAATGTCTGAAAGTTAATTGAATTTATTTTGGTGAAGAGCCCATTAGTATGTCTTTTTGCCTTCTGCTGGCAGCTAAGGTGTGATAGCTTAAAATCAATCCTTATTTAATCTGGCCCCAAACTGCTGCAGATGACAGACCATCCATTACAAGTCTACAAATTTCTATTGCAAATCAGAAGGGCTTTTCACGTGGAAAGCTTACTTCTTTGTGGGGAGAGCAGAATGGAGGACAACCAACTAGAAGCTTGGACCCTTTGAGGAAAGGGAGACAAGTGTCATGGCAGATGAATTTTCCTGGTGGTCTGCTCCCTGTCACACTTGCAGGCGAGCCATGTAGCACCCCTTTAGGTTAAATCAGAGCCAAGATTGTTGGTACACCTCATTTTGTTACTGGCCCTGTGTCCTCATCACCAGCATTGTATTTACTTCTGTAGTGGGTTCTCCTTTATAGAGCTATAAACAATATTTTCCTGTTTAATAAATCCGTTGCCTTTGGGTGGGAAGTATGTTTTGATGAAGAAAGATATTTGTGTTTTCAGACTGTCTTGTAGTAGTTTCATCTAAATGAAAGTTAAAACCCACTCTTTAAATGATACTTCCGTGTATTTTCCAGTAAATCTGAGTTCTAGATTATGTCTAAATGAAGCTTGATTCTAAGTCATTTGTCATTTTCTAATGTAATAACCTTGTGAAATGGTTACCAAAATATTATTGAGTTTAAAGTTTGTGATATTTCGGGTTAACAAAAAATTCACCCGAGTCGTTGATATAGTTGTGAAAATAGTTCATAAATGAAGATTTCCTTTTAGCTAATTTAAATTATGGTTTAAGTAAAGTTTTTAATTAAAACTATTGTTGTTTTTTTTTTTTTAAGGGGACAATACACTTGTTCCGCAAATCACAGAGATCATTGATTGGAAAGTTAACACATGAATTTAGGTTGGTTGCAGCAGACAGAAGGGTAAGTATTGCTTAAGAAGAATCATAATTATAATAAAAATACATTAGCTGTAGTAAGTTAAAATACGCTATTAAGTATATTAAGAAATTTTTTCTTCGAATTTTTCTACTGTGCTTAAAAAAAAATCTTCGAAGCTGTATTGCTTCTGTACATTGTCCCTGTGAATAAGTGTTCTCCAGAATTATACTTATATCTGATGTGTTCAGTAGAACTGTACTCACTAATACAAAGTTGTACAAGTTGGTCTTCAAAAGTCGCATGCTGTGTGCTGTAATAAAATGCAAATATTTTAGATGGATGGGGATTTTTTTAGACCAAAAAGGTATTTTAAGCATGGTGGCATTCATAGATGAGTTTTAAAATAATCTGTAAAGTTTAAAATAGAGTCAGGGCTTGCTGTTCTGGAATGAGTGGTGAATTTTTGGGAGGGAGGAGAAGCCAGTTCTGTTTGCGTGACCAAGTACTGCAATATTGTTTTTTAAGACCAGATAGATCTATTTCTGTCTTGTAAATTTTGGAAGGTGTAAAATACATATTTATTCTCATCAACAGTCCTGGAAGATTTTACTGTTTGGTGCTATAAATTTAATATGTATTGGCTTCCTGCTCATGTGGTGCAGCTCTACAAACAGCATAGGTAGGTGGCTTTCATGTACTGAAACTACAACAAAGTACCATGTGTTCCTTAGCTTGTGAAGTTCCAGCTGACTGAAAAAGCCAAGTCCAGTACTTAATGGAGTTAGGGGTTTGCACAGCCAGGTTCAGAAAGTGCTTCCTTTTGATTTGCCACAGTCAGCTTAGAAGCATTTTTCACAGACAAATTTGGATGGGTGAAAGTCCTTCAAAGTCCTTCAAAGTTTGCACAGTCCTGCTGGTCATTTGCTTCCTGCAGTAGCTTCCTCATCTTTAAGACTGAAAACCAGTAGACTTTTGAGCTACTAGTCCTCAAACCTGTTGCTTGTGTAAGTAGCACCAGTGAGATGCAGAGACCCTCACTTGGAGTTGAATGAGGATGTTTGTAGCGTGGAAAAGGCTTAAGACTTCTTTGCTTCCAAGGAATGCCCAGCAGTAGCCAAAACACTGGAGTGTTTCCAACACTTGTGCAGCTGCCACTGCAAAGCACAGCACTGTGAGGGCTGCTGTGGGGAAATGAACTCCAGATCAGTCAGACCCAATGAAGTTTTGTGTGCCTTCTGCTTTTGGACAGGGGCTTCAATGTGCTTCCCATCACCTGTACTGAGAATAGAATGCTTTTTAGTTTTTGATGCAGGTTTTCTTGCAGTTTCAGGATAGGTTAGAGATGCAACACAAGTAAAACATTCAGTTCAACCTACTTTTCACTGCAGTAACGCAGATAAGAGATCTCTTACTTTGGTACGTGATGTGTTTCTGGAAGATCTCCTGACTTCCCAGTACTTAAATTCCTACTCACAACTTAGTCACAAATGGGATACCTTTTGTATCTGGGCTTTATTATGTGCTTTAGTTGCATAATCAGCCTGCTTATGGCATGAAATATATTGGTGTCTTTAGAATTGCAGAGACTTGTTCTATCAGCAGAGGCAGTTTATATAGGTAGAAGATTGAAAAGAGCTGCACAAAAGAGACTTGGAATACAAGTGATTTTTGCATTGAAAAATTAAGTATTAAGTTTAATACTTAATTAATAATTTAATGTTTAATTAAGTTATTAAATTAATTATTTATTGAATTAAAAACTTAATTAATAGTTTAATTAATACTTTTCTTTACAGCTTTAACTGCTTACACATATTTGACAATCTTTGACCTTTTCAGGTGAGTTTTTTTTCCCCGTTTTGTCTTACAGTTTATTTTGTCTGTATATTTCTATACATTTAAAATTTGCTTATGGATTCAAAGACATGTAACTTAGTCATCAGTATAGAAATAGTAGCTGATTTAAATGTAGCTTAAATGAGTATAAAATTGCACACAATAAACAGATTGTAAAACCCACCACAGCTGTATTGAGAATGACTAGTAGCTGATCAGTTCAGTTACGGATTTCTCTGTGCAAATGCTTGACAACATAAAACAGTGTAGCACAAAACTGTTGTCTGGTTGTTCTCTCAGAACATTTGCCTAATGCCTTAGTCACTGATTGTGAAGTAACCCTCAGTTTTAACATCAGGAAACAAGAAGCATGTAATTCTATTTCAAAAATATTTCTCAAGCAGGGTACCAAGTACTCTGCCCCATAAGGTCATTAGATATTTTCAATATTTTTCTTGTTTTCTAACAAAATTATATTAAAACAACTTTTAGTATGATAGTTCAGAACACTGATAATACAGACATGAAATATATTCAGTTCTCATCCAAGATACTGGATGGTAGCGGTGATTGGGAAATAAAATGTATATATTTTAAAAATATTAGCCTACATTATTTTCCTTGCTTTCTCACTATCTTACAAAAGGTGTAGATCAGCTTTCTGAGTCATAGGTATGTCCAGTATATGCTATAACTTACCTGACTTACAGTAAAACATTCATAAATGACATCAGCAAACATGCAGAAACAAAAGTGACTTGTTGGGATAGGCACAAAAAAAATTTGATCCCTGACTGCATAGAATTAAGATTTAACTTCAATGAATCTTGTATTTCTCTTAGAATTTTGTATCTACTGAATTTTTGTTGTCTTGACTCAAAATACCTTTCTCACCTTGGAGAAAGTGTTGATGTTGTACTTCCATTCGTTTGGAATGGTTTTTTTCTTTTAGTTTTAGAAGAAGGTAGAACACCCCTGGCACTCTTATCATAGGTTAATTAGGGGTTGGATGAGAAGATTATTCTAACTCACAGCAATCTCTTTCAGGAGTTTTGATTTGCTGTAAGGGAGAACAATGCTCAGTAATTCTGCTGCAAAAATCACTTTCTGCTTCTTTTCTTTTTGTCATTTTCCTGGTTGTATATATTAGTCTTACTGAGATTATGAATTTACGGCTTTTTATATGAACAGTATTACTTCCTGTGCTTTTACTTTTATTCTACACAGCTGAGGATCACGTAGTGAGGATGTGATTGTTCATCAGTTGTAGGGACGAGTTCTTGATCCAGTCTGATTTAACATTGTTATTGATTACAAAAGGACTGCATGAAACCACAGATGGCACTGAATCCATGTGGGTTCCAATTGAAAAAAATGTTCAATAGAGAAAAAAATTGTTCAATAGAGGAAAAATAGGCAAAGGAAACTATACTCATCCTTGAAACGTTCTGACTACTACCATGGAGATTCCAAAATTACTGGAATTCTAGATGTTCAATATGAGAGAAAAATTTGGACAGAAGATAGGAAGAGAGACCTGTGGCTGTCAGTGAATGGCCAGTTAGATTAGAGCTTGTGTAGGTGAATACAGCCAAAGGAGGTTAATCTGTTTTGGCCATATACATAGAGAAATTACACTGTGAAAAAGAAAGGCAATACTTGGTCTGGCCTTAATCTAGAGTACTAAATCTAATTCATGGTATATCTCTAAAAGAAGACTTTAATGGAGAGATTTCTTTGCTTTTTCTTTCACTCTTCTGTCTTGCTTATCAGCTTCCTTGTAATTTAAACAGCCTTTCTCAGGTTACAGCATTTCTGAGTTCAAAAAGCACATGAGGAGCATTTAGAACGTGACTGTGACAGTGATGGAGGTTGAGTTCAGGGCAAGATGTGGCTGTATTCATTTGTTGAGTTCTGGTGGCTCAAGTGTGTATTTGTAGACTATGCAGTTTGTAAAAGCTGCTGTTATTTATCACTAATTCTCCCCCTTTTTTCAGTTTGGTAACATGTCTAATAAGCTACTGGGTAATGATGAAGAAACCCAGCCCAGTCTATTCATTTGGGTAAGTACAATAACAAGGTGTAGTGTTTGATAATACAACATTTCATATGTTTCTCACTGTCATTGCCTGGATCCCTGAACAGCCATCAGTAATGCTCTGTATGTGAAAGAGCCTAAACCTACTGTAAAGTAAATTACAGAGTAGGGGATGGACAGGGAGAAGAATTAAGAAATGCTTAATTTTAAGGTGTCTGATGAGTGGAGTGTTAAAAAAAACCTGAAAATAATGCCTATTCCATAAAACTTCCAGTTTCTTCCCATCTGTCTGCTATTGAATGAATTAGAAAGAGTAGGTGTATCCTGCTGGTTCTTGCACAGAAAAGATTCTATTGGATGCGTTGTTCAATGCTCAGTGTTTCTAAACTTAATTCTCAAATTTCAGGTTTGAAAGGTTTGAAGTTCTAGCTGTATTTGCATCTACAGTTCTGGCACAGCTTGGTGCTCTTTTTATACTGAAAGAAAGGTAGGATTATGTACTGTTTTCTTTAATTTTTTAACATATGATGATATAGTCCAGATCAACCAAAAGCACATGCATTCTACGAGTGCTGTATGTAGAGAGATACTTTAGAAAAAACTTAAAAGATTAAAAAAAAATATTGCTAAACCTGACTGCTTGCTTACATTTATTACACTACATGTAGGCTTTAGATCTAAAGATGGGAATTGATAAATGTACTTAAAAAGCTCTCTAGGGAAAGATTTAATGGTTTTAAGAATACTTTTTTATAAAAGGTTGCATCATTAATTTAATGCATTTCCTTATGCATCTTAACTTTCTTAAGTTCATTAACAAATAAAACTTTTTTGGTTTTACTTCTGTTACTTTTTAAAGTCAAAGAAGCTTCATAATATATCAATGATCTGAATGTTTAAAGCATCAACTTCTTCACTCCCTCAAAGTTTGCTCAAGTATTAATTTGCCATACCATCTATGCTTGGAAGCGTTTGTATTTTGGGAGGTTAGCCTAAAACATTATTTTAGTTTTTAAAGATGAAGAGGCTTTTGTTAACATCTGGAATTTAAAACGGCAGCAGTGTGCCTTCCCTTTTTCTAATCAAGTGCTCTATTTTCTGTGTAAATGGCTGTATTAATAACTTAGCAACTTTATACTATAAGGTCAATGTATTGAACTGATGGTCCACTGGAATGAATCACCCTCTGTCAAAACCTCCAAGTTTTCCAACATCTATTTTAGGAAATTCCACAAACTTAGCAGGTTTTTTCTGTTACAGCTGAAGCTCATTTGTTAACTCACTGGTGGGTGAAAAAAGGTCTATATCTCCACCACAGTATCCAATGTCTACTTTATTTGACCTTGCTTAGTGTGAGGCTTTAAGTTAGGAATTTCAGACTTAGTTTGTTGTAGTCACCAACACTGGTGGTGGTGCCAGTAGCAATATTTTTTTGCATGTTCATTTACAAGCATATTTTTATCATGTAGGCAGCATTCATGGAAGCTAGCACATATGTGGCACAGTTTGGAAATATTTGGGAAACCTAAATCACATCTGCTTTGATTCAGTGTAAAATGCTTTCATAGCTTATAAAAGTTGCTGTGTTTATTTAAGCAATCCATTTTTTGCAGTACTGTATATCAGTTTTTGTTTATGAATGGCAGCTAATGCTACAGCACTGTAAAAACATGCTTTGGGTATCAAGGCTTTACTGTATGAATATAACTCAAATTTTCAATTATTCTTGTAGTGTGGAGCGGTTTCTGGAACAGCCTGAGATACACACGTAAGAAATTATTTTGACATGTAAAATGTGTTATTGTCCTTTTGCGTTTCTAATTCTTATCCAGCATATATTAGTTATGCAAGTACTTTCAGTATCAAATTGCTTTTGGTGCCTTGGCATTTGTTTCAAACCATGTGCAGGCTATAATGTGAACAACTCTTTTCAAGGTACAATTGAAATTTAGTGCTCATGTTCTCTCAAATCATGATCTAACTATATATTGCTGCTTTTCCTAGTTCAGTTCCTTTTGTTTCTTGTGGTCTGTTGGAAGACCTGGTATGTGGGGGGGAAGGATGCTGTAGTCAACAGGGAGCTGAAGGTTTTGCAAAGAGAGTTCAGACAATAAAGAGGACAGAGAGAGGAAAAGAAAATGTTACGGGGCAAAGGAATGGGACATGGACATATGTTGAAGTAGTTCTAGAAGAAGGCTGAGGGTATATGGCATAATTCCATAGAAAGCTAAGCTTCTTAGCTGTACTGCTGAGGGGACAATGTGTTTGTATCTTCAAAGGGCAAATATATATGTGTGTGCATATATTGAATTAGTTAAGAGCTGTTACTCAACTTTATGAGCATTATGTGATAACAATAATGTACGAAGTTCAGTGATCTCATATAACCCTTACAGTGATAATACACTGCTGGTTATTAAGTATTACACTAATTTATCCTACTTGTTTGCAGCCTCAGTTAACAAAACCAAGCAGAGTGTTTTGATACTGTTATTGGTAGTTACAGCTTGATGACATGTTCTGTGATGACAGGAAATGAAGACACCTTTTTTCCTCTCCCTAGGGGACGACTGCTGGTTGGTACTTTCGTGGCTCTCTTTTTCAACTTATTTACAATGCTTTCCATTAAGAATAAGCCTTTTGCTTATGTCTCTGAAGGTATGTGATAAGTAAGACTGTAACAAGAATTGAGAAAAAAATGTTAATGTTCCTATTTTTATCAAGGTATAATTTATCTGGTAACTTCCTTAACTACTGGGTGTATATTATTATTACCTTTGGTAATGTAACTTTGTGCAGTAGAATTGCCATCTGATTTTCAACTTCAGTTTTCTTATAAGCTCTGAGTAGTATGAGGTCATTAATATGATAAACCAAGTATTTTAATGCTGCAGTATCCTTTATTTTTGATCTTTTGAATTCAACCAGTGACGGTCATGTGACAGATACCAGAACTTTCAACACATTTTATAGATGTACTAATGGATTAAAAATAAGTTAATGCAATAATTCTTTTTAAAATATTTTACCTTTTTGCATTGTGAAGTAGGTTTGCAGTCATTCCTACAATTGTAAATTGTCCTGTTACAATTGTCCTGTAAATTGTCCACAGATATAAATATCTATTATACATTATCTTATATAAAAGATAATGGTTAGAACCTGCACATGTATTTGTATTTAATCAGTTCAGATTATTATGAGAGATGGATGCTGCAACATGTTCCTGGAAAAGACAGTCTTGGGGATTTTTCAAATGCCAGGGTATCTGTTGAGATATATTTACTCATTCACAGTGTATTTATTGGATTCTTACCTTAAAATAAAAATTATGTGTACTTTAAAATGTAGTAACTTTAAATTGGTACTTAAAATTGTGGTAACTTTATTACCTTCTCTCTTTCACAGCTGCCAGCACAAGTTGGCTTCAGGAACATGTTGCAGATCTTAGTAGAAGGTAAAGCTTTGTATTGTTTTTCAAAATCATGAGCTTCTAGAAGGCAGTGTTGGTTTTGTGTGTATAATAACAACTTGGAGGGGTATTGAGGCATAAACTTGTATTAGAGCTTTTAAAATACCTTTACCTGCTGTAGGTCTCATGTATGAAGTCTGAAGCAAACACTGTCTCCCATATTTCCCAGATACATCAATCTAACAGAAATACATCTTTCTGGGTATCTTTTCTTTTAAATCTATGTGTTCAGTACCTTGTATGTAATTCTCTTGGGATGAGAATAGGAAAACTAGCATTATCCTGCACAGGCTTGAACTGCATTTCACAACATGCATTACCAAGTGATATATTTTGTAATAATTTATGTTTATTTACTTTGTGGGCTGGACAAATGGTTCAGATGGTTGAGTTTCAATGTGATATATGAAACAGGTTACTCACTGAACCATAGCTATGGAAACTCCTCACCTGTCCAGTGGGAAACTGGAAAGTCTGTGTCTTCAAGGGATATAAGCAGTGTTGCTCACTCATCTTGTCTGTTAACTG
The DNA here is from genome assembly GCA_013400495.1 of Nicator chloris. NCBI lineage: Eukaryota > Metazoa > Chordata > Aves > Passeriformes > Pycnonotidae > Nicator > Nicator chloris. The sequence goes on along the minus strand of WAAE01018478.1, from coordinate 1,659 downwards.
TCTTGATTGTATTGGATATCTGAATGCAAGATAACGTTGTTTGCAAATAGCGTTGTCAGATGTCAGGGAATTTTTTTTTAATCCATACATGTTCTTCCAACTATCTGTCAGTATCAAAAGAAAAATGTTAAACCAAGTTGTAAAACATGTTAAGTATGCTTCAGAACCCATCTGTTTCTGTATCTTGTGATCTTTTTTACAGTTAAGGAAAGCAGAGAATGCTTGATAACAGAAGAATTTATTTTTTTATGGGTATAAGATGTTGCATCATCAGAACCAAAATCTGTGTAATATTTTTGGAAGACTAATAATTAGGTTGCCCAAGTTATATTGTTAAAAAAAAAAGTGGATACCAATCACAGACAGTAACACAGCTTTCCTCTTATCAGTGTAGAAACACAGTTTTGAGGGGAAGGACACTGATGGATAACTTGAAGGGGTCCCAGATCAACAGTAATATAATTTCTACTGGGTTTTGAGATATCTTGTTTACAGTTAAGCCAATATGGGAAAAAAAATTCATTTGTGTGTATACAGCTATTTCAGATGTGTTATGTGAAGCAGTGCTGATTAAAAAATAGCTGCAGCCATATATAATTATGTTGATTAAAGTTCCTACAGAAGCAGGTCAGCACATGATGTCTGAACAAAAGTTGGCTTTAACCATAGCAACAAAACATTTCATGTTGTCTTTGCCTTGAAATTTTCCCGGACATAACATGCACTTACCTTCACTGGGAAGTACAGAAACTCCTTTCTCTCTTCATACTCCCATTGATAGGAAATAGCTATAAAGAAATCATTTTCCCAGCATTCCCTCATTCATTGTTTTGGTCTCCTCTTATTCAGCTAGCTGCTCTTCTTGCTTCTTTCAGGCTCCATGAATTAGTTAGCTTTGGCTTTAGAACACTTTTGCACACCAAGGTGGCAGATGGATTGAAGGCTGGTGATACGTAAATCTCTCGCTATGTACATCTGTGTAATACCAATACCGAACCCATGAAGTACTTGTGTTGCAGACAGCTGATACAACTGTATCATAGAGCTGTGTTCCCAGAGAAAAAACACTTGATTAATTTTTGCTGACAGCAGCCTTTGAGCAGAATTAGTGGGGCCTTTACAGTACTCATCATATGCTATGACGGAAAGGTGTGTTAGAAGTCAAATGCTAAATAATGGGTGTAGTTTTGGAATTTCAAAGTAGTGATGAAGAGCTGGCTGACAACTGCTTTTTCTGTTTTGTTGCAGTATTTGTGGAATTATCCCAGGATTGAGTAGCATCTTTCTGCCACGGATGAACCCTTTTGTCTTGATTGATATTGCTGGAGCTCTGGCTCTTTGCATTACATATATGCTCATTGAAATCAAGTATGTGCAGTTGTTGTTTTAAAACAGTAGCTCTTTTTTATCCACTCTGTGGGAAAATACATTTTTTACATGAAAAGCATGATCTGATCTAGAGCTGCATTTTGTATGAATGGCATTGCAACTCTGTGAATGCATCTCTCTATTGTCCAAGATGAATGAGAGTTCAAATGAGATTAGTATGTGTAAAATTCCCTAAGTGTATGTAATTTAAAAGAACGAAAAATAATCATAAGTAAGTGGTTCTACCTTTCAAAAATGTAAATACCAGCGTTTCTTTAAAATTGCTCTTTC
>WAAE01018476.1:0-15241 GCA_013400495.1 Nicator chloris | reverse complement strand
ATTGTGTAACTTGTACATTTTCCATGCTGTTTCCTACTTCAGCATTCATACTGATGATGGTATGCAGTTTTAGAATTAAAAATTGAAAATAAAATGTCAAAAATTCAGCTATACTAAAAAGATGGGAGACAGAAATTATTTTCAAAAGAAAAAACAAAAGAATGTGCTCTCTGGAAATAAGAACAGTTTTCAAGGTTGGATTACCAAGAAAAGCCTCTAAAAATTTTTTTTCAGCATTTCTCAGAACAAACAAGAGATGACATATGATTAGCTCAGCAGAACAGGAATAATGCACTTCTGAGGTAAAATGAAAATCTGCATGAACTTAAAGGTCATCAGAGATGGAACGTTAAAAGAGGAAGAGCTCAGAGGAAAGAAGACAGTTAATTTGATCGCTGTGGATCTGCAGTGCTCCTTCTCCCTCTATTGCCTGTCCTGCAAAAGTCCCTGAGCACACATTTGCTAAGAACTCCTTAGCAGTCTCTTCACTTTGATCGCCTCTTCACAGCCTCCCTTTACAGACTTTTGAGGAGGTACCCGGAACACCAGGTAATTCAAGTAATTTTTAAACACCTTAAGAAGCCTCTCAGCCCATTTAGTAGATTTGGGAAAATGCAACCCTGCTCTTCCTGCACTTTGAGATCTGAGAGACTGTATCAGCAGCTTATCTGGTGCTGGCATTTAAGGTGGTCTCTGCCTTCCCTCCAGTTCCTTTTGCCAGTTCAGCCCCATTTTGCACGTTCTCTGCTCCATCAGTTCCACCTTCCCCACCAGTTTGGCTCACATACACAACGCTCCTCCACCTTCATGTCTCCTTCCCCTTGCTGGTTTCTGAGGCTCTTCCCTCCTGCCCATCATCTTGTGTTTGAGATGCTGCACCAGGACATCCTTTCTCTCCTCACATGTTCAGTTCTGACAAAGCCAGAGACGAAGACAAGGATTTACAAGGATCTGGGAGTAGAGAAACCAAACCTCAGGAGAAAGTGGCAAGACACTAAACCAGTTGTTTTCAGTCCCTCCTTCAGTGTAAGGAGGTTAGACCAGCGATGGCCTGAAATCTTTTTCAACCAGAATGACTTCAGGATCACATTTTTTGTTACCATCCTTACCAATGTCCCTCCATTCTTCCATTATTTCCTGTAGTTTGGATCATAGTTAGAAGACAAGGTGAGCTTTACTCAGCAGACAGGAAAAGCCTGTAAGAACCTTTTGGGTTTTCTTGTTTATGGTGTTCTTAAAGGTAACTTGGAAGATGGAACCTTCCAGGGTAGTAAAACCAAACACTTGGAGAGCTGTGGGATAACTGTGGGTAATAAAATAGCAAATCATAGGAGAAAAAAATTAAGTTGGGGTCACAAGAAGCAGGGCTGCTCCTGTCAAGATCTCCAGATTACTGAAGGGGAAAAGTGATAGATATCTTGAATCACTTGAAACATTTAAACACCAAAAAGACCAAAATGGCCTTAGCAACTCCGTAGTGAATGGAGACAAATGTCTCTTAATCTGTAAGTTGCTCTCTGTAATAAGAAGAAAAAACAACCAAGAAGCAAATTGTGAGAGGTTTACTTTATAGGCTGTATTAAAAACTCTACTTCTGAAAAACTCTGCTTCTTAGAAGCTTTGTTGTTACCACAGACAAACAATAAAAGCCCCCAAATCAAGCATTTTTCTCTTATTTTTTAATAAGATGGTAAAATAAAAAACAATAGAAACAAATTCTTCATACTTATCCAACAAAATACAAAAAATTCCATATGCCCTCAAATCATTCAGAAGCTAATGTTCATAACTATTGCTATTAAATCTGAACTGCTCAGTGTAGACTGGAAAATGCAATTTCAGAAAGCTTCCGGAGGGAAAGGCTGTATAAATGTAAGGAATGGAGGTAATGAAGTATTAACTGGATGCTAAATTGCTGCCTATCATGTTTGCAATGGGCAGTTTACAATCTGTTCGTCCTGATGGATTTAGCACAAGGGAGCCTGAAGTCCTGGCAATTTCTGTCTCTGTCTAGTAATTGATGGCGAAGCTGTACCCACAAATCATGTGTTAGCACCAAAGGAGTTTGGGGCCCTGCTCAGCCCAAACAGCTCCACTGCACTCAGAGGAGCAGTAGTAAATGGAAAGTAAGGAAAAGTTCCAAGAGATAATAGGTTGGAATGCTAATGACCCAAGCTATAACAAAAGATGGAAATGCAATTTCTCAAAAAGTACAAACCCATTTAATATCTTAATGAGTTATTAAAAACCTGTAATAACAAGTTTGTAATTTGAAGCCAAATTAGTATTTTTCCACATTTTTTTCTTTATCCACTAAGATGTTGCACAAATTATGATGGTCTTCCTGATGTACTGCAGAAACTAACATACTTGCTGCAGAATTCTTTCCTTCTCAACAGCCAGAAACTGTATCTTTTAGGCATCTTTGTCATCTAGAGCATTAAGGAGGTTGAAAATTGTGCTCATTCCATGAAAGTAGAGGATAATTCCTAGCTTTATACAGACTTCTTATCCTATGGAATATATAAAATAAATTTCTGCCCTGATTAAAAAATGTAATTATCACACGGATTATCTCGCAACCATATAACTAAGCATGAGTCCTGAATGAACAGGAAATAGATGTGAAATCTATACTCTGCTATCCAAGTTGTTTATGCAGCAAAGCATGTTTGTCTATCATTCATATTTTCTTAATACCAAGTAATTATGATGGGAAAAAATCGAGCTTGTCAACTAAAATGCATAATTGGCATTCCCATGAAAAGATGGATAGCATAGCTCCCCAAGCTAGAAATGAGGAGGCTTTCTTCTGTGGTGTGTGATGTCTTCTTTCATCCAGAAGTGCTGGTATTTCATAGGGTGATACCTGAAACTAAAGAAAATAGTATCAGAAAAGAAAGAGGAGGTTAATTAAGTCTTCTCTAATTTATCTCAAATGTCATAATTTTTACTTCAGAGTAATGAATTCTCTTCTTTATTACAAAAGAAAACAACATTGTAACTAAAAGACAGACAAAGCAGATGATGCACATCAGATTGGAGCAAAAGACTGAGACTGATACCTGACAGCTGAGTAGTGGCTCAGGTACCTGCCCACAAGAGTGTGATATAGGAACTTGAGCAAGGCACAGCAGGCCTTACCCACTTCCATGGAAGCTGGCAATGGAAGGGTGAGCAGAGCCAGAAACGTTCAGCAAATCCACCTAGCTGAAGTGCTCTTCTGTGCCCAACTGCATTTCCCATTCTATACTGCTATAGGGCAGGACAAATTTGGAAATAATGAAATGAAAGCAGCTTTTTCCACATTCACACATGAAATGCTTCTCATTAACCATCAATGACACTTTTGAATTTGGATTGCAGTTCCCAGAGCTCACAGATTCCAATCAAGCTTATCTTACTTTTTAGGGAAATGTACAATGCTGAGAGAGGGGAAGAGGGAGGTGGAGTGGAAGTACAGGATTTCTGTACTTCTAATTTGCACACTGAGTGAAAAAGCAAATATAGCTTGTCACCCATTCTGGTAGTTCCCGTAGCTGCAGGCCTGATTACAACATCTGTCTGCATTTTCTTTTACATGATAGGAACTGGGTTCAGAAGTGTTCCTTGGCTGTGAAATCGTACTGGAGGCAGCAGCTGCCAAAGTGAGCTAGAAAATTACAAGTGTAGGCAGGATACACTGCATCAAAAATTGATGCCAGCTAATGGAGCAGTGGGTTTAAACAGCCTGCACAGTGCCCCTTATAGTCCAGTCCTGCCAGCAAGCAGGAGTGCTTCCCTTGGAAACCCTTAGTGTCTCTTTTGGAGAGAAACACATCCTGGCATGCATTTAGTGCAGGACCCAGTAATTGTGCCAAGTTCCCTGGAATGTGCTCAGCAATCTGATTCTGTGAGCTCTTCTGTGCTGAGAGGAGTTGTCATTTTAATGTACGATTAAGACTGGAATCTCTTACACAAGCAGAAACAGAAGGAATTTCCTTTCATGATATTTAAAAAATAAATACATAATTGAGTGCATACAGTTCTGAAAACAATGGAACGCTGCATGAGGGCATAAATCGTAGAATCATAGTTATCAACAGGAATTATGATGTAAAAAATGAAGTCTTACAAAAAATGGCCAACCCACAAAGCCAGTAGGTCAGTACTAGTAGGAACTTCTCCCTTCAGCAGCTTCACTCCAAATTTTATAACTTTAACGACAGTACTACCACTTCAGAGCACTGAAATTATGCTTTTCAGAAAAACTGTCAAAAGGATAATTGGAAGGATCCCAGCAATTTAAAATCACATCTACTGTTCTTCACAAATACCTGCACGAAAGCAGTTTAACTGTAATCTTCCTCTCACTCCTGAGCTCACTCATAACATGCCTTTGCTAGAATGTCTTACGAGTTTCTCTGTTTTTTCTGCATAATTTCTATCTTCTGTTGTTTGTGTGGGTGCCTTGCTTGAAGACAGATGAGAGATTCTTTTAAATATGAAAACATTTTTGTAAAGCCACAATCACATAAGGAAAACAGGCAGAGAATATTTTTAGTTGCACTTTCTGTTTGTGCTACTATGTTCAGCAATGATGGCATTTAAAGAGCTTCAGGAAGGCAGCAGCAGTGTGAGCCAAAGCCCAGGTAATACCCTAGGTACACCTGCACTAAAATTGCCTGGCTTTAGACTGGGATATGCACAATCAAGTTTCTAATTTCCTATGGGAGCGTTTCATTAGAGAACAATGACGGCGATGATAATCCGAATGTTGCTGGATAACAGTCAGCCTCTCATACACTGGTTGATCGCTTGTGCCAACCCTTGCACCTATAGGGGATTTCATGCCTACATGCTTCTCCGACTGTAAGAGAGGAAAAGGATGCATCAAATTCTTCTATTTTACAATTTCTTTGACAGAGGTTTTCATCTTTTTAGCCATACACCATTTGTTGTCCCTGCCAGTTACCTGTCATCTACCTTATGTTTTATAATCTATTTCACCTGAAGATAAGATTGTGCCTTAAATTCTATATTCACTGGAGACCAACTTGTCTTATTTAACTGTACAGGTACACTGTCACTCAGAAAGAAGAAGCAAAGCACCTTATGTGTTCAAGGATCTCAAAGCTCTTTACAGACAGATGGCCAAAGGCAATGTACTAAAAATCATGGGTGGTTGTTGATGTGGAACTTTCATTAGCTTTTATGCAGCCTTGGACGTGTCTACCAGTTTTATGAAAAGAATTAGTGGGATGCAGGATACCAAGATTATTTTATCTTGTCCTTGGGGCATTGATTGTCAGAGATTGATGCCACCAAAAAAAAAAAAAAAAAAAAAATTTGGGTAATAGTGAGGAGTTTGTGTGAATTTTGTCTAGCATCAACTCAGAGCATAACACTGGGCCCTTACAAGGAAAAAAAAAAAAGGCCACAACAGTTGGCTTTAAGACACTCAGTTTTTCTTCTTTCTTTCCACATAAAATGGCAGTACTTCATCCAAGAACTGTCAGGTCTCTATCTGTCTCTAATTTCCCAAAATAGAACACTGTTCTGTCCCTATTAATGCTGCCTTTGATTCAGAGAATACAGTGCTGCTTCCCCTTCAACAGGCAGAGGACAGTGGTGCTGCAGGAGAGGTCTCACAGTTTCTCTTCATGCTACAAACACGTGGCTTTTATTCTGCCCTAACTGCTCCAAGAGTGAAGTGCAGCTTTGTTGTGACAGGCCAGTAAGCCCTGCACAGTCAGCCTGCCCACACTCCACGTGGCCGCAGCCCAGGGAAAGATGGGTGGTCACAAGGGCACGACACCGAGAGTCACTCCTTGAGGCAGGAGTGACTTCAGCCTTCTTTAGCCTCCAAGGGAAAGTTTAGCCAAAACCTTCCCTACTCAACAATGATCTCAGGGATAACCATCAACAAAACCATATTTCTGAATGCTCCAAACACCATCTTACATATGGATACAATGATTTGGGTCTTACTCGCCCACTTTAATTTCTTACTTCAGTTATTCTTCACCCCCACTGTTTAGGGGAAGGCCATTGAATCGAGCACATTCAGAAGTGTTAGTCCTCGTGGTTTCTCAAACCAGATATGCATCACATAGCATTTTACAGCTGCTGAAAATAATAGTTTATGCAAGTAGTATTCTCAAAGTTAAAAGTACTGGTTGATGCAAGTAAAGCTTTGTTAAAAGCACTATGCAATCTCTGTTTTAGCTGAGGATAAACAGTTCTTTTTTACCACCATGCAAATTAGTAAGGAGGTGTCATTAGGAGAGACAGAAAAGTTGTGTCTCCAGAGCCTTATTCTAGCATGATCTTACTTGAACAGCATTGCCTCTGAATGCAAATATTTGCCCTGAATGCAAATATATGCCCTTAATAAAATGTTCATGCTTCCAATCTAAATAAAATTAGGGTAATTAATGTCACAACCTTCTGACAGTACTAAGGAAATACATTGACAGCTGTTGTATGTTGTTGTGGTTCTGGCCAGGACAGAGTTAATATTTTGCAGGAGCCTGAGGGGATGAGCCTGGAGCTGTGTGGGCAAGGCTAGGAGATTATTCTAAACCACCTCAGATCAATGCCAAGAGCAGGGGTAAGGGATTCTTTTTCCAAGGAGAAGGGTGTTCCTTCCAGTGGGGAGAAAAGGGGGAAGAGCCAGTCAGTATTGTCCCAAGATTTCCATGTAAATTGTTTCCTTGCCTATACCTTTTGTTATTGTTTTCTTATCTCATTGCTTTTTCCACTAAATTTTTCATATCTCAAGCCGTGATCTTTGCCTTTTGTGCTTCCAGTTGGAGGGGAGGGGAAGTGAGCTGCAGCATGCCTTTAGCGGGACTACTGAATTGGAAAATACCATTCCTAAACCACGACATATGTAAAGTGTGTTTCAACACTTGGGGGACATGGGTCATTCATTTTTTTCCTGGACAGTTGCTAATATGGTAGTTTGATGAAAGATGGCAGAAACAGAGGATTCTTACCTTTGGTACTCAAATGTAGTTGTAATAGTTACTGTGAAAATACACAGAGACATTAAGTGATCTATGCTGAAAAGATTCACCTTTGGCAAAGGCACAAGTGCAGAAGTTGGTGCAATTTTTATTAGCTGAATTAGCTGTCAGTGCAATAGTGAATAACAAAGCACTTTGGGTGCATTTCTGTGTGCACACACAGATATATATAGGTACAGCACACAATTGGATCTAAGTATATGATAAACATGGCAACACGTACAGTCATGTTTATCAATATATTTACATTTTATAATCAACAGTATTGTCTTAAAGCTAAAGACTTTAAAATACATTTATAGAAATAAATGTCTTTTTCTTGACATAAAAAGAAAAACAGCAGAAAATTGCAATGTGTAATTGATCACTGATATCTCTCAATCTGCTAGTAAGAGCAGTACTTCACTGTTGCAGACTGGGGCAACAAGCAAAGAATAGACAAATAGGTCTCTCCTGACCATTGTGGCTAAAAACAATGTTTTTCAGCCTTTCATCTTTCTATGTGTTGTGTTAAGGGTCACTGCTGAGGCCATCAGCAGGTTCTCCAGCTCATTAGCTATAATGATCATGATCAGAGTGATCCTTGCTTTTACATTTCCTCCTCCTCACACCTGCTGTTACACCTACCGCAGCTGCTGCGTAGGTAGTGTCCTGACAGAGAAATCAAACACTCTGTGCTGTGGTTAATGTTTTCTCTGAGTGCAGCTCCAGCTGGCTGAAGATGAGGAAAAGTATAACTCATCTTGCCTGCGTGATTCAGGGCAGGCATTGAGGTGACTCTCACCACCCAGATGGAAGCCAGGTTTGAGGCAGGGAAGGGCAGATGTTAACAATACCCCCAGTGGAGCTCTCTCAGCTTTCTAGCTCTGCCTAGAACCCTTCCTAATTTGAGGCTCTTGTATCAGTGGTCTGAAATGCACACACTTCAGGGGAGCAGCTAAAAGTGATACAAAGATGAGGGGTTTGATCAACAAGCTCCCTGGTACATACTTCTCATCTGCACCTCACCTCCTCCTTCAGAGAAAAACCCACGCTTTATCAAGCTGATGTAGTCTGGAAATGTCTTTGGCAATTCTGGGAATTTGATTATTTTTGTATTTTTCCAGCTCAGTACTCAGCTTTCACGTGCAGTACTTGCAACACAGCTTCTCCCTGTTGAGCAAACGACTCTTTAGCAGCATTCTAGAGACTTCACATAGACAAACCCTGCACACATGCAAAAAGCAGATCACAATTTCCTTCCTCATCCTCAGTTACCGCGATTACTCGGAACTAGCAAGCTTTCCTGGAACTGAGGAACCCACAGACACAAGCATGATGACCTGGATCTGACTTTATCAGATGAAGGGTGAAGAAGGGGGGAGGTTTGCCGGAAGTAAAGCAAAACTAAAGCAGGAAGTGCTTTTTATTATTTTCACAGAGAATTTAGCTCTGAGACAGTATTGCTTTAAGAAATGTATTCAAAACAAAACAAAATTATGAAAGGCAAGATCTAAATCTAAGTTTCTGCAGCTGCATCATTTAATAATATTTCCACACAATGTCATGTAACATTACAATTTAGAATGTATTCAGCATTATTCCCACATATCACATCTGGATGTCACCTCACTGCCAGCTGTCCCTCTGACAGCAAGTCTATCTGGAAAAGCAAGCCTGCTTCTCTACAGCACTGTACAAGGCTTTTGGGCTTTCTCAAGATATCTAGTCTTTCTTTCAGTCATTCACAGAGAGATTAAGGAAAGGGAATAATTGATCCCAAAGTGTCCTGGATCTCACATATTGTCTCACAAAGCAACCAAAAATCTGAAAAGCTGTTCCATCTCTTCTTTCAATCCTTTAGTTCCTAACAGTTAAGGTAATAAAAGCAAAAAGTCACCGCAACAGTTTCTCCCACCTCTAGCAACACAAAAGTTAGATTTGTATGGGAATGAGCCATGACTTTTCCCCCCTGCTTCTAAAAGATGAGTTTTAGGTGAACGCAACTTCCTGAAAGAAGAATTAAGAGAATTAACAAAGTATGGCAATGATCAGCCGTAGTACTGTATAAGGGAAGGCACTGAATACAGGTGAGCACCTGCTTAGCAGTACATCCTATTTCAACATTTGAAATGTCTTCTTTTTAACCCTAGTGAAGAAAACAATTAAAATAGGCAGGTACCTGTCAGACATGGATATGGGAAGATATCGTGAGATATCTTTGCCTGAGAGACCGTTGACAGAAAAATAAAGAAAAATATCAGAAAAATAAACGGTGTAGTACTGAAGTGTCTGGGAGGAATCCCTGCAGAAAAGGAAGAAGCTGCCCTACAGAAAGGCTAATGGGGCCTGGAAAGCACCTGCTCAGTCAGCAACTGAGTGAGTCCAAATGGCAAACAGCTGAACTCAGATGATCTGGTAACTGCTCTCAGTTATGTCACAGAGTTCCCAAGTCATGTTATCTCTTTGTGTCTTCTGATATCCTCATTTTAAAATAGTAATAATAACAACTTCTCACAGTTGTAAGTCTTCCCAAGATCTATGGATGACAACCACGTAAAGGGGGTCAGTATTTTTAATAACTATAATATACTATCCTATAACCCAGCTAGTCTTATTCAAACACTAAAAAATTGTCTAGCTTAGTTATTCATTTACTATGGAATTACCTCATCTTCTGTCAGCAAAGCTGTTCAAAATTTTTTTTTTAGCTCTGTTCTCAATATACAATTTCATCTTCATGATTGCACATGAAGCACAAAAATCAAACTGCTCTTCAGTACATAATTTTTTTAACACAATAAAAAGATAGCATGACATGATACTGAGTTTCCAATAACACTCCATCCAATTTAAATAGAAATATAAAAGAAGGACCTCCTTAAGCTTTTAACCTAAAAAATTCACCCTACACAGTAATATCATGCGTGCAAGTAGCCATCACCTGCTCCATGCACTTGAAATATTAGTCTGTATTACTTATTCAAGTAGCAGCTGTTCTTTCTCTAGACATTACAAGTATTTTCAGGAAGAGATATCTCTTACTGCGCATTTCTATGAAGATTTGTTTCCTTACATCTGGAATTCCTGAAACAATTACTGCAGCACAGTTTCCTTACATCTGGAGTTCCTGAAACAATTACTGCAGCAATTGTAATTGTTGCACAATTACAACAGAAAGTGGCTGCAGAAAGTTAGAACTGGGAGATTAGTTTTAGCTCTGAACAGAAACCAGCTTCTTGTCATTCCTTCTGACTGGTCTAAGAGCAACTGAGTGATCAATTTATCTTGCTTGAGGAATTTCATAAAGAAGCTATTTATTTCAAATATGGAATTTTCTTCAGAGATAATTTGCAAATTGCTTTTTTCCGCTGCCCTTGTCAGAAACAAATGTCAGCACAATGCTGAAGTGTAAGACACAATATTTTACACCAGAAAAAAGGTGTCAGAATTTGCACCACGGTCTGCAGAGACACACAGAGTTTATTAAGCTAACACATATGATTATGGATCGCTTTTGGTAGCAGAAGTAAAACGGATTCTCTTTTCATGCCACCTACCTCTCACAAAACACATCCAATTTTTCATCTCATATACTTGGCTAGAAGAAGTAATAATTTCTTTTGTGCAGATATCCACAATATTAATTCTAAATATATGAGGCAAACCAGAATAATCTGGGCTGTAAGATGTTTACCTACCTTTTACAGCTGATCCACATGACAATGCTCTTGTTCAGGAATTACGGGCAGTATCTTTGTCATCTGTGCAGGAAGTGGAATCTGTTGTTTGCTGGTTTTCACTATTGAAAGTTAAAATAATTTTTATGCATATTATTAACAGCAAATATATCTGCAGAGTGTTGGACTTGCATATGCAAGTTTGAAAATAATTGGGACCTGTTTGAACACAGGACAGAGATGGACAGTACTGAAAGTACTAACCATGTTTTGTACTTCCTTTTAATACTAGCAGGACTACAATGTGCTGATTCTTAGTCTGCCTGGGAAGCAGCTTGAAGGTAGGCAAATAAATCTGTGTGAAATAAATTTGCGAATAAATTGTAGTGAAAATCCAAAAGCATGCAAATTTGAAGTTATGTAAGAGTCCCCCAAAATACAAACCCCTACATTTGGCCAGTTAAGCAGAAACAACAGAAATCTAGAGTGTGAACTTCCTGACTCATTTTCCCATAAGGGCAGCACAGATTGCCACAGGCACATATTATACACACAGGGAGAGCTACAGGGTATCACCCAGTTGCCAACAAAGATGACAGCATACCCCTCAGAAGCAAGAAGGGGTGAGGTGCCTTTAGCACACAGATCCTGATACAGTATCTCAGTGGAATACAGATAAGGAAATGCAGAGATAGCATTGTCAGGCAAATGTACACAGAGTTGTTTATCCAATGCATTTTTCAAAGAACTGCTGTAGGACACAAATAATATTTTGACTCCAGGTCCATCCTGACCCTGACTATCCATTACTTCTGTAAACCTACAAATAGGTTTCTACTGAGTTGACAAGAGGATAAACTGTGCCACTTATATCTAGCTATGTTTATTCTCCACTGGCTGCATCATTTGGTCTTCTCTCTTTACAAGTGCAATTAAAAAGTAGAGTTTGGATCTGGGCACCTCGGCAGCTGAATATGAAAAGCAAAGTCAAAATAAAACTGGGGTAGTTTAAATAAAATAACAATGGATCTTGGTTCACCCTCAGGATGAATCTGGAGAGAATGGGAATGTAGGCTGATGTCTCTTTCAGTGCCTGTGTGTAACAGTGTTCTGCATGCATGCAAACTGAGTAGAGAGAAGGTCCTTTGTGCATCAGTGCTCTATGGAATGCATACAGGGGCTACAAAAAGTTCCCTAAAGTTACCTGCATCCAACAGATTTTATCCTTCTTTTTATCTGAAAAAAAAAGTTTTAAAAACTCCAAAGTGGTAATAAGGCTTCATGATTTTCTTGGATATGTTGCATTTCAGAAACATTTAAGTCTGTGTTAAATATTGAATACTATGAGAAGCTTTGCTTTTGCCAGCATTATTCATGTAGGTTGCAGAGGGAAAGATAATTATTCAGCTATGTCAAGAACTGAGAGGGACCACCAAAGAGGTGATGTTTCAGTTAGCCAAGATGAAAAAATTTCTCCTTTCTTGGCTTTGCGTCTATTTGCTGCTGTAGAAGATGTGTCTTGCCTGTTCTCTTTGCTGAAAAGAAAATGTATTACAGAATACAAGGAGGAGTAAGTCTGAACTCACTGGGATGCCAGCCCTGACACTACTGAGCCAGCATTTGCTTCTATTTCCAACATGTCAACTAACCTGAAGTTGTAGCAACACATCAGAGAGATGGCAGAATTTCCCCTGTTTCCTCTAATCTTGTGAGATAGGAACTATTATTTTAATAGGATAGCACAGAAAGCAATACAGGAATTCAAATGAGAGGGGATTTGTCTTGTTTCTTCTGTGCAAATTACAGCTGTCAAGCCCAATTGTATCAAATGCTCTGAATGTCACAAACCCTAAACAGTCCAGGAAACAACTGCACACCAGGAAGCCTGAGGTTTTCTTCTCTGAATTGTGGTTGTCACTGTGACCCTGCAATGTTCTTCTTTCAGGATGAGTTATAAAATTACCATCCACCAGAACTTGCTTTGCATTACTGTGAGCCAGACAAGTGAGTCAAGGAATCTTGTATTTGTATCCTAAAATGTAATGAACCAAACTGTGACTCCATGAGCCAGTGGAGTATCTCTGAAAATGAATATACTGTTTGAGCAATGTAGAACAGGGTATTATGCTTGAACTAAGGCTGCCCACGCAGACTGTAGGGTAATAACATGATGATTTTAACAATATGATTCCCTGTCTGCATTGTCCAGTTCTAGCACAGGAATGACAGCAAGCCTTTTATTCCAACACATCTTATGCCACATTCAAAATAGAATAAAAATAAACAAGGAATGTTGTTCTTACTCTAGGAAAAGAAAGTCTAAATGGGAATTTATAGTGATAAGATTCTAGTAATATAAATTCCCTAGTAATATAAATATAACCCTTCTAATTATATTAAAGAATCTTCCAGACTAGGAAGATCTAAGCAGATTCAGTTTAGCTATTAAATGCCCTGGTTTATGCAATCTCATTCCTCTAAAACTTCTTCTTGCTTTTTTCTTTTTTTTTCTTTTTTTTTTTCTTTTTTTTTTTCTTCTTTTTTTTTCTTTTAATAATGTAGCATACAGTTCACACACACTGGCCTGCTCCCAACAAGTAATTTTGTGCCATGTGCCCAGGTTTATCTTTTTTTAGGATGCAGCTACATGAGAATAACTACTTAGTCAGTTAGTGGTAATAGAAGAGGTACCAAAGTGATTTAGGGAAAATGGGCTAAGGAAGAGGAATAACAGCAGGGGAAGTGTAACTTTCTTCCCATTATCTGCTTCAGAGACTGATTTAAGCAGTAAGATGCAAATGACAATTCAGCAGTTTCTGAGTTATTTTAAAACTCTGTGGGGAATACATTCTAGTCCTTCTAATTGCCATTATTAATTTATTAAGCTGTTCTAAAACCTCTTCTACTGCTTCTTCATTTTAAGAAAGCTCTTCAAAGAAATTCTTGCAATAAAATTCTCTTATGTGAGAATCTCATTAAGATTCTCTGCAGTAAATGCAAAGGAAGAAAGTGGCTTCAATGGGTTATTTTCCATGTGTTATTACTATCAAGTTCTATTTGATGAAAATGCTCTGTATCTGGAAATACAGCTCAGCCACTTAAAGAATACTTATTTCTTGCACTAAAAAAAGTACCCTCTCTACTTTCCCTTGTCTTGTGGATGCATTTAGGGAAACTCTTTTTTGTCAGTTCATACCATTTAAGGGACAGTTATTATACATGAATGCAATGGCAGGACCAGCTCCTAAGTCTAGAAAATGTGCTTTGTACAACCCATGGTCTAGGGCATTTTTTTTTTTAGCTTAACAACCTAGACAACTTTTAGTCAACATTTATGACCAGAATGCTATAAGCTCCCCTTTCTTCACTACATGTGCTTAATCCTTTGCAGTACTGTGAATTTGGAAGGTTGTAAATTTAATCGTTCCCTAGAGAACATTCTAGACATTTCCCCCCCTTTCCTCTGTTCACTGGACTTAATGACAATGATTTATGGATATAAAACCACTAACACTTCCACAAAACTAACATCCATGCTGTAAATTACCTTTTTGTAGGACCACAGTGACATTAAGCCAGTAATTTACTGTGCTTCCTAAGAATTCACTCCCATTCTCAATGTATAGGCTTCCCTCTTTTTCTTCCTTTACAGTTTCTTAACTTCAAATTACCTTTTAGTAGTACCTATACATCTTTTCATCTACAAGATATCCTGTCACATCCTCTCAAGTACTCATTACTGTGTTTCCAGGGTGATTGTATTGTCTTCAGTGGATCTCAATGTTATTTTTCAAGATTTCAAGCTATTCTCTAATTATAGTGAAAATATTGTCAAGGGCTGTCAACAACATCTGTAGCTATTTATAATCCATTATCATGGTAGCAAATCCTAAGCTTAGCAAGTGTGGAAAGAATAAACTCTTCATATGGATTTGATTCCACTTTAAATTATATTGATATAAACTGTGAAATTGATTTGATTTCCTGAAATTACACCAAAAGTGTGTGAAACCAAGGAATTTTATATTAAAATAAACCCCATTATAGCAGTTCATGCAACTAAGTATCTTTCTGGGTTACATGGATCAACTGTAGTGGGAGGCACTTAAAACTGAGAATGACAGACCAATAAGGGATTCCTATTCTCTTCAGTATCATCTTGTCAAACCAGATTTGAATTTCCATAAGACCCCATCATCAAAAATGCCTTGGATATACAACATTAAAAATGCCATTCTGAATATGTGATGAAACAGGTATGATATTAGTGAAGCTACTCAAGACAAGAGATGTCAGAAAAGTAATTCCTTTCCTGCAGAATGAAAATAATGAGCTCATAAATATATCTCAGAGGTGGCCAGTGCTTTAAGAGCAAGAAGCATAAATTGTACTCACAGGAGAGTTCAGACAGACAAGAAGCTATTCACTCTTTTCTAGGTAAAATTGAAATGCCATGAAATACTGAGTTGTAGACATAAATTATTGAGTTTCCTCTTACTCCCGAAGAACTAATAAGACAAAAAGCAAAGTACTTAAGCCTAGTCAAATTTAAAACCTTTTTTTTTCATTTGC
>WAAE01018475.1:212447-317205 GCA_013400495.1 Nicator chloris | reverse complement strand
AACCAAACCAAAACAACAATCCTATAAAAATATTAAAATTGTTTGCACATTGCTCATGCAACTCATCGGGATACACTGGAGTGTCTAGGTCAAATGATGTTAATTTTGTAGCTAGTGCCTTTGAACTAGAGAGACCTGAAAGCCAAAGAAGATGCCAGCAGGGAGGTTCACCCCTCAAACATGGACCCACAAGCACAAACTATCATCTAAATCACACATCAGTGCCAGGCTGAAGCTGAGCTGTTGACTTCCTTCCATGGCACAATAGGGATTATTTGACCAGAACACCTTGGTGGCTCCTGTTACAGACAGGCACAAGGACCAGAACTGTCATTACCCAGTCAAAAATCACTCCTCAGGAAGAATTTGTCCCACTGTTTGCCTGCAGAACCCAACTCTTTCTAATCTTTTCACTGCAATCCTTATACTGAACACAAATATAGTCAAGCGTAGGCAGAAAACACTTTTCAGTGTATCTGGGGAGTATCCCATAGAAACAGATTAAGAGCTGGTCTAGAAAACCAAACAGGCCTCTAAATTAAATGCACCTTCACTTTGAAGCTGGGGTACAAAGCTTTTTTGGTGCCTTTAAGATGCCTTTCTCTAAACAGAGGTTCTGATTGTGGCATTCCTGTGCAGAGCAGTAACCACATGGGTTTGCTCTCTGTTTGATAAAGTTGCGTGCTTTAAGTCTGACAACATTCCCCATACTGTGCTGCCTATCAGTAATTTGAACAAAGCTCTATTTTTTCACTTCAAAACAGGGCTGATGAATTATTAATCCAGGAATAAAACTGTAGACTATCAAATTGTATTTTAGAAGTTGCTCCCAAAACACTGAGTTTTACAACCCAAATTTGAAATTTCTTAACAGTTTCTAGTTAAATATTAAACATCATTTGCACAGAGACACTATTGTGCAGTCAGTCACAACACAATCTAAACAATATCTAAATGAAATTCTATTATTTCTGCTAAGTGTAACCAATTGTTATTCTTACTACTCTTCTCCAATTTGAGGAGCAAGAATTCAGCAAGCTTAAAGGAAGCTTTATAAAATGAACATTAGCTAACAACATAAGGTTTTCTGTTCAGGAGTGAAAGAAAGACTGACAATGAATATAGCAATGGAATAATCATCTGTTGAATAATCCATTCAAAATATTTCTCAAATTATTAATAGACCTTTACTGAGTCTTCTTCTGGCAAATTTTCAGTGGTATCAAAGCTGTTATCCTTAGCTGATAAAAGACATCACATGTAAACAATTACTTAAATGAGAATTTGTAAAAAAAAAAAGAAAAAATGTTGAAAAGATACTTAGGAACCTTATTTTACGTATCTTTTTTTTTTTAATCCTGACTTCTTCATGACCTACGTGAATGTAATTTGGCTGAACATTAGAGTTGCATGGATTTGGATTAGCTAACTTACTGAAATAGCTAAATCACACTCTGGACATGTCTCTCTCACCTATTAGTTGTACAGAAGCCTTAGAGAAATGCAAATCTTAATTCAATCACTTCCTCTAAAATACAGATGCTAAGTGTGATTGATATGTGCCTCCTTTTATGGTGGGGTGTTCCTTCTGGGCAAAGCCCAGCCAGATAATCACTTTGATTTAACTGTGCTGCTGATTCTTGACAACAGGCAGCCTCTGTTTCCCCTCTCAATTTCACAGAGCTCATCCCTATAGCAAAGAAAAAGAAACTATGGCAAGGTCCTCACTGGCCCCAGTGATTAAGGGCAGCATCCAACAAAGATGCAGTTTTCCTTTTAGCAGCAAATGCAATTTCTGTAACACCTCAAAGACTACAACATAAAAAAATAAATGCAGCTCCATGTTGGCTTCTCCAAGTCACGATTTCATCCACCTCTATGGCCCAGTTCTCCTACTAGTTGAGGTATCTCTGCACCCCGATGAATTGCTTGGTGTGGATTCAACATCTTGCTTCAGACCCGCACATTGAGCCAGCCGCAGCACTTACCTAATGCTGCCCTGGCTCCTGGAAACAGCACAGAGCTGGGGCTCTGATGCACAACAGTTGTGGCAAAAGCCAGTTCTTTCCCTGAGTTTGGGTTTTCAAAGTCCCATTGGAGCACACTTCCAGTGTTTAACCCTGTGATTAACACATCTCAGTATGTCTATGTCCCTGAGCAAAAGCTGCAGTGGCTAGTCAACCTTGTGGGAAGTCAGCGTTGTCTTCTGACTTGGTGTGAGCAGTGAAAGTCTCTCAGGACTAATAGCTGCTCAATTCTCTGCAGACAGTCATTAAATGCTATCTTATACAGCAGATTTTGTTACGCAGTTTTTAATAGAAAATGCCAAAAGTGTAGAAATCAGGTCACTTGGAATTTCAGAATATCTGGCCTTCTCTGAAAGCACTTGCTAAATTAATGGTCTACTGCTGGTGGGTAAATGAAGACTTCAATATGTTGTCTACAACCTCTACAGACTGCTTCAAGTAAACATAAGACCCTATCCTCCTGAAACTTGCCGTCTATATTTTGTTCTTGGCAAATTTGGACACTTCTATAATCTATTAAGCAAAGTTCCAGATGTGTTTGCTGACACTTAAAAACTCATAAGTAGAAAATGTTTTGCTCATAATAATGTTTACATGATTAGGTATCTTTTTAATGAAAAGTAGCAGAAGACATTAGATCATAGAAATTAAATAACCGCCTCATTGACTGATTTATTGGAAACATTTAACAAGAATATTTTACTCCAATAATGGTGATAGCACCACGTTCCTATTTAATGTATGTTTTCAAAGATATTTAGCCCACAAATATTTCAGAATTATCTCACACAATATCAAGTTGTTATGGAGAAACTGTATAGCAATGATCAGAAATAGGAGATTTGAATCACAATTACATCTTGTTCCCTTTTCAATTTAGGCTGGGAAAATTTAAAAAAAAAAGGGTCCATCTTATTAAATGTTAAACATAAATTGTAAAATGCAGAGATTGATCAAATTAAACAATTTTGAAGCAATGGTGCTATAAACAAACATAATAAACTGAATCACAGCTTTACGAGATTATATATGATTTAAAGTTAATTGCAGCTCCTATGCCATCATAATTTTTAAGACATATTTGAAGTGATAACTCACCAAATTCCAAGAAGAAAACATTTCAGTAAATATTGAGAATAAACGACTACTTCACTTTTTTTTTTTCCTAATCAGTTCTCTGCATGCATTTTAATCAGAAATATTATTTCAGGAGCAAAATATGGCAAGCAAAAATCAAGTTCCTGTTGTGATCAAAAGATCACACATACATTATTTGAGTTGATGAATTTTGTTTGTAAAGGCTTTGTCTTTGTGAAATAGTTCTTACCAAATAAAGAAAATGCTACCTGAAGCTCATGAAGGGTGAATCCTTCAGCAATTACCAGCAGACTACCCCAGATGCCACATATCCATCAGGTTTGCTTCAGTTTGCTTTGTTTATCCTCCCCCTCACTTCATCTGATTGTTGGTATTTTAAAAAAAGAGGCGGGAAATGGGGAAATCCTTTTCACTGATTTTGAATCACAAACACCTGAAACTGGCATAAAATGTGAAGTGTTTTATTGCATTTCTCAGCAGTCCCCAAAAGCAATGAGGATGTTAATGCCAAATGGATCTGTAACCAGCAGGAACATTGTAAAGTCAGTGAATTAAATCACTTGGGCAGTACTTATGCTTGTATTACTGGAGCTTTTTTCTCTTTGCAAGTGTTCATTACCACAGTGATTCAAAAATAAAACCAACTTCACAGCCTTCTTTTTAATTTAAAAGAGATTAAATATCTGTTTGAGGAACATGCCCTAGCTCCATAGCTATTTGTACATACAAAACCAATTTAAAAGCAATAGAGCAAGCTGGCAGTAGTACACCGTAATAGCTCCTCATTTTGTAACACTACCCAGAAGTCCTGCCCAAGCAAGCTAAACATTCTTCAGAGATTTTCAGGTGTCTGGGTTTACCTGAATTATGGGAAATTTTGATTTAATATCTGCAGTAAAGACTACAGAGAAGATGGAATACTCTGTGGGGCATGATAGCTCTATCCTGAGCCAATTCTTTTGACATTTCTACAGTTCCAGTGTGGACCTGCAAATTAATACCCAAGGCAGGCTGTGAGTTTGAAGTTAAATGTGCAATTCTTCCAGTTGAATGTAAAATGTTTTTATGACATGAAGTGCCTGTGAGGCAGTAATTCATTTCCAAGACTACAAGATAGAAGGTTTAACATCAGTCATGCAAGTGACATTTTGATCTTTTCCCACCCTGAGCAGAAATACTTGGAGGGCCTCCTGGAAATCAGTGATATGACCATCCTCAAATGCTTTCCTATTTTATAATTTGGATATCTGATTCTGCTCCATGATTAGGAATTCCCTAGTGACAATTTTCCCAGTGTTCATAAAGAGAACAAATCTTTCTTTTAAAGGGTGAATACAATGAATGTCAGTTGCAGGAAGAGGACTGCATGTGAATGCAGTGTGAAACCAATAGAGCTCAACTCCTGAGCTCTGAATCCCTACTGTTGTATCCTGCATGCAATGTTAAGTTTGCACAGTTACAGAAAACCACAGAAAAGCCCACAAACAGAGACATCTCTCAACAATTCCTCCAAAACAGAGCAGGTCCCAGAAAAAAAGCCATTGATTGAGACTGAGATTTTGTAGCAGGAATTTTTGCTACAGTTGTGAGGCTGACCACACTGTCATTTTTCTAACAGTAAGTGAAGACACGTATACACACTGCATATCATTATATATACATGCACACGTGCATGCATACTTATATTTATGCATATATCAATTTATGAAACCATGAGCTGAGAGATCATCCATCCATCCATTAGAGCTGCACACACAGTATTCTAACTCAAAAAGTCTGTCATTCTTTCTGCTTTCTGTTCTGAAGAACAGCCCAAAACATTTTCTTCAAAGGAAAGGGTTGGAGACAGATTCTACTGAGATTTTTTGCTTCATTGGGAGCCAGAGCTATCTTATTCTCCACTATTTTTTTCATGTCAGCCTTTTTAAACAGATGTTTCTTAAGGTTTTGCATTTGCAAAATTTAGGAATTCAGTAAAAGTGAATTTTTATGCTGTTATGCATATGTTGATGCTCTCTTCTAAAATAATCCATTACACCTATATTTCTTTTTTACATTATGAAGTAGAATTATGAGCCACTGAAATGAATGGAAAATTCTCAATAAATACAGAATTTCACTAATTGTGCTAAAAACAATGTGCAAGATATCTCAGTGAAGAACAGAATCAGATGTAAGGAATAAGTTAAAATGAAGCAAAAGACTCAAAACTATTTCACAGTTTCCTTTTGTCAACAACAGCTTAGTTTTGCAAATAAGATTAGCGGTAATAGAATTGAATTCAAGTTACCTGAGAATCAGGCAGGTAAATTCTGACATACATATCTATCTGGCTTATGAATGACATTATGATGATTTTATTTATTAACTAGCTGTTTTATTTATTACCTTGCTTTTCTAATTTAGAAGTGACAAGAAAAGGCAACCCATTAAATTCAATTTTTGGTTCACAAATTGCACATGCATCACAACTCCACATCCAGATTTGCTCTTCACTCAAGCAGTGTTTAGTACTGAGAACTTCCTGAGAAAATCCTGGCTGCTGGCATCAGAGCCTGCCCCAGTCTGTCACGAAATGAGAGGACAAGGAAATCTTCAGGTCAGCAACCATGTTCAACAGTAATGCCAGATGTGAAGCTCTTGTTAACACCGAGTGAGATCCTGGCCCTGAGGAAATCGATGACCCCAGACAGGCCCAGCCCCCTGAGACTTGCCTATAGCACAAGGATGCTGCTAAATGTGTTAGCAGTGATGTGCAGCTGAGGAACAGAAAGCCTCAGAACAGACTTGTATAGACAAGTATAGACAAAGCAGAGACAGGCTAGTATAGCAAGGCAGTAAGATGCATTTTAAAATGTATTTGAATCAATTGCTATCAAATAATATCTCAGCTCATATTCTATTGCCAGTTATGTTAAGGCATTGTCCTGAAAATGGTTGGTTGGGTATGATAAACCATAGTGGCCTTAAATTTCTGCTTTATTATGTCAGGATGAGTCTTATAGAAAAATCTTAGGGCAATCTCTCCTTTTGCATTTAGTGTTATTTTTGGAGTTATTTTGTCTCTTTCATATTTATGAAGCAGAAGAAAGTAATGGAGCAGATGGTCATGGCAGAACACTGATTTCAAATAGGAAAGCCTGAGTCAACCTGTATCAAAATGCAGACAGAATAGATTAGCAAAGAACGCTGTCCCTCTGATCAGGAATTCAAAACTCATGAAAGGGAAGCCTGTGCGTCCTCATGGGTATTTCAGACAAAGTGAGAACAGGTGAAGTTGCCACCAGGAGTCCAGTAGCAGTGCTACCCAGAGGGAAGCAAGCAAATATTTTTCTGGTGCTGGGGAGAGGCTGCAGAGTCTCCCTTGTCCCATTTCTATCACCCACAAGGAAGTGCACACATAAGCCATGTCATTTTGTAAGAACAGCATCTGAAAGGTTGAATGCAGTAAATATTTTATTCAAAACCACAAATCCATGGGTTTTTTCCTTTCAAAAGTAATATATAAATGCAGATGAGGGCTGCAACATGAGGAATAGTCTAGAATGGATCAATGAGAGTTCCTTACCTTCCAGAGGTGTTTCTATATGTGTGACAAGCCAAAGAAATTCAGAATTAATGATTACAAGTCACATTTCCTGTATCATTCCTTCTCTAAAGATCTTTTAATGATGTCTGGATCTTGAAACATGCAAGAATTTTTTTGGCACCTACAGGTTAATTGTATATTCAGGTATCTACATACTACTGTATCACTTCCAAAGATACTGGGCCATGCCAGGCACTCTGTGAAAAATACTTTTAGATAAAGCAGCTAAAAATTACTGAAAAGTAGGCTTCAAAAATCAAGCCACTGTGTTCAATTTTGTGCATGTATTCATGGAGTTTAAAGCAGAAGGACCAGCAGATACTGCTGTCTCATGACCTGCTAAACACCTGTTAACCCAGTGTTCTGACAATTCCTAATGTCTTACTTGAATTTAATTAGTCTATCCTGCTGCAGATCGTCAGTTCTTTATTTGAAGGAAAAGTGTGGCTCTTAGTACATGACCTTCAAAAGCAACTCATTCTAGTTGTTCATTTAATAACATTTAATGTTCATCTAAGGTTGCTCTAGCATGCCTCATTTAAATTTCCCCGGCTTCAGCTTCCAGGCACTTGTTCTTCTCACGGATTTTCCACAAAGTTAAAGAATCTGCAATATGCATTTCTTCCTTTTATGTGGCAGATATCCGTGCACGGTATTCAGGTCACCTCTTCTCAGCAAATGAACTGAATTCATTGCCTCTTTAATTCAAAAACTTCTTTAAAATATACATTCTTCTTGAGTGTCATTGCTTCCCAAGATCCCAAGATTTAGTCTATTATTCTAGGTTGGGGTTTGCATTCATAGTCCCTAGACATATTTTGCATTTAACTATCTGAGTACACTTTGCTTCAACTTTCCCAGCCTATCTTTGCCCATTGTCATCTGCAAATTTTATTCACCATGATTTTTCCAGTTCATTGATATGAATATTCAGTACTGGGCAGGATGGCTGCAATTCCCTGAAAGGACTGCATAAAACCCTTTAGTCCCAAGTGAAAAATTAACACTATACTGTATCAAAAAAATCTCAGATGGTTTTATTAGACAAGTCTAAACAAATAGCTGTCAATGGGAACAGTATGTCAAATGTCTTAGCAAACCTTGTTACATCTATGTAGTTACTTTTACCAACCACATTTTAAGGTTTTTTGGGCACTGGAATCAGACTCTTGACATAATGGGACGATATCGAAAATTTCCAGAAGTCTGAGAAGGACCCCATTTTTCTTTGAGTCTCTGTCCATGGATATTGTAATGCTCATTCCTGCTCTGGACTATGTGATTCCAACATTGTGCTCCTAAAACTGCTGTGGAATTAGTGGGACCCTGTAACTGGAAAGATTCCCTGTTTAAATGCTAAGAGGCTGTCTGCAAAGGTTAGTGATTTGCTCAGAGAAGGCAGGAGAGAAAAGGAAGGATTGAGCATGCTTCAGTAGCAGATAGCATGATTGACTTCTATGTTTGCTACACTGCTGAGTTTAACCAGCAACTGTAAATGTTTGAGTCCGTGTAAACAATAAGCCCTGGTTAAATATGAGAAAAAAAAGAGCAGGAAGCTCAATAGATGTCGGAAAACTGTTTCATTCACTAAATCCCCTCTCTTACTGGCTGCAGTCTGACTCCCTTTCAGTGACAAGATCTGAAGGGCAGAGTCTATGTCCAGCTGCAGACCAATATGAATATTGTGTCTGGGACCTTTTTCTGTGGAGCTTCATCTTGATTCCCTGTTCAATTTATTCCTCTAGGGTTGCTGGCTGGGCAATTTTGGAAAGTTGATGTCTGCAAGACATGTGAGATGCACACAACCCACACACTGCAGTCTGAGCTCTGCAGCAGTGCTTCTTGGGTACCCCAGCATACGCTTGGGGTATTCCTCAGCAAGGATGAAGCTGCAGGAGAATGAGGAGAGAGAGAGTCATAGAATTCCCACTGGCCATCCCTGCTGAAAGACAGTAGTCTCAGCCTCCCCCTTCCAAAACCTTTACCTGCAAAATCTCATCTGCTTACGTTCATGAATTACATGGTGCCAGCTATGGTATCCTTCTGAACTTCCATGAGGTGACAAAGCTCACTCATCCAGCAAAAGGACGAAACCTGCAAAAATACAAATCAGACTGTTTTCTGCTGTGCTCTCGGAAGTGGATAGTAGAAGGATGTTGAGAGTGTTGGCAGCTGTGCAGAGCTGAGGGACAGGAGCAGAGGCAGAGAAGGAGAGGCAGAGAAGGACATCCCTCAATGGCCACCAGGTCTCAGAGGTACCCCACACTTTCAGGCTGCATTTCTGAGTCCTCCTGAGCCATGAGGAGCAGCTCTTGCCCTCCAGCAGCTCCTGCCCACCTCACAGATGTGGGTAGCTAAGCTCCTGCTTGGTAAAACATCTTTCCCAGAGGTTATTTAGACTAGCTTGACATTTCAACGTGTTTGTGTCTAAGACTGCCCTTATCTAAAGAAGGGCTGTATCTGCTTGTTTCCTAATACAGAATGGAATGATTTTTCAAGCTCTGCCTTTCCTGAATAATTTTTACTAAATTTTCCTGCCTACTTTGAATAATCTGGCAGGAGAGATTATTCTTGTTTCTGCACCTTTTAACATTTTCTAGCTTGCTAGCTTTTTTGCTCCTTATATCATGTTTTCGTACTCCATAAATATTATTTTTAATTTGCCTCTTTTAAAAGATATTTTAAATTTTTAATTCACATAGTAAAGCAAATGCTTTATTTTCTTTAATTAAATATTTCTCCTTTTTTTTTTTTTCTCAGATGTGAAATGGTAAATACTCATGTGCATGTAGACAAGTATAAATATGATCATTTACTCACATATTCTCCTGAAAGTTTCAGTTCTGGCCACGAATAGTAAAGGATTGATGTTAAAAATACCTTTTAAAATAAACAAGAAAACCTCATAAACCTTCACATTTGAATGATAATATAATAAATTCTTAAACTGTTTAAACAAGAAAACCCTTTAAAGAGATTATTTGTTTCACAGAAGTCAAGTAATATCACCTGCTTTACAATTAATGAAAAGTTAATTAGTAAGTGGAAGGGTTTTTACTCTGTGTGTAATGTACAAATAAGGTAAACCCAAATAGCTGTTTACGAAGTCAAGTATTACTCTATCTAACCAGAAATTTCTGAAGGTTTTTCTCCTTTGCATTAAAGGTTCAGCTTTTGAAGTTCAGTTTAAGAAAGAGATGAAGGGGCATTCATTTTGAGATTAGACAGGGAATGGTTTTATCTGTGAATACAAGTCCATGCCTCCTAACTTGGAAGGTTTTGTGTGCTTCACTAGGCTTTTGTTGGAGTTCTGGTCTGGTTTAGGCATTTATTTCTTTATTTTGCAAAATTTCTTGTTCTGAAAATTACTAATATAATGTGGGTGGAGGAAAAGACTCTGTTTCTCCAGTTCCCACAGAAAAACTGCAGGGATTAAAGGACATCTGTGTAGGGAAACCAATGTCCTGTCTCCTGGGGTTCTTTTAAACTGACACCCACTTAAATTTTCTTTAGACTGCCAGCGAGCAAACAAACATTAAAACTTCTGGGGTTTTTTTCTCTGTAAATAAAGGAACTTCCGTAGATACTTAGGTTGAAACACTGCCTATTCATTTTGTAAAGCTGTTTTATAGCCCACTGTGGACGATAATGATGTAATTACAGCTACATTTTCTGCATGATAAACTAGCAATTACTTGATTAGAAAAATTTTGGAGACAAATATTAAGTAAACAATAGACAAGTCAGGTCAGATAGGCAATAATGGACCAGAACTTCTATAGTTCCAAACCAAGACAGTGCTTTAGATACATGTGAAAAACATGTTTAAAACTTGGCTTTCTCCTTTTCCTTTAACAAGATAAAACCATAGCAGATGTTAGTTTGGGTTGAAAACTTCTTTCTTGTTTTGTGCATTTATTTTTAAGTTTATTCTAGTTTTCTACTAATGTAAATCAGTCATAGCAGGCAATACCATTGTGAAGTCCATTTTTAGTCCAACTCATTTGGAGGGATGGAAGTGTATCCAGTCTGTAGAAGTATGGATGACTTATTGCAGTGTGAGAACTTTTCCTAAAAATTAAACTCACAGAAGTATGGAATGAACTTGAATCCCCTTTCAAGTCCATGTAGGGAGCTTAGCTCTCTCTACATTCTTTGGTCTTCAGTCAAGGATTTGTTGGGCCCACAATCATTCCTATCATGTGATTGTAGTCCGCAGTAAAGTCCTTAGGGCAGGAAAGTTAAAAAGTTGGAAATTGGAAATTAAATCAGACCCTCATAGTGTGGGGAAACATTTAAGTAAAGCATTTTAAGTTGCATATTTGGGGAAAATATTCAATTGGTCTGTAATAACAGGGGAACCAGGGGAACTGAAGAAAGAAGTGATCCAGGTAAATGTGTTAAAGGAAACAGAAAAGCAGGCCTCTACCCACCTAAAGTGGAAAGGGGCAACTCAAGTGTAGGATATTTTATTTAGGGTCCAGTATTTGTGGCATGAAAAACCTAGCACAGGCTTGTCTGGAGAGTCTGGAAGGAGAACAGACATTAGCCTGCTGTGAAGAGGGTGCAGAGTCCTGGAAGATCTCCACCTCATCAGGAGTGACAGCGCACCTGTGGCATCCCTGTGATGACAGAGCCTTATTTTGATGGTGCTGGAAGAAACAGAATGAAGGCAGCTGGGGCAGGAGAGCCACAGCTCCTTCCCAGGAAACCCCTGATGGGGTGGAATCAGCAAAATGTTGGAAAAATTCTGTGCAAGTACATGTGAACAGAGATAATCTCTGTATTTTGGGGTTATTTTACTTTCAAATTAGAAGAGCAATCAACATGTGTAGAAAGAGTAATCATCTGAGCTGACTTTATTCAGATATTGTTAGCAGCCCACTTTTGTGCATTCTCAGGTCACTATTACACACAAGTGACCAGAGTATCCAAAAGGCAGTGTGTGTAAACATTTGGAAGGGCAGTTATTTTAAATCCAATTCCCTTTTTTGCTCCTGAACCAGAATAAAAAAGATGATAATGGTATAATCCAACTGTTTTTAAAAACCCTTTCACAAATATTTTAATGATGTGTTTATGAGAAATTGACATTTACATGTACATTTTTGTAAATGAAAATCATACCAACTTCAATGTTAATGAAAATTTACTATCCTCTATCTTGGGACTTGCCTGTGTTCTGGGAAGTGCCCTGGATCTGTTCTGCTGTAAAAAAATTTCTGGCCTGGATCTCAAGTTGTATTTGATGGTTACATTTCCCGTTTGTGATAGAAACAGATGACTTTCCTACTATACACATTTGTGAGTTCGTGAACTATGAGAGGAAGTTTTCATATTGTGAACATCTGGGGTTTTTTTCCCATTTAGCTGCACAACTACAGCTGGTAAAGACATGAACTGAGATGTTAGTCATTTCTGCAATAAAAATAGATACTGTCTATGTTTTTAGATTTTGGCTATGAGCCTTTAAGGTATTTTATTCCACTACATTTTATTAAGTTTACTTACCTAATTAGAGAATTCTTATTTAAGAAAATATTTTAAAAGAATATAAGAAAAAGCACAATCTATTTTTTTTAACTAACTGAAATACCTTTTTAATGGACCATCTTCCAAAGACAATTTTCTGACACTTAAATCCTTAACTAGCCAACATACTCCAGACAAAATGGATGGATCCAAAGAGTTGAAAAACTAGCACTCTTCTTAATCTTTCTATAGGAAGCCCTGATTGCTGGAAGTCATTGCATGCAATGGTGTAACAGTTCAGGTGTGGCTCTGCTCTCTCTCCCATAGATTTAGTGCTAAGCAGTACAACAATATAGAAGAAAAAAAATCTAAGTACTTATTATGAGCAGTTTTATTTGAGAGCTAATTTCAACATAGGAAATAGAAGTTGTTTAGGCATTCTTGTGAGGAAATAGTGGTATTGGGCAAGTTTATCCAGTGGAGACACACATGGAAAGAGTGCTTTCCAACCCATCAACCTCTGCTGCATTAATGCTTCCCTGTCTGGGAGATCTGGGGATCAGTGAAGAGTATGAGCCAGGAGTGAGAACAAGGACAATGACATTATTTTCTCTGTGACTACTTCACAGTCAATGGTTTTCCAAGGCCTATATTCTATGCTGCATTTCACTTTCAATAATACTTTAATTCAATCTAGTGAATAAGAAAACCAATTTCAGGTGATTGCAGGTGACCCAGGTGTTTCTTTTTCAGTATACTTTTCACCACCAAGAACTCTAGTGGCATGAGTATTTTTACAAAGTTTTACAATGATCAGTGAGCTCTCCAGTCCACATCAACATCTTTAAGTAGCCCCTAAGACAGCTCATGAGGTGCCATGACAGCAGGCACTGGCAATATTCCTGTAAACAATATTCCTGTAAAATTTGACAAGAAGATATCATATCCCAGTAATTATAGTCAATCTCAGTCTTTGGACAAGATCAGATAATGAAGAAAATAATGGCTTCTTGAAAACAAACCTCATGAAGAGAGGTGATGCTGAACTGTGAAGGAAATATTCAAAGTCTTTTTGCAGACATTTCCAGTCCTTTTAATGATACACTTGTATGACTAAGTGGTTAATACACTGTTGTAAAAGTCATCCAAGGTGTTCTGCTGCATCAGACTGGCAGTGGAATGTGTCCCTCCCTGGCAGATGGTGACTTCATCCTGCACATGGGTCTTGTCTTGCTCCATGGAAAATACCAACACATCTGCCATAAAGAGGAGTCTGTAGAAAGCACTGATAGAGAGCAGAGTGTGGTCCCCTAACCACTTGTCTCTCAGTAAGCCCTTCCCTGCATCTCCACCTTCTCTTCCTGTCTGTAAAAATTAGGAAGAGGTTTAAGGCTGGCAGAAGAAATCCTTACCATATAGCAAAAGTTCACCTATGCAGAAGACAGAGCTTTGCTGGAATAATCTCAGACTAAAGAAGAAATCTGCATGAAACAGAACAGCCACTGCAGCCATTCCTGCTCTGTGACCTGTCTTTTCTCATACAGGTGCAGTAGGACAGTCCTGTGTTATTTAAAAGGAAAAAAAATAAAGAAACTAAAAACTCACAAGTATTAATTTTTTCCATTAAATACAGAATAAAAAAAATTACCAGCATGAGATAAATATTATGTGACTTAGTACACTACTTTGACATTTCTGTTTAATGTAGTGGCAAGCGTTTGTGTTAAAGCTTGTGTCATCTGTTTTGCAAATTCACCTCAAAAGAAAAAATGGACATAGAAATGTTTTTCTGTAACATAATCCTGTAAGTGTGTTAAATGCTCTTTCTATTTACAAAATGTGTGAGTGAGACACAGTGTGTGAGAAGTCATCAGAGGAGTGTAATGGGAACTTGGACCAGGAGGAGAGCATGGCAATCATTTCTATCCACTGGCAAGGATCAGCTGTCCTCCGTCCTCCTGATCTTTCTCTTTCAGCTCTTCCTACCCCACTTCCTACTCTCCTACTGTTCTCTTGTTTTGAATTCCAACACACACATAGTGTTTAACAATTCCTCCCTCTCCTGGAGATTGGAGTTAACTTAGATCATCATCCTCAAATGTCTTCTCTTGAAATGCACTTTTTTGTGAGATGCCTTCAAATGGGAAATCATGAGAATCTGTTTCAGCATAAGAGAGCAGAATATATCTGACAATAGGTATTTTTCACAAGTTATCATTTACTGTAGATAAGAAAAGAAGAATCAATTGAGTCTTGCTCCACTAGGGAATGATATTTTACTGATTATTTAGTTGGCCCCTGTCTGCTTACAGGAAGATAATAATACTCCTATTAACTTCCTATGTTGAAAAAATTAATAGTCATTCATATGTACATTTCCAAACCAACACACATCACCATGTGGAGGTTCTTGGTATTCACACTTCTGCCCAAACCCGGGAAACAAATGCCACCTATGCACTTTTTAGGAGGTTTTTTTTCTTTTCTCTTTCAGCAAGAGCAAGCTGCTTCTGTCGTCCTTCTCTGGCAAACAACAAGTACATGCAACCTATTTCTTTAGCTGAGATATGAACCAGTACAGAAGATAGGGGAACTGCTGGTGTCTTATTTATAGGAATAAAGATTCATTAGCAAAATTCAGTTTTTGGAAAGATGTGGATGTATTTAAATGCTGCTATTTTTCTGTACAGTGTTGTCAGCTAATGGAAGGGAGAAGCTGGGTGGTGATGATGAACTACAGGAAACAGTAGGGAGCAAAAGGGTAATGGACAGAAAACTGATGCCATTGTAGCTGTGATTAAGTGAGAAGAAAATATGCAAAACCATATATTGCTATTTCCTCTGATACATCTGCCTCTATGGCTCCTAAGACTGGAGCATCTGCACAAACTCTCCTGCTTTTACTATGAAGATTGCAACAGCTGCTCTGAGAATTACTTCATTTTCCTGCAGTGCAAATTATTATTCAGCCCAGTATTTCTACCAAGTATTACAGAAGATTTGAATGCCTACACAGATTAAACAGATAGCATTTTTCTGCATATTTATCAGCACAGTGTACAATGGTATAATAAATGCGTTGAGCTCCTTTCTGAACAGCAACTCTGGTGTTGCAATTCAAAGCCTAATAAAGAAAACTCAAGCAAACATTTCCTGAGGTTTTGAAAAAGTCCAGCTGTCTTTTGGGGAGTTGAACTGGTCCTTTCTTTTAGCCTTTACCACAATCTTGATGAAGACTGAGACCCTGGAATTGCAGAGTTACCACTAGATACTCTGGGTGAGCCCCAAGCACCCTAACTGTTTTGCACAGCACCGTTTGGACAGGGTATGTCACATAGCACATATCTGACCCAAAGGGAATCAATGCAGAACACAAACCTGGCTTAACTTTCACAGTTGATGTGATCTCTTTTGGGTGCAAAACGTGTCTGTATTGCCCGTCCCTTCAGTGGGCCAGGTCCTGAAATCCTGCTAAGGATACAACTAGAGCTTTTAGTTTATGAATTTCTTTGAACAAGAAAGATTTCTTGAAGGCAAATCAAACCATATCTTCTTTTCCAAGGTGTTTAAGTCTTAGTGTATCTGGGATACACTAACAACAACTATAACTGGGAAGCTAAAGGAGCCCCAACAACCATCTCTACCTCAGTCAGAGAGGAGGCACAGTGGCAGCTTCAGGGCCATCACCAGAACTGCCTCAGAACCTGTGGAGAAACCAGATGCATCTATATACAGGAGAAATCTTTGCCATTTTTGGCCCTGAGACTTTTCTGTGCTTAGAGAGGAATCTGAACTGGCACCAGTACACTTGCAGCATCCCTCTTTTAAAAAACTTACATTGTTAAAAGGTATCTCAAGTTCAGGAGCAGAAAATAAATTAGTAAATAGATCAGTGACTGAAAAATGAAATTGGTTTTGGAGTAGCTGCTATCATTTTCTCAATGACTATCTAAATAAAAGGCACTGGACATGACAGACTCCTCTCAAACTATAAAATAGCATATAGAGCATGCAAAGGTTCCAGGAAATATTTGAGCATGTTCTGATTCCTTCTAAAAGAGCACAGACTGGTGAGAATGTGACTCATTGATTAGTGGAGAATTTTATCATGATTTGGTTTTAATTACCATTTTATTACTAGATTTTTGGTGATTTCTTTATGGCTGTGAATGTCTTACAATATGAGGATGATTCTTAGATTCTTGAAAAGAGCTCTGGTGAAAGTAAGAGTTTGCTCCAGATTTCAGAATGGAAAACCAACTATACTTTGAATGTGTATAATGTTAATTCTTTTTTTGAGGTTGCTTTAATTTTGGATGTTAAAAATTCAAATTCATAATTTTCCACCATATGCTGGCCAATAAATTTCTACAGCTGCCTAGTGGGAAACTGAGATAAAAATAATTGTTCATCTCCATTTGTTTAAATGTCACTTTCCCCCACTATCCTCTGATAACTCAGGCTCTCACATGTCTGTCAAGAGAGCTCAGATTATGGTGAAGGCCCATATCCTAAGAATGTTTGACCTCCATTCCATCTTTGTGATTTCTATTGGACAAACTTCTAGAGCTGGATGTGTGAGATTTTTAATTTTTTATCTCAACTGATGTGTTCATTGTGACAGTGTGACATTAAAATATAAAAAATATTAAAATAATATTTTATTAAAATATAAAACTCTTTTCTTGAAACAGATTCCCAAGAATGGCTCAAATCTATTACCAGTTAAAAATTCTGATATCTACCCAGCAGTTCTTTCAGGAAAAAAAGAATGTCTTTTTAATTTTATAAACTGGACCTGCACATCTGTTCAAGCTTATGTTTCTTTCATCAGCATTTTTTTGGGTTTCTTCAAAATAATTTATATTATTATAAATTATTTATATTCAGTTTATGTTAGCTCTACAGATCAACCACAGTGAGTTAGGTGCTTAATTTAATATTTTACAGGCATGGTTTTTTAAAAAAATCTTATGTAGGTTATCTTCCATATGACCGAAATTTGTAGCATTGGTGTTCATTTTTCATCACTCAAAATGTATTTACTGAGAAGAATGTTCTAAGATTAAGATATTAATTTCCCACCAAAATTACAGAGGTTCATATATTTTTGAAAGTACTTATTTCAAAGAATTTCATTTATGAGGCTTGAAATGGATCCTTGAGTAACATAGAGAAGATTTTAATCCAGAAAGAAGTTGGTATGCTAAATTAAATGGAACTACTTTGAGAGCAAAGGAATACATTTTAATGTTTAGATAAAAGTTTCCTTGAATTTCACAAGACAAAATGTACAAACATCCCATCTAACATTTGGCTGTATTGTATCTGATATCCTGGATTACTACAGGATGAGAGGCTGAGAAATGATCTCAGGACATGTGGAAATTAAAATGTCTTCAAATCCATATGGAAAACATCTCCGAGAGCAGAGAAGTGATTTGCAGGCTGGTGTTACTTCCTGTGGGAAAATTCTTTCTACAGGAATTGATCTTATCCTGTGTATTTCCAAAATTTGTTTCCAAAGTTTTATATATGGCTGGGTAAGTTTTTCAGTGTCTACTGATTTTACATTTGACTTTCATAGTGATTATAGCATTTCTGTTAGCTAATCCTCTTTCTTCAGTGAAATTCTTTGGGCTGGTTTGCATTTATTACGAAAATTATCTTCAAAACACATAATAAAATGGCTAGACTCAATCTTAGAGGTCTTTTCCAACCCTAATGATTCTATGAATTTTCTCTTCCTTCACATGCAATGTCTTTGAAACGTTTAATTATGTAGAGTAAAGCTGTTTACCTAGCTCAAATCAACAACAGACTGAAGTTTATCCTTACCATGTTAGGGCTTATTTCACAGTACGTACAAACGTGTGTATGAAAACCTGCCAACACGGAGAAAGTCAGAAGTGCCTGTTTAACAGTCTCCCTGAGCCCAGATAGATGAGTTGATGTGTGTGGATAAGCTGGGCACCACCAACCAGCAGGAGAGGTGAGCCAGAGGTTTGTTATCTGAGCTCTCAAGAGAGGAGCATCACATCTCTTCCCTGGAACTCAAATGCCTGCGGTAGAGCGGATAAAATCTGAGGGAAGGACTGAGACTCCATTAACTTCAGGACAATGTCCTTTGTTCAGGAGCAGCAAACACACGGCAACAGTGTTTGCTTACACTTACACATGTATATATGTGAACTTTTTTTTGCCAAATGCACCAAGGGCAACAAGATCAAGTGATTTATATCCTTCATAAAAATATCAAAACCTATCTGAGGGAAGTAGTTAGAAAAACTAACTATCTACTTATGTAGGGACTGCTGAGATTACTGGAGAGGATGAGAGGAGGCATTGTGGCAGGGACTGCTTCCCCACTGCAGCTATCTGAAAAAAACAAAAATTGTCAGCCTCACTCGCTGATAAATTCAACTTTGTATCTCAGTACCCAAATAGAAAAAGGAAAAGGCAGTAAACCGTTTGCCTACTGGTCATGCTGTTGTACTATCCACCTGCAAAGATAGGGGAAAGGTTCCTTCTTCCGCCCCAAAAATTAGTGTGTTGAATAAGAAATGAATATAGCAAATTCACCCTTTACAGGATAATTGATTTTACATTGCCAGCACCTGTGAAGTCAGTAACCAGTTTCAAATGCTGACAAAGGTATTTTTTGCCTCGTATTTTGTACTAAAGAGAAGAATACTACAGTGTATCTATCCGGCAGTTCTCACATCTGGCTCTCAGCTTTAAGTAATACTTGGTACCTGAAGGAAGAAAAGTGCTTAGAGGTCTTTTCTGAACACACTCCTACTGCTTTTGCCACACGTCAGGAAGTGACACACGGTGCTGAGACTACGTCTTTATTGCTTCAGGCAGCACGGACTGGCGAGCAAGTGAATGGTGGCAGCCCCATGGCTGCCCCTCTGCAACCCAGCAGCTCTCAGCACACCTCCAGCAGAGCCACCTCCGGCAGAGCCACCTCCAGCAGAGCCGCAGGCATGCCCAGAGGTTTGCTGCACCCAGCAGGGCCAGCAGCACCCTGTCTGCCAGCGCCCGCCTGGCCTTCCTGCTGCCACGGCTGTCTGCTGAGGGCAGCTGAGAATCTCCGTGGGCACGGCCTGTCTGACTCCCTGCCAAGCACAAAGGAGGAAAACTCACCTGATGGAACGGAACGTCAGCCTAACACAGTGCAAACGGCTGGGTGGCACTCCGTGAAACACGTGGGACAGTGTGAAAACGCGGCAGTCACCCAGGATGTCCTGCATCCTGCCATTGCTCAGGGCTGCCCTCAGCTACTCCAGTCCTTCAGCGAGAATCGGGGCACAGATGAGGAAAAATTCAACCACTTGTGGATATTACAAGTCCACTGAGGAGGAGAAAAAATATATGCCTCTGCTTTGTTTTATTTCTTGTGACATGTGCACCATGTTAAATCTGCATGTGTCAAAATGTATTATGTCACATGGTGCTCTGTAACCTGGTGGCACTGAAAGGGTGTGCCAGGTTGCAGAAGTAGCTTACTCAAGACAGACTTAAAATGAACAAGGGAGAAAAATTCACTAACAGTTTCCAAGTCAGGAGACCCAGCAGAATTTGCACTTTTGTCTATGAAATCGTGCCAGCTGGGACTTCCCTGCTCACAAAAATGCATCCTGAGCAAAACCACCAACTATTTTGCCTCAGTTGTATCTAATCTCTATGGAGTGATGAGCTGAACTTTATTAAGCAAGGGAAAAGAAAACAGTCAGAACTAATACTTTGATAATTCAAAATATTTGTCATAATTGAGGCTTTCAACTGCAAATTGTTCATTTGGCTGCCTCACACGTCTATAAATGCATGTTTTTGCAGAGGGAGTTATTTTTTCATACTTCACTTCTGCTAAAATAATGTTAAATTGATACCATTGAATATATAGTGTTAAAATGCTAAATTTTAATTTAACTTACTTTATATTGTTTGGATTTTAAAACTTTAATTCAAACAAGAATGGCATTTGTTTTTCCATTCAGCATCTTGCAAAAGAAAAAGAATCTTAGAAATCTAAAAGATCCAATTAACCACAAAAGCTCATATCTCACTGAAGTAACTGGATACAGGGGTATGCAGAACTGTTGCAAATGGGTGAAATCAATGACAAAAGTAAAGAGCAATATATTATGGCTGCGTTATATTTGTGGCTGTTAAGTGGTAAAAACACATCCTTCTTTTGAAAGAAAGCCCAATATATCTTCTATATCATGTCACTTCCCACTAGAAATGGGAAGTAACTCTTAAAATACACAGTGGATTTTTCTCCCTTCGCTCATATCTTTATTTCGTTGAGCTTCAAGCAGCAGTTTTTGCTTGTGAAGACTCTCTGGAGTGATTACACGGGAAGCTTAGCAGTCTCCTGCATACAATTAGCTCAGCCAAAGCCCTGTGGGCTTCCCACTTGGTGTAAGAACAAAAGACAACCTGGTGCCACAGAAAGAACTTTATAGCTCTCTAATAAAACTCCTGAAGTGGTAATGGGAGTGGCAAGGACAGCTGCTAATTTAGGAGAAGCAGGGATTGTTTGCAGGCAGAGCCAGTATCATTTAGGTTAGACCTAATTGGTTAGACCAATCATTTTTGGTTAGACCAACCAAAAAAAGAAAGTGAGAACGTATCTGTGTTCAAGCATACCAACATGAGGTTAAACTGGAGCTCAAGAAGGGTTCACACCCTGCAATTTTTCCTATTTTATACAGTTTTAACATTTCTTACAGGTATTCTAATAAGATGATAAACTTTGAAAAATCAAGTTAAAATACATACTTCAATGATCTGAAAAACTTAAAAAAATTGGCTGGTCAGGTTTCCTTCTCAACCAGGCTCTCTTCAGCTCTGCCA
The DNA here is from genome assembly GCA_013400495.1 of Nicator chloris. NCBI lineage: Eukaryota > Metazoa > Chordata > Aves > Passeriformes > Pycnonotidae > Nicator > Nicator chloris. The sequence goes on along the minus strand of WAAE01018475.1, from coordinate 296,154 downwards.
GCAGTTCTGCCTTTAAGAAAAGGCTCTACTTTTTCAAGCTGTGGGTGAAATAGACCTTTTTAATTCCGTAGCAGAAAAGACTTTTGCTGTTTTTGGTGTGGAAATGAAAGAGGTGGTCCTTTCAGCCCAAAACAAATACTCCCTCTCACTTGCAGTTAAACATCAAGAGTATTACTCTGAAGGGTGATTTTTTTTCTGTCTTCATGCAAGTGAAAATAGCACATATAATGCACATCAGAAAACGTGTTCTTATTGAATTCTATCCATCATTGATTTAGTTTTGATAATGTGAAGATATAGAAACAAAGCCAAAAAGACTCATAAATTTCTTTTAGCCTGTTTCCATGAATAGAAAGAAAATACAGAAGCAAATGTCTTTCTGTTTCTCTTTTTCTGTGCTTAGCACCAAGAAGTTGCAATACAATAATGACAGCTTCACGTGTGCTTGTGACAAACAGCTAGTGATAAGTTGTGGTCGAGGAAGTGGTTTCTGTTCCATACAACAGCAGGTACAAGTGGTACTTGAGTGGCTGCTTAAGTCAGGCACAGAATTTCTGTAATACTAAGAATGAGAAGTCAAAATAAGTTCAGAAGCAAGTAATGAGAGTTACACCTTTTACTCTGCAAGGCATTTACTTGGCCCTAGCCAAGTGAAGAAAGGACACAATTATAACTTTCTTGTAGCAATTGCCAATAAAAGTTGCTTTCTCCAGAATTTAACCATCCTTGCAATGCTTGTGTCTCCCCCATCGCTAGTTTTACCAATATCCCAAGCTGTGCAAATACAGAACTTCACACTATGTGAAGAAGTTCACACATATATTCCCTACCATTTAGCCCCAGCATATCAATATATACCTATTAGCTTTCACCAGGATTCAGCCCTGATATTTTACTACTTCAAGATTGTCCCAATTTGGCTATATTGTGCTTATTTGCACCTCTAGCAGGCCACAGTAAAACCATAATTTGCACCTTTCGAGGGAGAAAATTCAGAGGCAAAAAAGAGAAAGGTGTTACTGTTCAAAAGCTGTCACAACAGAAACTTAATCAGGGAAATACATATAAAAGGGAATGTGGGACAGTATGTGATGACAGCCTCTTGTTAGGATGCCTGTGCACAGCATGAGGTTTCTGCATCACACTACTTCTGAGCAGCTGAGACACACACTCTGCTTTCCAGGTGTCTGAGCTCGGTAAAGCAATCTCTTCATCATCCCACTTCCTCTGTAATGTGATCGAATCCATCATTCCTTTTGTTATCTCCTTTTGTGTTTGCTTTGCCTCGCGGTAATTTGCTAACTGCAAAGCAGGCAAGTGCTTTCCAAACATACAAGGCTAGTGCAAGTTAAGTCATACTTATCAGATGTGCTTGTAATGAATCATGCTGACAGATTGGTTCTGTTTACCTTAAACAGACTGTCAGAAATTTTCAGTACACGAACCAAAGCATGGGAAAGTCTTTCAAATAGACATGAAGATCAGATCATAGCCCAGCATGTTATATTTGCATATTTCATAAAGGTATCACATGTACGTTTGCATGTAACGGTCCGAACATGCTGTTTACAAAGATATTTGGTATCTCTACAAGAGAAAGCAATTAAGATTCATGTAGCTAATGGGGCAGGAGTGGATTTTCTCTCACTGGTTCTGCCCAGTGAGGCTGTCTGTGGGCTGCAGGAGCTGCCGAGCTGCAGACACTGCCGTGGTTCTTTCAGTGCTGTGTCTCTCTCCTTCGTGCCAGGCTCCCAATGGTTTTGCGCTGCTCTGTGCTGCACTGCTACTCCAGGTGCACCGTGGGACCATGTGGTAATGAGGAGTACAGGATTACATGACAGCACAGTCTGCCGGAGTGGCCAGAACACTCATGTGCCACAAAGTAATGAGCAGCACTAAAATGTGTTTGCTTTACATTGCCTGGGAATATCCCCCTCCATAGGGGGCTGTATAATAAAATCTTGCTTTCCTTTCTCTGTTTCAGCCTCACTATTTTGGTTCAAAGATCCATTTTCTTAGTAATTTTAGAGACATTTTTAAACTTCTTGAAGGACCCATTTTCTTGACATGGTCGTATTTCCAAAGCCTTAAACACACATGCATACAGCTATGTTCATATACAGTTTTTCTGTGCTTACGTGTTTGCCATAGACACCCCTCAGCGCATGACAGTGTATTGTGAAACCAAGGTGACATTCTCAAAAATACCCTTAGACTCCTGTGATTCCATTTCCAGTGCTCTTAAAAGAAACCCTTTCTTTGTCATAAAGATCTTTTAAAATAATCTGCTTCCCCTCACCGGACTCAGAATTAAGAATAAAATGATACAAACCCCAGTTGAAATTTATGACTGCAAATTCAATACTGTAAAGTCTGGGGAATCAAATCGTTCATAGTAAAAATGTATCCGCAGCCTTGTCCAATATTTAAATGGAAGTCAAGTGGCACAATCTGAGGCTGGAGTAGAAGAAGCAGCAGAGGATTGTTCTGTTTTTTCCCTTTTCCTTGGTTTATTTTTTGTGTTTTCTACCTGTGAAACTAGTCAGAAAGCCTATCCCTGAGGCTGTGAGGCATCATGACTCACTTTCCTGAGCAGGCACCATGCCCCAGATGCTCCAGATCTGCCCTTACCCAAAGGGGCTGGAAAGCATTTAAAGTGTGAGCAAAGTTTCACAGTGGAAATAAGTACAGCTACAATTGAGAATGGGGAATGTTCTGATGAGAAAGCGAACACTGGTTACAGCTTATTTATGTGTACAGGAAATCATTTATGATTGACTTGGGAACCCAGCAATATGGTTGGGATAGGGTGACTTACATGAAAAAGGCCTTCCAGGGCTGTGTTCTGCTCTAAAAACTGGCTTAGAGCAGCAGCATCTCTCCTGTCACTAACGCTGCCTGTTCCCCAGAAAACCACACCTTGTTTGCATCCAGTACCACTGAACATGGCAAATAAGGCACTCTGAAGGGTTCTGTGGTTAGAATCACAGCAAGTGGGTGTGATACTAATGTCTGTTTTGTGATTAGGTTACAGGACAGATTTGCAAATTGGCATCTCTCCTTACAGTTAAGGAAGACAGTTAAGTAAAAATTAGTTCCCTCAAGCTATTTTACTGCTGGTAAAAAATTGATTTGTTTATATAGAGAAAATAGGATGGAGAGAAAAAGTGGATGGAGAAAAAGTCAAGTAAATTCTTGACTTTGTAGGGAACCAGGTAATAGTTCTTTCCTGCTAGGTGAACAGACCTCCTGACTTCTTACCCAATGTGTAGTGCTACAACCATCAGTATGTTTATGAAAGGGACTAAGAAGACTGTGCTACGACTTTTTGTGCTCGACTTTCCTTGTGTTAGTTTTAGTTTGATCTTGGTTTTGTGATTTTCAGCCATCAGCACCATAAGCCAATAGTTGCAGTGAGGGAGGAAATGGTGAGTTGTTCTTGTCAAAATACCTGCAGTACTGTGGCTGCTAGCAACTTCCTTTCCCTACATTTATGGTTATCTGTTACTTAGGAGGAGACGAGCCTTTGTAGAAGACAAGAGGAGGAAGGTCTAGAGAGATTCTTGTGGCTCATTCAGATCTGCAGAAATCCATCAGAAAGACAGAAATACAGACAGATGCAAAAGCTGCCTGAAAGATTTCTTTACATAGATACTTCTTTCGCTTTGTTTTTAAGGCATTTAGCAACAACATTTTAGTTTTGCAAATACAGCAGCCAGAAATTTTTCTATTTCTATACAGCTTTTCACATTCATAAATCTGGAAATAGTGTGCCACTTGTCAGCTCCAAATGAAAATGCAACCTTCTTTTCCCTCTTGAATGGCTTTATCTGTATCTATAGTACAGGCTACAGGAATGGAAAAAACCAAGCTAAGACATTCTCCTTGCTCTATGATAATAAAGCAAACTGCAAATACATTAAAAATATCCCCTCACAGTACTTTATATGTTACATAAAGTCCTGGAAAGGAATTGTTCTTAGATGGCTGATATTTTTAAACAACGAATTAAAATGAAAAAGTGTCTGATGGCATTCACATAGTTCTGTGAAACAGACTCCACTCAGGCTTCAGCTTTGGGCTCAGCATTTAAGTGACTGAATCTGCCAATCACCAAAGGGCCCTGGGCTCTTTCTTGTCTCCTTGGGTTTGTTGCCAGCAGCCTCTCAAGTCTGCAGCACCCAAACTCACCACCTACACAAACAGATGTACACAAAACATTTAAAGTAAAATACCTTCAACTGTGGTTTGGAAATAAACACAGCTTTTTCTTATGGGATGAGAACAAAATTGTTGTGCAGTTTTTTAAACACAGTTACAAGTATGTTTCTTTAATGGCTCCTTCTCAATTTTTCTTTTTCTTACTGAAACAATTTTTATTCAGTTAACTGATAAAACTACTGAAAACCTATCCTTGGGACACCATAATAGGACATCTTTTACATCACCAGAGAAGACACAAGCAGAAGAAAAAGCTTCTCAACCAAAGGGTCTAGTGTAAGATAGATATGCTAGCATCTGCTCTCCTGGATTTATTTATGATATTTAATATCTAGCAGTTTCAGTGGAAACTTTCAAGTCTTGACAGTGCTGTGGGATGTCCCAAGCTGCTTATGAAAATGAAAGATCCTGTTAGTTAGCAGTTTCTTCTTCCAGTAATAGACCTGGGCAAGCCCAAGTTCTGTCTGACCCCTGATTAATCAAATTTTCTGTCATATAAGGCACAGGAGATGAAAAGATTTTGACTTTTTTTTTTTTGGTATGTTACCTAGTTCACTGGAGTTGGTTGTGCTTCAGACACATTTTCCTGCAAGTAGCTTCAGGTGTCACATGGCAAACTTCTGTTCATTTAGTCATCCTATAACACTCTTTTTGTGTGTTCTGTAAACCCTTAATTCTCCCTCCATTTTTTTCTTCCTCATTTCCTCACTCCCACTTCTAAAAAGTAGCATTCTGCTTTTCTGTGTTGCTATGACAGCATTTACACTTGCCTTTTGAAGGCAAAATGCGTGGCTTTCTATCATATTTTTGTCAGTTCTTGTGTTAGAGGGACACACAGGGGAATGAAAGCAATTGCAGATAAAGCTTTAAGCAGCAGACTGCAGCTTCATTTGTCAACACAAAGGGCATTTAAGTGGGTCTAGCATGGATTTACCTACGTGTTCCCCTAAGACAAATTTATTTGTTTAACCTTCCAAATCTTCTTCAGTGCAACAAAACATTAAAGGAGAAACTGTGACAACTTCAGATCGGCCTCTCTCTCCTGTCTCCTCTCATGCAGGCAGAAAGAACAGCAACAACATTCTCAATGGCCTTTATTTCTAGACCTTGTCAACTATTTACAGAGATGGAAAGCAGCTAAAAGCAATCAAAGGTTCAAAAAGGCTGCAAGTTACTTTTTCAATAAGAAGGCAGAGACAAAGAGAAAAAGCCCTTTCGTTTACCCTCCAGTTTCTCAGAAGGCCTTTGAAAATGCACATTGCACTGCAAAATATAGGAACTAATGCTTGCCCCTGATAAGAGTGACGGTTGATTCTATGGGCAGAGAGGCTGCTGTGCTCTCTCAACAGAATCCTCGCTGCCTTGCCAAAGACTTTTCATATTGTGAACAGACTGACTGAACTCTGCCTCTTCACAGGCCTAGGAGCTTGCTGGCAGCCGATCTACAGAAGCAAAGAAAAAATCTCCTCCAAAGATGGAGGTTTTGAAACAATTGGATCTTATTGGAAATGCCAGGAGCTAAATAAAACTTCCCTTCACAAAACAACTGGGTGTCCTATTGCAGCCACAGGATCTTACTTAGTCAAATAAGTCTTACGGGCTTCAGCACTCTGTGTTTGGAACATAAAACCAGATGGAGACATCACATTCTCTCCAAGCAATAGAGTTGGGCTGGCTTAGCTGATGCTTATTTCAGATCTCTTTAGAAGATATGCAGCGGATATATCTCTACATTCTGGCACTGTTAGCAATTTAACTGCCTCCCCTTACCAGGGTGTGGGAGCACAGTCCTTTAACAGAACATATCTCTGAAACATACTAGCTGAAAAAAACCTTGTTCTTGCTGAGCATGGGAAAATACTGAACACTGAACACAGCCTACAAGATGTTAAACCATGTTAACAGACTATAGAAGTAACACATTTGCAAACAAAATGTGTTTCATTTAAGGAGATTATTAGAATGTTTTCTAGGTTATAATGTTCTTCAGTTTATAATGGTGCCAGCTGAGTGGGTTTAGAAAACTCACTGCAGTCAGAACTACGTCCTAGAAGAAGCATGAAACTCCAGTTTTAATCTATGCTGTCTGAGCATGTGATGAATTCTGGGGGAACCACAAGGGCCTCTCTTTCTCCAGCACTGAACTCTGGATTGTTGACCGATTTCCTGTCATGCTCACACACAGAGATATCCCTCCACAAAATGCAATCTACACAGACTTTTGAAGGCAGTTAAATAAACTGAATCTTATCAATGTAGAACAAACATGATTTAGCATGCTCAGAGACCAAATCAAGTTTGAACAATGCTGGTGACAGTTCCACTTTTGGCAGAAAGGCTGGATACAGGCCATGTCTCTTCTGCACCCATCTCCAACTGCAGAAAAGCAACTTAGCAAAATAAGAAATAGAAGATGACTGCAGCTGTCATACAGAGAGCCTGATGATCTCCATCCCCAAAGGCTGAGGTCTAAGTCACATCTCCATTTCTAAGTTCCATTTTTTTTGCCCTCTGCCGTTCTGTCAGTGACAGCATCTACTCTCTGGATTTGATTATTCTCTTACAGGGTCATTTCTGTCCTCACTGGAGAGCAGAGGGCAGCTCTGGGTGAGATGTGCTATGGTGTGGTCCCAGGCACACAGGCAGAGGGAAAACTCTGGTGCCGACACATCAGCGGGGACCAGGCACCGCACTATCTCACTGCACCTCAGTCCTGCTCCCTCTTTTCCAACATGTTTTTATGCCTCTGCACAGATTGACTGTGGCACATTGATATCCAGCAGCGCTCCTCTACAGCAGGGAATTCATGTTGTGAATTTACGGCTGGATTATGTCCCTCTTTAAGTTACCTCATAGGACAAAGCAGATGTAACACATGGTCGTCACAGCATTCCTGCATTGGAAGCAGGCTTGAGTAATGGGCAGTAGTCTCACCCAGCCTCTGCTATGTGTTGTCACAACAAACCCCTCTAATGTGGTAAGAAAATTTAGACAACACCCTTTTCCCTGAGGTAAGCACTTTTAAAGCTCGTATTTCAGATGAGCGGTTTAAGAAAAATAGGAAATGAAGTACGCCTTCCTTCTGAAAGCATAGTTTTGAAATCTAAGTTGCATATATTTTGGTTATATCATTCTTGTTTAAAACTTCGTTTAAAAAATAAATATAAATAAATATAAACCACCACTTTGGTTTTTTTCTTCCCCCAAGTCCTCAGCGATACTACTGCATGTATGCAAATAAGGCCATATTTATTAGTCCACAGTGCAGTCTCTCAGCTCATTTTTTTCTGTCCCAAGAGAGCAGTCTTGGAATTTTAAATTTCCTAAATCAAATAATAGTAAATAAAATACTTCACACCAGAGACAATGAGGATTACCAGTTCATGCTAAGTTCCCAAATCAGAAGTGCTAGCTGCTGTACTGCCCTGTGTCCACATAACACTATGTATATTCCCAAAGGACTAAATGATCTGTACCTGTAGATCCTACCAAGCACATATAATGAGGTATTGCTTTTGTTCTGCTTGTGCAAAATATCAGTCTGGAGACACACACGTGGATGTAGAGGTTACAGTCGGTGAATGCCTAATCCATTTAGGGTGTGTTGGTTGCTGTTCTGTTTTTATCAAGAATTTGGTTGCTTTGTTTTGGTTTTAAAACCCAAACAATGAAACTTTACTCATCAACCATGGAAAACATTTCACAACCTGACATTTCTATGACAAGAGCTCTCTTGATTTTCAGTCTTAATTTTCATTATTTTAATTTCTACTTCTTAATTGGAGTTGTGTATGTCATGCTAACTACTTTCTCTCCATTATGCAGCTGTAGTCCTGCACATATTTATGCATACAATTAACTTTGTTATCACAAGGCATATGAGATAAAGGTGGTGAAGCAATGAGTGTGTTTAAGTGTATAGGGTGTTGGGGATCTAAATATCCTCAGAAATCTCTTTCCTCAGATGGCTACAATCTCTTTAAATGCTGCATTGTCAACCTACATGTTTTGCCTAGGTTAGTCTCCTGTCTGAAAGCAATCCACTCACATCATTTAACATGTACTGATTTTTCCCTGTTAAATATAATGTCTCTTCAGTTAATCAGGTGTCCTAATATGTACACAGTATTCCAAGTCTGATTTCTTTGCATCTGTTCATTATCATATAACACTCATACACACGGTTGGTCACAACCATTGATGTACATCCGTGTTCAGAAAGACACAGCTCCCAACTGGAAATGCTCCTGGGGGTGAATCACATATGTTCCACTTTATGACACTGAAATGTGTGTTGCTCAAAATTTTTCCATCTTTTTTTTTATAATGTATGAAATACATTAGTGAGGACAGAAAGAATATGAAGATTTCATAGACTCAGAGCATGCTCTATTAAGATGAATCAGGCAGGTCTAAAGGTGCAGTGCTATCTAAAATACTCTAATGCTCTGCAATTATTAATTTAATGTATTTCAGACCCTTTTTTCTCATTTAAAAGGAAATTAAGAGTACTAGAAGTTCAAGGGTTTTAAGGTGTTCCCATATGAAAAAAAAAAAAAAAGACATAAGAAGTAAGTAAATAAGTAGGAAAATAAATAAATAGGAATAATAATAAAATAGATAGGAAGTACAAGAATATTAAGTAACAGCATGGTAATAACTTCGAACATAGAAATATATAAATAAATCCTTATTTAACCCTCATTCTTACACACTTCTAAGATCGTTCTCAAATACAGAGGATCTGGCATTAATGTGCAGCAAAATCCAGGCTGTGAAAAATCATCAGCTCTCCCTGGTATTCAGCTGATATTTTCATCAAACAAGTAAAAAAGAGTTGCATCTTCCCACTACCGTAGCCCCTTCCCACTACCGTAGCCCTTGCAAGCAGTAGCAGGTGGAAAGTCTTAGAGCAAATACACAGTGCTGTCTTTTTTAATAATGATTCTTCCACACATTATAACACATTTAAGTGCTGTGCTTGCTCTTTAAGATGGCCTCATCTTGATAATCAATGTAGCCAGTCTAGTGAAGTGCCACTTTCCTGCTGTGAGGAAACACAATTCTTCTTACTGCCACAGCCCCCTGCTGACATGTTTTATGACACTTAAGAAGGAAACTGTTAAACCTTACTTCTCTCTTTTGCCTCAGTGCAGACAGAAATCTTTCCTGCTGGTTTCTCTCTTGAATTAAGAGCCGTTAAGATGTGCCCTTTTACCCTGAGCATTGCCCTAATTTTAACCTTGTGCAACGGTTATCTTAATTTTACTCAGATTTTCCGAACTGACTCATTCAATAAGACAAACTGAAAGTGTCTGGTAAAAGAACAGATTTCTTATAAGCTGGGCAAAAAGTCATCTTAGCAGGCTTTCTTCAGATGAAGCAGGAGTCAGTCTCAGTGCACTGACATACAAACCCCATCTAGTCAGACTGGGGCATTCTTGCTGCTGTAAAGAATGCAAAAAGCAAAGAGGCTGTGCTTGGAATTCTGCATCTGCAACATCAGGCATGCACCTTCACGCCATGAGCCCCACTTCTCAGCAGCAGTATTTTTAAAGAGGGAAAGGAAAATAGAAATATAGGGGTTGATAACTCTGTCTAGCTGAATAAGCACTGTTAAAATGGATGTTAAAATGATGACTGAGAAGATGATACAGGGGCAAGTTTTATGAGTGCGAAACTTTACCTTGACATAAGGAGTAAAGTTAAAGCCCAAGGCTTTTATGCCATTATGAGAGGCTCTGTCAGTGAGCACTGTAACCTAATTAGTTTTGATGCAGCAAATCAGCAAAGCCACCATTGGTTATGACCTCTGCCAAGAGCATGAGAGAGCCAGACAAAGAAGCTTAAGATGTTATTAGTTGTTCTGTTCCAAAGTTCCAGATAAAATATGACAGGATGTTGTTGCTTGACTTCGGCATCGGTTCTCCAGATGGCACTCAGCACTGGCTGGTAGCGAGGCTCGCAGGGAGGCTGCCACATTGTCTCTGTCAAAACGAAAGTTTTCCAATTACAAAGAGATAATTCGAAAAGATGCAAACTTAATCTCCTGAACGAAAGGTTGCAAGCTGTGTAATAGCAGTTGAGGGGAGAGATTTTGCATAGTTCACTTGCTGTAAACACTGCTGTTCAGGAAAGCTTTATTATCCTGCCTAGTGAAACAAAGTCATCAGATGCTCTTGACTCTGTGCGTTAGGACAGCTGTGGCTGGACACAGCTGTGGCATAACCTCTCTGGTGGAATTAGTGGGCCTGACCCATCTGCAGGGTTGTTGGTGAAGATCAGGAAAGAGATAAAATGATGTAGGATGGATCTAAAAGGAAAATTATGGACCTTTGAACTAGCTGAGACCTGTACATATCTTTTATGGTAGACCAGGCAACTTCTGCCAGTTTGATTGAGGGAAATAATGTGTGCTTTTTCTCAAATTATTATGAAATCTTTAGTGGAAAAAAGAAACAGAATCCCATGCAAGTGGTGAACTTGTGGAATGTTTTAAAATATCTCTGTATTTATAGCAATGTACCAGGCATGTTGAAGTTATTCAGCTGCCACTGTGACAGATTGACAAGGTAATGGCCTGATAACAAGCAGAAACAGTATCTAACCTAAAGATCATTTTGAGCTGCTGGGAGCATCAGGAATTGTATAAAGGACAGAAGACAGAGTAAAGAAATATCCTCCACTTGACCTATGTACACAAAGAACTGTTGAATGAATGTACTGCATTCAATTTGAAAAGCTCTCAGTAGTAAAGCTTTTATATTTCACTCAGTATCACTGAGTGAATCACATCTGTGCTTTTCAGGGTGTGTGTCCCTTTCCACCTGACACTCTACTGACAACTGAAAGCAACATGTTTCAGGAACACTATTTAAAATACTTGTACACATGAAATTCCCTTTAAGCACAAGAGAAAATCTTCATCTAGTAAGGATGGTCAAACACGGGAACAGGTTACCCAGAGAAGCTGAGGCATTCCCATCTCTGGAAATACTTGAATCCCAGCTGGGTGAGCAATCAGCTGGCTCTGGCTAACCCAGATCGAGCTAGTGGTGGGATTGGACCAGCTCTGGACACCCCTTCCAGCCCCAACTGTTCTGAGTACCTAGGAGTCCATTCAAATTATTGTCTACTAAAAATTATTATCTACAACAAACAAATTTTAAAAACAAGTCACAATCTGTCTGCTTATAGGGAGGTACACATAGGAAAATATGCAAATGCAGGCAAACAATATCAAACCATGAAGCAGCAGGATTAATTTTAATTCCCTGGTTTCTAAGATGAAACTGCTCAAGCAGCTGCACCAGCACACAAAGCAGGGGCTCTGCTGCCAGGACAAAGGCAGCACCAGAGCAGCCCTGCAGGACTTTGGGCACTGGCAGCCTCCCAGACGGCCGAGTACTCTGTGAGTATCCAGAGCCTGGCCCAGCCTGGGTCTGGCACTTCCATCCTGCCCCTGGCCCGGGTGCTTTGTGTGCTGCCCGGTGCCTGGGGTGTGAGGGCAGCCCTGCACACTGGGGTGCTGCAGCCCCGAGAGGCGCCTGGGCCAGCTCTCTGCCTCCCTGGGACACTGCCAGGGAAGGGGAGGGGTAAGCTCAGAGAGGGCATTTTCCTCTTTCTCTCCTTAAAAAGGCCAAGGGACAGTGACGCTGTGGGAGGGCGGGGGTCAGAAGGAGATCCTACACACTGTAAGCGGAGTTACCATTTTCCATTTTTAAATAGGGATGGCAAGGGAACAGGGCTTGGAGGTCTACACAATCTTCTGGATTGTGTTGTCCAGAAGCAAATCTCCAGACAGATCTTCAGGAGGGGCATTTCTGTGCTTATTTTTCAATTTAGTCCAAATAGCTAATTCAAAATCAGCGACTTCTAGCTTTAAGATGTTCTTTTTTTCCAAAGTTTGCATACCAGCTATGTTGGTACATGGATTCTCTTGGCTGTACACTAATGTCTGTCATAATTGCCACTATGACCCAGCCCCAAGTATTTAGTAGGTAAGAAATAGTTCTTATTAAAATGAAGAGGAATGGTGACATATATGCATAAGCACAGAGTCAAAAACGGCCTCATTTTCACAGATGTTGCTGTCGATAGTTTCTCTCTGCATGCCACATCCTTTTTCCTCTAAGTTAGGACAGGACTTTCAAAGAGGTACAAACAGCCATGGCACCCACAGGGCTGTCATCATGGAATGAGAGAAGTCAGAGAAGTAGGTCACTGAATGGGACAAGGCCTTATCTGCAAAGGGTTCTTCTGGTGAGAACAGGATACTTTGAGATTTGCCATCAATGGCATAGTTGGAGACACTGAAATCCTTAATCTGAAGGGAGATGTGAGAGCCTTTTCACTCCTTTGGAGTAACATTTGTTCAGGCAGCCAAACATAGCAAAGATGAACTAGAAGATTTTCTATAATTAGAGGATTTTTCTTCTCCAGGGCCCAGAATGCAACTGTCACAGATTTTATTCATATATATGTTCTTTTAAAAAGTGCACCCTCCCAAACAGCTGTACCCAAAAGCTGAAGTAGCTTATATTGAAAATGGGAGCTGCACCATGAAAAGAGGATCCTACAAAAGAGCACCAAGTGGGTAAGAGGCTGCCATTAAGTGCTTTGTAGGCAACAGCAAGTTGGTAAAATGTTCAGTGGAAGTATGAGGTGTGCTAGTGGATTTCCCCAGGGAAAATCATGCACAGAGAGCTCAGATGTCCTGAAGCTGTTTGTTAGCGCTCTGCTTTACCAAGCAGGGAACAGATCAGAGACTGTGACTGCAGCACAAGCCTTAATCTGATGAGTGAAGATGTGGGATGGACATGGAAAGCCTGTAAGGGAAAAAAAACTCTTGCATGTTTGTTTTGGTAGAGATGAGGAGGGTCTTATTTCCTCAGCAAGTTTAATGTTCCCTTGAATGCACAGCAGACCAGGGCCTGCCACTTCTTCCTGGTTTAAATTATATTTTCCCTTTTGGATAAAAAGAACCATGAAAGGTATCCTACTCCAAAGTGTAGCTGTAAATTCAACATTAATAGTGCAACAGAATAAGAGAAGGACATTTCTTCTCCCCACCGAAATAGCAGGGTGTATAAATCTACAGTGCAGTTAAAGGAGGACTGAAAGGAGGACTCTATAAATGGGATTAAAGAAATAGATGAATATAAAACATAAAGAGAGGAAATCAGAAATTCTTGCACAGAAAAATGAAAATGTCTAAAGCAGAACAGCTTGGGGGAAGTGTTTCTAGTTTCACCCAGGTGTGGATGAGAACAAAACAGTGGTGAAGGGAAACGCCCTACAAGGCGTACATATGTATTCACTGAAAAATTCCATAGAGCTATGGGCTTTATGGTCTAACTTTGCATTGTTCACAAAATCTACAAACCCTTTTGTCTCTAACCATCCCTGCACTATGAACTCTTCCATGCTTTATCTTTCTGAAGAAAAGTTCTTTTTTCCTCATTGAAGAAATATAGGTTTCATGTAACCAAATTTTTGCAAGAACACATGATGTTCATCAGTATTATCTTTCATGGAAATTATTGAAAATCCCCTCTGTGTGTTTGATCAGGTGAAGCCACTTTGTTCTGGCTGCTCGGATGCTGATGATGGTCCTCTGGAAGGCACACGTGCAGATGGCAACACCAAAATGAAAAATACTGATCTTCTCTCAGCCCACTGCCCAATAAAATTCCCTTTGGTATTCGCAAAGTTGGTGACTTTTTTTCTATTCCATGACTTTTGAAATGTCAACTCCTAATTCTGTTTTGGGATGAAAGGAAAATCTGAAATGTTAAGCCTGGTATTTGTTCATGTGTGAGCAGCAGAGGCAGAGAGTTCAAGGCTTAAAATTTTCTTTTGTTGGACATTATGCATGGGACAGAATTTTAACAATAAAATCCTGTAGCATGGTTGGAAACATTCTTTCACAGATGTTGATGTGTTAATCCAACATGGGAAAGAGAAACCAGGAAAAACATTTCAGCCATAGGGTTTATATTTTTATAAAATTAGAATACCGTTAAAGCTGACAGCAGGTTTACATCTGGATCCTGTATGATAGCAATTGATACATTTAATCTGGCATGTGGCATAAAACAGGATTAGGTAAGGTTTTCTTCTTAGCCATGCTTCTCTTGTGCAAAAGAATATTTATAACAGTGTTCTCAACAAATCACCTCTCAGTGCTGGATACTGTGTTGAAATGCATTGTGCATCAGTAGCATTTTCCAAAGGTTATGTCCCTGGGATTTGTGCTAATTAGCAATTAATTGACTCTGGAGAAAATGACACGCTCAGGAGCATGGAGGTTTGAGTTCAAAAGCCCAGACTGACCAGATCATTCCCTAAATTAGCTGGTGTGAATGCATCTGAAAAAATAGGCTGGAGCAGGACCTCATAAAATTTGATCATCTGGAGCTAGATTATTCAGAACTGAGAAAAAAATACACATTAATGTTAGGAATGTGAAACGTTACGGAAATACATGTGAACGTTAGGGAAGACTGTACTCAAAATTCAAGTCCAGGGCCTAGGTGCTACTTTATTATTTGATTTTTCTTATCCAAATGGCTTAATCTTCAAGTCTTCCCAGAATCTGAAACTGCACTGACTTCTAATTTCTGCGTGCTTCCCTTCTCACCTCCTGAGCCCTACAGCACTATCCTTCCCAAATTGAACACACAAGTCCTGAGCATGAATTTTTTTTTGTGAGAAGCCTAATTCATAATTATGCATTCAGAGGAATCCTTCTCCCTCATATGCTGGTGCTGAGCATCTCTGTGTCACTACAGTAGCTGACACTGAGTACTGGGGGCTGGAGTGCCTGGCACTGTGGTCCCCTGACAAATAGGAAAGAAAAAAAATGAAATGGGAACCAACAGTAGCTGCAGTGTGTATTACTGATTGCTGGCCACTGGAACTTACTACCCAATACCTAGAAGTGATGAGTGAAGGGAATGGACACTGAATATACTTTTCAACCCCCAGTCATGAAGAGTGAGAAATCATGCCTCTACATGTGCTGCAGGCACACCTTCAAATCCACTTTTAAGTAATGGAGACATAAGCGGAGTTAAAATAGGTAAGGAGACAATGCTGTTAGTTATTTTCGAGGCTACAGGTATAAAAAAAGGCAATATTTGATGCTGTGAAAAAATATGCAACTCACAGCCTAGAGAAAAAGTGCAGCTGTGTTTTTATATGTCTACTAAAGACGGGAAAGAAAAATGCACATTTTGTAATTAGTAGTAAGTGCTGCTGACATCACTCTGTCTGAATAAGAACAAATAAACATTATGAATATAGAAATAATTAAATAAAACAGGATTTGTATTTGAAGAGAAAGACAACTTATTTCACTATGTATCTTGAGTCCATTTATAAGTCATGTAGTCTAAATGAGAGAGCTAAAGCACCACAGACAGGTAATAAATAAGGCCTTAGAAATGCCTGCTCTAGCATGTGCCTCTCCACCATGAAACGGAAGAATTCAGTAGAGAGGAAAATTGACCAGACAGTGACAGGAGATAATGGACTTATCTGTTAAAGGAGTGGAGATAATGTAATATTTAATATGACATTCCTGATAACTAATCAGAAAGATCTACCTGTGCCAGATTTCCAAGGTTATTTGTAATTGAATGCAACTGGATATCACTAGAAAGCAATGTAAAAGGAAAGGAAGAACCGCAGTTGTTTGATAGGAACAGAGCACCTTCAAGTCTGAAGATAAGGTCCCCATCTTGAAGACTTTACTTAATCAGTTTAGGACTGATTTACATTTAAGCAAGCACTTTGCAGAAAGAGGGCAGCTCATTTTGCTGAGAAGGGCAGACATTTTCCCACATTCCCTGTCTCTGCATCTCTGGTCCTGCTCACAGCTATGCAGTCTCACCCAGACTTGTGCATGAGGTCTAGCACATATTCTGACCCTGCACTGAGCTGATATAAAGCAGCTGCACAAAATGACATTTTTTTTCCCTATGTTCCTTGTTTGCTGGTTTAATGAGTAGGGTTGGCCTGTAGTTCCTTTGTCAGCTGCTAGAGAGCTGGGAATTGCAGCTCTCAGTCCTCAGTCCTCAGGGCATGGTAGTAGCCACTGAATGTATGGGGCAGAGTGGGGCTGGCAGGGCTTCTTATCATGGTTCAACAATGTGATGCCTGACGTGTTGAATGATTGCTTTTTCATTTAGTGTAGGCTCAAATCCCCCACGTCTGCACCAGTGCAGTATCTGTTGGGTTTGGTGCAGCTGGTGTAGGGCCAAGAGAAAAATGTAGATGGTGATGTTCAAATCTTTCATGGAAGACATCTGGGCTATTCACTGCACATATGTGTAAAATCAAATACTTACTTTTTCTGTTCTTACCATTTTTTTTCTTCTTATTTTCAGCAAAGGTGGAGTTCCTCTAGAAAAAGAGCATTCATTTCTTAATGCTGAAGGCATTTAAAAAAGATGCATAGAACAAGCAAAATGCCAGTAAGTGGCATGTAAGCATTTAGAGATGATGACTAAACTGTGGTATTGATTTTTTTTATTTTATTTTTCCAAATATATCTTGGTTTCTGGAGCAAAATGAAAGCATATTTTGGGCACTATTACAGGGTAGCTCTGCAAAAACAACATTTTGTCTGCAACAAGTAGAGATGTGGTGGTTCTCTTTTTCATTTACAGGTACTTTCTGTGGCCACTCAATCTCAGACTTCCAGTATTCCCATAATTTCTTATTTTATTAAAGAAAAAAATGCAATAACCCAACAGTTCCAGAATCAGCTTTATCCCTAACCCTAGTCCTTGTCTGGGGCTCAGGCTGAGCCTGAGACATTTGGCCAGGGACCAGAGGATAAGTTCATGCAGGGACCAGTCTTTGGGCAGCATGGCCTCTCCCTTGGTGGCCTCCATCCTATCGTTCTCCAACCCAGGGCCAGGCTTTGTCTGCCTCCCAACCCCATCCCTGACCCTAATGGGGCGAGAGCAATAAAAGCCCAGTGGGATCACAGCTGTCTCAGAAGGTGGCAGGATGGAAGCCAGGATGGGGAAAGCTGCACCTTCCTGTTCATGTCTTTTGTTTCACAGTTGAATGACCACCCCTTTCCCTCGGAGGAGGATAAGTAGAGCTGTCCATCTGTTCATTTGCCACCAGTCAGTCTAGCTCCAGAATGTGTTTTATTGTCTTTGCTCCCCCTGTCTTGCTCCTCTTGTTTACCAGAAAAGTTCTTTAGACTAGTCCAAGTTTTTGGGTTTTATTCAGTGGGGCTTTATTTCTGCTCTTTGCAGTATGTTGGATTTTTGTAGACAGAGTGGAGGCTGGGCTGGCCCTCAGACCGGCTCTCTGAGGAGCAGAGACCCCCACGGAGAGCATAGCTGGCTCCTTTCCACCTGCTCTTGTGATAGAGGATGGGTGTCAGAACAAAGCTGGCGGTATGAATTGGCATGATGAGGTGAGAAAGTAGAGTGCACAGTGCTCCAGCTGATGCTTGCCAATGTAATTGCCCTTCAGGCAATAATTCTTGCCAGTGTGATGGCCTCCAGGGACCTTCTGCATGCCAGTGTCAGCCAGAGCCACTTCTGCTTCCCCATCACTCAGCCACTGTGGGTGTTAACCTTTTATTAATTCAAGACTGAACCCCTACCTTCACATCAGTATTTCATAATAACAAATTGAAGGAAATTAACTCTTCTTTCAAAATGCTTGAAGTGGGTGGTAAAGAAAACATTAGTGATGCTTGGAAGGATGGTCTTCGTAGAAAAATCTTTTGTACTGGTGCATAGTACAAATGCCACGAGGAAGGTGTACTCATCTGGCACTTGCAGCCTGCTTGGCACTTGCTACAGTAAATTTGTTGGTCTTAAACCAGCAGAAGCAGCTCCTAAAGCCTCTTTCCCAATGCATCACTAAAAATGGCTGGGAATGTCAGAGTCAATTTTATGGTAACAAAAGCAGGAAAGCAGGAACTACTGTAAACTTAAGGGCGAAAACAACAGGGGACAAGACCTGAAAAGAACTAATTCAGCTCCCTCAGTTCTCTGCAATGAAAAAAGTATTTAGTTTTAGATTCAAAGAGATGGTCAGATCTTCACAAAAAAATGTGTTCTGGCAGGTCAGAGCAGGTAGTAACCTTGCGGAATTTTAAACTTTCCTGTCTCCAGGGCTTAATGTTTTACAAATGTTTGAGTCCCAGGATACTGCAAGGACCTCATCCATTCCTGCAGAGCTGGGGCTTGAATATCAAGGAACAGCTTGTCATTACACTTTCAAATTGCTCTCAAATAACCCTCTCATTTGATCTCATTTGGTGAGTGATTTTATATTACTGCATGGCAAATGTTCCTTAGCTCTGAATGACAGCCATCATACAAAAAAATTGAGTTAGGTCATGAATTGTTCATCCTCTCTTTGTACCTCCCCTTCTAACTGGAAATTTGAAGGTTCCCAATGTCCACCCAGACTTAACAGCAGGTAGAAGGTCCAACACTCCAAGGGAGTGAGCAAGAAGGTTCCTCATGTAGTGGGAGGTGTCTCTAGGGAGCATCACTGTGATGGATGGGGCCTAGGGTGGAGGCATGGTGCCATGAGACCTCCTACAGTACTGCTCTGTGCCCAACTTCCAACCCGAATCCTGGCCTGATTGCAAAAACCCTGGTCATTTTTAACCAGCTTTCCAAGCGCTGCTGCTGACTTCAAAATTGTTAAATGTTTAAAAAGCCCACAGCCAGGCAGTTCTGGTTCCTCCCAATGCAGTCTACGGATTTAGCAGTACTTTTGTAGGATTTCCAGCACATTTGCAGACAGTACAACACATTCAAACATAAATCTCATCAATTTGCATCGAACATCCTCCTTTGCAGTTTATGGCTATGTAAATGTCAATAATAAAAACCCTACCACAGGAAATATCTTAAGACAACTGCAATTTCACAGTTTCACTACAGGTTCCTAATGTAAGTTAATAAGGCAAACACAATACCTGACGTTTGCAATGGTAATTGCACAGGCATCACTGTGAATGATGGCTAAATCCGATTGTGCATGGCTTCCCTTGTGGAGTGTCTGAATTACAGCGTAGGATGAAGCCTGAAAACTCAATGGCTGCAATAATCACTCAATTAAAGCCTTTGAAAATCATTAGCAATTTGGTAAATTTAAAATACTTAACCATACGTCATTTTTAAACAGAGAATGCCAGACCAGCACAAGTCCATTTGTTACACCAGGGAACTGCTGCTGGAGGGGTAAACAGGAACAACATTAGTGCACTATGGCTGAGTAGGCAAGTGTATCACCAGAGCTGAAAGGCTGAGAGGGACTCAAGTCACCCCTGTGAGCTTTACCTATTTACAATGTTTAGCTGAGGTTAACCTTCAAGTGGCCAAATACATGTCAAAATCTTAGAAAAGCCTTGCTGGCCTACAAGGCAATAGTCCCCTCCAAATGGAACAGGTTTGGATGAACTCTGAGCCCAAGCAGCAGAACGGACTGTGCAAAGGAGGAAAGGAAGCAGCACCATCAGAGTGCTTTGTTACTGAGAGAAAACCAGTGGGCAGCAAGGCCTGCTTTTGGAGTGGGACATATGAATGAATGTGGTCTACAGAAAGAGGGAAAATAACTTACTGAGGCCAGGAGTCTAATACTTCATTTCCTAAACAAAATAGAAATGGAACATGATATTATACGCCATCTGGACTAAATCTATCCATCTGCAAAGATTTAACTTTGAAAGATAGTTGAAAATATCTCCTCTTAACTTGCGTTTCTTTATCAGCCTGTTCTTTGGAAGCGGTGGCATCTAAGTGCAGCAGCACCACTCTTCTAAATATATGGTCCATCTGTCTGAGAAGAAAGAGACACTCAGAGACAATGAGCAAGTTGACAAGGCACCGGCCAGCGCACCAACACCTCGTGCTCCCCTGGGGCTGTTGGACTTACGTAAGTGCTATTTAACTTTGTACAGCTTTGGCAGTTTAATGAATTTGAGAGAGATGGAGCATAGGGCTAGGAGCAGTTGTTTCACTTAATCTGTTGCAGCTTCTAACAATTTTGGGGTAAAACTACATTTTAAAGCGAATTGTCTGTCCTTAGAGTGCAACGCGGTGGCTGTTGATCAGGACAGGCAGCAATCGCTCCCGCAGGCATCCATCCCCACGGGCAGGGGAAGCCCCGGGCCGCGGGGTCTCGCCCTCCCGCACCCCGGGTGCCGGCGTAGGCTCGCTGCCTCCGCCGCTGCTCTGCCGGGCGAGGGCAGCCCGGCGCGCAGCTCCCGCACACGCCGGGACTGAGGGCTTGGGGGCACGTCCCGGGAGCACACAGGCCGGCTCTGTGACCCCGCGGATGAAGGCTGCTGGCCCCGCTCGGCCCCGCTCGGCCCCGCTCGGCCCCGCTCGGCCCCGCTCGGCCCCGGCGGAGCGGCCGTAGCCTGTGCGGCAGCGCCACCACGCGGCGCCCGACCCGCCCCTACAGCTGCGTCTAGGAAAAGCAGCCCGAGGGAAAACTTCTCACGGGGTTTATTTGACTGTTTCCCTGGCTCGGTATTTACTATTTTTTCCACGTGGAAAGGTAGGAAATTAGGCCAGCCTTTGGCTTGTTTTGTCCTAACTTTAGTTTTTCTTTATGGTTGGGTCCAGACACTAATGTTTTTCATGTAAGAAAATTAATTCAGGTCATTTTACAGTAAAATATCCACTGAATCAATGATTGAAGCTTAATTGATACCTTAATGTTTTTAGTTCTTTATCAAATCCATACTGATTAAAAAAAAAAGCTATTTGAAAACAGCAACATGTAACAGTGAATAGAATAATAGAATAAATTGTCATTTTTCTGTGATAACTGATCATTCCAGTGAAATGGCAGCACATTTGCTTCCCAGTTAACAGGGAAACCCAGGCAGGGGCAGAATAGCATAGGGTGAATTAATATTTCTCCTCAGAAACTGACTACAATTTTAAAATTGTCTGTCATTTTAAGTCCACTGCCTATAATTAAGGAACTGTAAGTACTGGCAACCTTTATTCAGCATGTAGTCAGAAGTCTCAGCTTGGTGCAAATTTTCACAAAAGTATACGTATTTAAAATGCTGGAATGCATAAACACAACCCCAGACTTCTGCACTTGCATGAAGCTGCCTTCCTGAGTGTAAGAAATGCCATCACACTCTGCTGTACTTCAACAGTAGCTTCATTCCCCTCCCATTTATCACTTCTACGTTTGCAGCCCCACTATTGCTGCCTGGCACTGTGAATGCATGCTAGGCTGCAGATTTCCAGTCCAACTGTATCCTTCAGACATACATCCAATGGCTGTATTCAGAGGAATGGTCTCCCACAAGATTTGTGATTCACCCTGTCTACCTCTATGATACCCCAGAGAACTAATCTCCAGGGCGACAGCTCATTCAGCACTCTGGAAATTTACCCACGCTGAGCACCTCTTTAAATAATGACCTGACATTTGTTCTGTAGAGGGAGACAAAGCCCAGACTGATGAAAACGTTGGCAGCTGCTTTCATTTGTGCCATTCAGAAGCCAGATAATAATTTGTCCTCAGGGACACATCACTTCTTGGCAGTCAGACCTGTCCACTGCACTTTGCTAGTACTTTTGCTGTTACCTCCCACCCCTGGTGAACTCAGCACACACAAAGTCAATATTCAAGGCAGACTAAACCAAAATTTACTGCCAAGAGTCATGAAGGATTTCATGTTTCTGAGAAGTGGGAGATAAGATCACATTTTAATTTGGTGCTGATAAATATAAAGCACTAGATATTGGGAAAGACATTTGTTAGACCTACATAAAAGGTTAAATTAGCTATTGCTCAGAAAAGAGATCCCAGCTTCTCTGGACAGTTTAATGAAGGCATTAGCTAAGCAATAAAGGTCAAAGAGGCAAAGCATTCTGAACTAGTAGGCAAACAGATCAAACCAGAAAACATTGTTCCAGATGAACTTTGAGTTCATATTTTGCATACAGTGTGGAACTCTCATTCTTGTAAATTAGGTAGAGCAGAATAACAAAATGTGCAGACAAAGGTGACCAGGATAATCAGAGCATATTCCATATAAGCAGAGATTAAATAAATGAGGACTTTCCAGCCTGGAAAAAAAGAGGTTACTAGGAGCTGATAATAATGATGACACATAAAATCGTCAGTGGGATCCAGGCCAACAGATGCAATTATTCTTTATTTTTCACAGTATAAAACTGGAAGACATAAAATGAAGCGCTCACATACCAGGTTGCATGAAATCGTTACCTAACAAAGTGCTTTTTTCACACAGCCAATACATACTGTAGCATTAACTCTCAAANATTAAAAAAAAAAGCTATTTGAAAACAGCAACATGTAACAGTGAATAGAATAATAGAATAAATTGTCATTTTTCTGTGATAACTGATCATTCCAGTGAAATGGCAGCACATTTGCTTCCCAGTTAACAGGGAAACCCAGGCAGGGGCAGAATAGCATAGGGTGAATTAATATTTCTCCTCAGAAACTGACTACAATTTTAAAATTGTCTGTCATTTTAAGTCCACTGCCTATAATTAAGGAACTGTAAGTACTGGCAACCTTTATTCAGCATGTAGTCAAAAGTCTCAGCTTGGTGCAAATTTTCACAAAAGTATACGTATTTAAAATGCTGGAATCCATAAACACAACCCCAGACTTCTGCACTTGCATGAAGCTGCCTTCCTGAGTGTAAGAAATGCCATCACACTCTGCTGTACTTCAACAGTAGCTTCATTCCCCTCCCATTTATCACTTCTACGTTTGCAGCCCCACTATTGCTGCCTGGCACTGTGAATGCATGCTAGGCTGCAGATTTCCAGTCCAACTGTATCCTTCAGACATACATCCAATGGCTGTATTCAGAGGAATGGTCTCCCACAAGATTTGTGATTCACCCTGTCTACCTCTATGATACCCCAGAGAACTAATCTCCAGGGCGACAGCTCATTCAGCACTCTGGAAATTTACCCACGCTGAGCACCTCTTTAAATAATGACCTGACATTTGTTCTGTAGAGGGAGACAAAGCCCAGACTGATGAAAACGTTGGCAGCTGCTTTCATTTGTGCCATTCAGAAGCCAGATAATAATTTGTCCTCAGGGACACATCACTTCTTGGCAGTCAGACCTGTCCACTGCACTTTGCTAGTACTTTTGCTGTTACCTCCCACCCCTGGTGAACTCAGCACACACAAAGTCAATATTCAAGGCAGACTAAACCAAAATTTACTGCCAAGAGTCATGAAGGATTTCATGTTTCTGAGAAGTGGGAGATAAGATCACATTTTAATTTGGTGCTGATAAATATAAAGCACTAGATATTGGGAAAGACATTTGTTAGACCTACATAAAAGGTTAAATTAGCTATTGCTCAGAAAAGAGATCCCAGCTTCTCTGGACAGTTTAATGAAGGCATTAGCTAAGCAATAAAGGTCAAAGAGGCAAAGCATTCTGAACTAGTAGGCAAACAGATCAAACCAGAAAACATTGTTCCAGATGAACTTTGAGTTCATATTTTGCATACAGTGTGGAACTCTCATTCTTGTAAATTAGGTAGAGCAGAATAACAAAATGTGCAGACAAAGGTGACCAGGATAATCAGAGCATATTCCATATAAGCAGAGATTAAATAAATGAGGACTTTCCAGCCTGGAAAAAAAGAGGTTACTAGGAGCTGATAATAATGATGACACATAAAATCGTCAGTGGGATCCAGGCCAACAGATGCAATTATTCTTTATTTTTCACAGTATAAAACTGGAAGACATAAAATGAAGCGCTCACATACCAGGTTGCATGAAATCGTTACCTAACAAAGTGCTTTTTTCACACAGCCAATACATACTGTAGCATTAACTCTCAAAGGATGTTATGGTAGTAATTTAGGATTGTTAAATGAGGTATTTACCTTGGACCACAAAGTTACAAAATCCTTCCCAATACCTGGAAACACTATATAAATACATAGGGCCATCCACACCTTAGCTGTGGAAGAGCAATAGCAACAGCAATGAGACAACTCTGTGCATTCACATGTGGTCCCACCACATCTTAGATCCCTCTAGATGCACAGCCTGTGGTCCCCATGAAGGGAGAAGATATATGTGTATTTTTCACACTGTGCCTCTTCTATCTATTCCTGGCAGTTTTTATTTTTAAGGATCCCCAAATTGTTGCTACTATGTTGGGTGCCATCTATTCTACCCAGCAACAGAGGAAGTCATAGCTGCCCTCCAGAGACATGCACGCAGAGATTGGGAGAGACAAGATGAAGCAGGTTTCCCTTTTTAAGGATTAAAAAAGCAAAAGCCCTAGTGTGCTGCAAATGTTCCAGCCACTATTTTCCAAGTACATGATCTGCTCTCTCATCTAAGCTGAACACTTGAATGTGTCCAACTCTCAGTGACATCAGCAACGTCAGGCAGCAGTATAGGCAGTCGTGCTGTTGTCCCGCTTCTCCCTTTGGAACCAGTGCTCTATTACACAATTCCTCCTGTTGTCCTGGAACCTCTGCAGCCACTTTCAGTCAGGAGTGGTTAGTGAAGGAAAGGGAGTGGGGGTTCAGCCTTGGAAGCTACTGTGCAGCACAAATGCAATTGGTGCCAACAAGAAGTCGAAGGGACGCTGTACATAAAGCAGTGCCAAGTTCTCAAATGCATCTGTTTCCCTGACTATAGCACAAGCTCCCAAAATACAATACTGGTTTATGGCTGAGTCAAATCCCACTTTAGTCACACTACTGTCACTGTCCTTTGCAACTGCTTTAGTCCAGGACTCCTGCATAAGCCTTCCTTTTTCACATAAATAACCATTGATGATTTTTGCTGAAGAAAATGCAGGCAAGGTGGAATTCCCTCTTCAGCCTGGAGTCCTTCCTTTGCTGCTTCTGCTCATGCAGACAAATCCCCAGGGGCAGAAGGCCATGAGCTCTGTGTACAAGCTGCTGCAGTCTGCAGCTTTCTTCCCTCCAGCAACTGTGGGAACCCAGGCAGGGCCCTGGGGCTGTCATACAGGCAGGTGAGAACACCTCTGAGAGGCCACAAATCTGGGTCTCACACATGCAGGTGAAGAAAAGAAGAAGCTTGGTCTCACTTTCTGCAATACTCATGGCCAAAAATAAGCCAGTATAGAGCAGGTACAGAGCAAGAACTGGTATACCACAAAGCCTGAAAAAGTTTCCTTTTCCTCCAAGAGGGAGCAAAGCATGAACCAGACCTGGTTCAGCTGCTTGCCTTACAAGGGTGTGCAAGCCTGGCCCATGGCTTGGGCTGCCCTGCAGTCTTGCTTTTTAAGACTCCCTTCACTTCCGGGCTATAGACTTGGAACAATCACTACTCAACCATTGATCAGTGAGACTGTCTCCACATAAGGCACACCACACATCACTGAGACACCAAGAATATGTTAGTACAGAAACAAGGCTGATATTTATTAGCCTCTCCATTGTAAGCAGTATCTTTATTTTTAAAACACTTACATTTACCCATCCCCTCTTATTTGCTCTGAATGTAGCCACCAGCTCATCTGAAAGGTGTTTGCCCCTCTCTATTCTTCAGCAGTGTCACAAGCTGGGGCTGCTGGTTTTTCTTTATGCCAGATCATCATGGAGCCCAGTTTGGGCAGCTTCCCAGCCAGCTGCACACATTCCCCATTCAAATCCCAGAGACAACAGAAAAAGGCAAGACCATCCAAAATGGAGAAGAGGAGGGCACGGGCAGTATCTTCAGCTTTACACAAAAATGTCATTTCAGTTCACTTTTTCCCAAATACAGAGCCCAGTGATTGGTGATAATTTTCTGTTCTATCTTCTTAAAACAGTGAAAGAGGATCAGTGCCATTCTTTGGTAGCATACAGTATTCACCCCACCACAGCCAGGAAGGAAATAGTTTGAAACACCAGATGCTCTTCGCAACCAGTGCTTTGGATATATTTTCAGCAGGGGTTTCTTCCCTCCCCATGAAAACAGACACACATTCTCATTTAACAACTAATTGATTTATTTAACAATACAAATTTCTTTCTACTGCATGGTTTAGCAGAGAGAACTTGAGAAACAAAATTAGCTTCTTTTCTTTTTCTTTTAAAGTTTAAACGTTTACACAAAAACAACCTTTACTTCAGTAAATATAAAATTTACACACACAAAAAAAATCTACATTAAAAAAGAACAGAATCATGACAAACCAACAACAAAAAAAAAAAGAGGATGGGAATTCAGTGTAAAGGATCCAATTGCAAGGAAGTCAAGATGGGGCAACACTAACAAGGCATCCCATTTGTACACCTAGGCATCTGAAGTTGTAGGTACAATACAAACCCAAAATACATTAAAATTAGAATTAAAACCTGTATTTTTATACCATTTTATTCCATGACATAAATATCTGTAAATTCCATAGGCAACAGTTAATGCACGAACTCCCCAGTTTGCTCTCCACTGGAAGGTCATGGAGTGCTGTACGAGCACCGTGTGGCCCACGAGTGCGCTAATGCTCAGCAGGGAGCAGACTTTGCACGTGCAGCCCGGATGTGACAGCCCCTCGTTTCTCTGCCAATCTGTGCTATTTCTCACACATCCAATGACATCACAAGAAATTCTGGTCACCTTCAGCAGTGATTTCCAGCACTTCATCTCCTGGCATTAGTCTGTTACCTGACTTAGGCATATTCACCTGCCAGATCCTGTTTCTCATTCCCTTTTGCACTTTTTAACCTGAAGTCTAAAGCTATCTTGTAGCTTCTGAGAGAGACTGGCTTCTAGATTGAGATATTTGGGATACACAGTTCTTCAAGCCACCTTCAGGCCTCTGTAGAAATATTGAAAGTAGGGTGGACAATTCATGGTCAAAGGTTATGTGATACAAAAACCAGGGACCTGTATAGTAATGGTTAACTTTAGATCTAAATTTTAGCATTTTTTGTATTGCTTTAATATTTAAACTTAACATTCAGTTTTCATATATTAAATGAGCAGAGCATCTTATTGAAGGAAGTACTAGGTTATCTCTGAAAACACCAGGTAGTAAGGGAGACTGTAAAATTTAAAATTAAGTGTAATTTAAAAAATCATTTAAAGGAAACAAGTGTCTTTTTTTATAATCAATATTGTGACCGGCAAACTATAAAAGCTTAAATTATAAAACTATTAGTGACTCTACCTTTTAAACTGTATGTACTATAAAGCTGTATTTTTGTACTTACAGATGTTACAAAATTTCCAAGGCAGGAAGTGAAGGGAGGAAAAGGTAGTCTAAAACACTTTTACAGATTTCATTTTTACTATGAAAGGTATTTTCCCCACAACTGTTTCTATGTCATATAAATATGATTAAATTTATTGTACTCCTCTCTTTTCTGGGTAGATGATACAGTGTTCAATCATGCTTTGGAAGACCTTTTTCAATGGATAACTCAGTTCTGTAGGTCAGCAAGTTCAACTTGCTTTACTCAGAAACAAAAGCACCAGACTCTCTCTAACTTGGCCCTCCTCCTGCAAAAAAACCTTTGTAGCAAGACTGAGGCAGGCTGTTCTGAGAGCAGGACTGGCCCTGAAGCAACCAGCTACATTAAATTCTGGAGCAAGCATATGAAATGTGATCATTTCAACTTGAGAAAGAGCTGAAAAGTATTCAATTTCAGAAAATTTTAGAAATTTCACTTGTTAAAAACAAAACAGGGAAAATTTAAACAATCCACAGGTGTGCATTAAACATTTAATAGCAAGCCTTTGCTTATGCATATTAATTTAAAAATTATCCACAGGGATCTGTGATACATTGGCCTTGCCTTGTTACTATAATTAAATTTATTAAAATATTAATTTAAAATAGGAAAACAAAGAAACTACTCCTTGGGGAATATGTTTATTGTGTTTGAGATGATACACTGGGTGCTCTCTGAGCTACAAAGGGAAAAAGGAAATCCTTTCATTACAAACTGACAAAGGTAAAAGTTAAAACAGTTTTCACAACAGCATGTACCACATATTGGAAATAGATCTGGGTTTAATACAAATGACATAATTCCTAGTAATCTACAGCTACCTTTAATAACTTCATACAGATAATGAATTAGGCTAAAATGCACTATAATATTTGGTTGACTTCAGGAACAGTATCCTTAGTACATCACAAAATACATTTTGATATCCCAAAGAAGCAAGACTTGCAAGTAGGCATTTTAAACATAACTAATCTACAGCTACAAACTTCTACTCTTGATAGCATTTACCTTTTTTGGGGGCAGTATCCCAGTCTTCAAAAGGATAAAAGCAGAGTAGAATCAGTATAACATATACACAGAAGTCCGTATTGTAAAGGCTATAAAGATTTGTTGCACACTGCAAAGTTGCCTTCTGCACCTTCACACTGCACAAGTAGTTTGTCATTTATGTTGCATATCTCTTGGTCCACTGTCTGGCTATCCTGTCATGTTCTGCTCTGTTGGTCAGGTATTGAGTGGCTATGCTTCCAACCAGAGGGTCAGCTGCAAAAGGCAGAAGAAAATGCATCAGAATCCATCCCACAAGTAACAAAAATCCCCAAGAAAAAACACATTTTAAAACACAGCATCCATTCCAAAATACAGTTTACATCAGAAAATATAGGGGAGCTCTTATCATATAAGACATTTCCAAGAAAGCACACATGAACAAAGCACAACAAACAGAAGAAGACAACAGAAACATCTATAGTGGTTATCTGCATATGACTGAATCTTGCCTCAGGCAGATGCTCTGCTTTCACCGCTTTGGGGTGCAGGAGACATTCAGCCAGTGCTGCCTGGCACCCTGCTGTCAGGGAGGTGCACAGGACTAGTGGGCGTTAGAGCATTAGGGCTGCAGAACACACCGAGGGGAGCGGCTTCAGGAGTCATCAAGCCTTTGTACCTAAGGGGCTGATCCATTTCTCCTGAACAGTGACCACTTTCTGTAAATGAACAGCAGCATTATTGCTCAGTTCCTGCTCTGACTGCAGGGAATTAGCATCCATTGCCTAATGACACTGGTCACACAAGTTGTTGCTGAGTGAGAATCTGTACTACTTCCATGGAGCTCCTCCCCTCCCCACAGGATCAAGGAAGTCTCTTTGGAAAAAGAAGAGTTCTGTCTGAACATAACCTCCCTCACATTTGCAAGATTAAATCTTTCAACTGCTGTCTTAGAGACTTCCTGCAATCCCTTCCAACACGCAGGATTTATAACTCAGGAGAATGTTGCTCCTTTCCTGGATTGAACACTCATTCGCTGGAGCTCCTTCTACAGACCTTCAATGACATCAGCTTATTTTCTCCATCATATCTTGGAAAAAAAAGGACTTAGTGCTATTTACTGTTGGGGAAGGTGATATAGGGAAACCTTATAAATATGATTGTTTAGCAGGAGGTTCAGAGAACATTGGGCCAGTGAATGGGATAGAAATGTCGGTCACTTTTGATATGGGAAGGGATGCCAGTCCAGGGACAGGATGTTAAGCAATACCAGTGACCAGGCAGAAAAGGAGTCTGCAGGAAGAAGAGATTATAGAAATTAGCATAAGGAGGTAGTGTCTTATTTAAATCTAGTAGTTCCCATAGGCTGTATGTAAATTCTATAGGATTTGTGTTTCACACCAGTTAGTTACTGTAAATAGAATATTCAACACAGAATAGGATAAAATAGACTGTAACAGGAAATTCGCTCTCTTAGAACCACGCCAGCAGTTGGGCTGGGAACTGATAGCAAACGCTAGCACCCATGACCCCTGAGAATAAAGCATGTGTTCCATGAGCAACTCCGTCTCCTGAAGTATATCATCTAACTATCGAGAAAACAGCTCCTATAACTGGCGCCCAACTTGGAAAACGCCCAGCCAGCTTTCGACCTGTGGGACATTTCTCCGTCGATGGTAATATACAAACCTGTCTCTCACCCTTCAAGTCGTCCCGAGCGCAGACGCATTGCTAGGCAGTGCTATCTGAAGCTCTTAAAATACTAACCCGTGGCGGCCCTAGAGCTAAGCTCTAAGTGGGCCTCGCTGCGTGGTAAGCACGAGCAGGCGTTGCTACACGGCTTCTGTCTGCTCCGGAGCTCTTAAAAGATTCCGCGGAGGCACCAGGTCCTAGGGAGGTGTTGCAAGGCAGCATCTCACCGAGGCCCTAGGAAGCCTGACCGCGTGGTGGAGCCCGGCCGAGCCGTTACAAAGTAGCCGCCGCCCGGAGCTCAGAGGAGGAGGAAGAACTCAGCTGTGGGATCCAGAGCGACGAGGGATCCCACTCCCGGTGTCCTCAGTTAAGACGCGGAAAGTGCCTAGCCACCACCTAAGCCGGAGTTCATTGAGACGACTTCCCCCCGAAGACAACGCACGTGAGTATAACACTAGTGTAAAAATGGGACAAGGTTATTCTGCACCAGATAGAGATCTCTATAAAAAACTGAAACATTTATTAAGATCTAGATCAAGTAATTTACCAAAACAAGAGTTAAAAGATTTATTGGCATAGACTTTGACCAATTTCCCTAATACAGATCGTGCTGCTGTCTTTACTAAAGAATTTTGGGAAGCAGTTAGTTCAAAACTTTTTAATGCCATCTCCCGCAGAGATTTAGCTCTTGCCGCGTTAGTTCCAGCCTGTAGAGCGCTCGTAGAACTATTTACCACAGAAATAGAGCCCGGCTAGCTCAGTCAGTAAAGCATGAGACTCTTAATCTCAGGGTCGTGGGTTCGAGCCCCACGTTGGGCGCCAGTTATAGGAGCTGTTTTCTCGATAGTTAGATGATATACTTCAGGAGACGGAGTTGCTCATGGAACACATGCTTTATTCTCAGGGGTCATGGGTGCTAGCGTTTGCTATCAGTTCCCAGCCCAGCTGCTGGCGTGGTTCTAAGAGAGCGAATTTCCTGTTACAGTCTATTTTATCCTATTCTGTGTTGAATATTCTATTTACAGTAACTAACTGGTGTGAAACACAAATCCTATAGAATTTACATACAGCCTATGGGAACTACTAGATTTAAATAAGACACTACCTCCTTATGCTAATTTCTATAATCTCTTCTTCCTGCAGACTCCTTTTCTGCCTGGTCACTGGTATTGCTTAACATCCTGTCCCTGGACTGGCATCCCTTCCCATATCAAAAGTGACCGACATTTCTATCTCATTCACTAACCCAATGTTCTCTGAACCTCCTGCTAAACAATCATATTTATAAAGTTTCCCTATATCACCTTCCCCAACAATTTACTTTCTGTTGTGTCACAGGACTGAAAAACACCATTAAAAGTGGGACCACGTCCAATCTGGAGTGCTTCATCGCAAATTGAAAAAATACTAAATTTTATTTAATCTGCATGCAATCAAATATACCAATTACATTCCACGGCAACTCAGCTCCTTACCTGGGTTGCAGTCTGTCAGAAGAGAACAAATAGACAGCAGAACCTTTGAAATAGTCAAAGCAGGGCTCCAGTTGTCTTTCAGGATATCCAGACAGATGACTCCCTGACTGTTGATGTTGCAGTGATAAATTCTGGTGCGGAAAGTAACCTGGAATCACAGCATAAAAGACAGAGAGAGTCATTCAGACCCAGGTGCCCCTTGGCTCTGAGCAGCCTGTGGGACTCCCAGTTCTGCAGAGCTTCTGCAGAGGCAGCTCCTCTCTGCTTGGCTTCCAAACCACAATTGTTTAACAGAGGAGTGACTATTTTCTGTAGCCAGGGCTGCCTTTAAGAAACCTACCAGGATGAGATTAGGGGCATAAACTGCTTTCACACAGGCTCTCTGTATGGTATCCACAAAAATTAGGACCTACTTTATAGTATGGTAGCTACCTTCCTCATGTCAGGAAGATTCTATTCACAAATGTAACTTTACTGTGGTTTCTGAAGGTGAAGAAGTTCACAGAATTTTTCTGCATGTGCAGCATTAGTTGATCTTTTTCTTTCTTTCAAAAGCCTAAATATAGACCATGAAAACTAGCCTTGCTAAATTAACAACAAAATCTTTGTCCTTACCCTTCATTAGGCATAATATACAGCCAAAACAATGCTATTAGACTAAATCCATCCTTGTTTTTAAATTATTTCAGACTAATATTGATACAGCATGTGAACATTCTGCACAAATAACAAGTGAGAAACATGTAACTACTTTAATTACACAAAGCACAAGAAAATAGAGAAATTTTTCTTTTTCATATGGATGGGGGGGAAGTGGAATCCACAATGTATCCTGAAAATTCAGAAACTATCATACTGTAAAAAAATCTACAAGATTTGAATGAGGAATTAGTGTAAAACTGCATCACTTCAGTATAACATTCTTAACTCAGAACATATTATATTAAGGTATTAGATGTGTGAAAATAAAGTTATAGCCCCCAAGGTTGTAAGTCAGACAATGTTGTGTGGTAGAATGTATTCAGTTGTGAGAGTTTTGCAGTGTTTTTTTCTAGTGACTTGATCAAGAGTTGTGATTTGGCAGTAAGAGAGGGGAAAAGGGAATGAGTTTTAGATTCTTTCATATCCATTAGTAAATTACAATTTATTAGGTGTCTATACTATTTCTGAGCAAAGAATTGACATTTTAATTTAAGATTAGTTTAATTTAATAAAAAGAGCTTTTTCTCAAAAACTTTATCAAACAAGATTACTGATTTTAGCTGTAGTAAACAGACATTTAAAATAATGGAAATTCATCACACTAATTTACCCAATTTTAAGTCACAATATAACACTCCAGTTTTCTATGTGAACTTATTTTAGCTTTTTCTTATTTTAAAATTACATTAAATACATAAAATTACATTATAATATTTAATATAGAATTTGGCTCATAAGAGAAAAGACTATTATACATATATTTTAGTAGTTAGAATGAGAAGACGGAAGTAAAGTCTTGTGTTGTCTCCTAACAGAACTAAAATGTCTTTGAATCCTACCTCTCCATCAGAATTATCATCTCATTTATCACTTGGTGAAGTTTGGAAATCACTACTGACTGTGGTAATCAAGAAGGAAATTAGATGGGATTTTTCGGACACTGCAAGCTAAGATTTTGGACCTTGTAGTTTTCAAGAGACCATAAACAAATTTGATATTCAGAAAGTGATGAGCACTCACTTGGCTGCAATTCTGCATTCTTCTCACATGAACAAATGATAAGCACAATAAAAACCTTACCCTTACCTTTGGTGGCTTGAATGGATAGTCAGATGAAAATGTGATATCCAAGAAGAAAACACCTCCTTCATATACAGAACCTGGAGGTCCAAGTATGGTAGATCTCCATTCATAAATGTTATCTCCTTTAGGACCAGCACTGTGTAAACAAAAAAGAGGAGAGGGAAACAAAGAGTCAGATGTAACTTTGAGAGAGGCATTTTATGGATTTCCTTCAGCATTCTTTTTATTTAATAAAAAGACTCATTTGACTACTTTTAACAGCTGCCCAATTTCCAGGTGATTTCAGTGGGCTCAGTGTTTTAAACTGGTACCAAAAGCTGGGTACTCTGCTGTCCCTTTGGAGAAACAGCAATGAAACAGAATGACCATGAACTACTGGTTTTTCACTGTCCAAGACGTATCCCCAGATCTATTTTCTTGAGTATGTTGTTGCTCTGAGGTTCTACATCACCCTTTCATCACCCTTTCTCCATCACACTTTCAATGCCATCACATTCATACACAAAAGGAGTTTTACATCTTGACCACATTCATCTTCTCCAAGCATTTAACAGATCACACCTTCATTAAAAATGTGGCTTTCAAGTATATTGATACACATTTATTGCTACTTGTTTCATAGGCTAGAGTGAAATGTTACACCCTTGGGCAGCAAAACTAGGGAGGGGAGAGAGAATCAAGTAACATGGAACTGAGCTTCTTGCAGCAGTGATTCCAAATAACTGTTTCTTCTAGGATATATTTGTGTTATGCCTCTGGGCAATCAGCAATGAGACAACGAGCCAAAATTTTTTTAAGAAGTACAATACTGAATGCATTTCTCACTAAGGGAAGGGTTACTGCATAATTAAGTATTTGAAAAAAATGGATAATGAACCAGCATTTTCTCAACTTCTGAGCAATCACTAAAGCTATTATCACAGAGTAACCATCTAACCTCCTCACAAAAAACCCTAACCAAACAATAAACCCTTCTACCCCCACCCGAAAAAAAGAAACCACCACCAAAAAAATCAGATCTTTAAGCAAGTCTGGATAAAAATTAACTTAACCATCCACAAAGGGTCCTGAACCCATCCTGCTGACATCCAAACTTACTGAACTGACTGCTGTGGAGAACAAGAGCACTGAGCTCACACGGACAGTGGATTGATCACATCTATGCAGATAAGTCAATAACACAGCGCTGTAAAAGATCCTTTCAACTGTCTCCACCTGGGCAGTTTCCCAGGCACCACCTCCATTTCCCAGACATGCTGAAGCAGCCCCATCCTTTCCCCTGTGTGGTGCCCAGGAACAGGTCCCGAGGACTGTCACATGAGATTGCACATGAAGTGAGTGACAGGGCAGGGCGCCACACTGCAGCCTGGGAATTCGTGGTTTCTGGAACTGCTTGACACACAGAGGAAACTCCCTACAAATGTTAAGGCTTTTCCTATGTCATGTCACCCCGCTTATTTGTCACACATATGTTTGCAGTCTGTAACACAGCATGTTGAACATTCATCCTTACATACATCCTTATGTAATCAAACATGGAGACACTGTTGCTTTAATTTTCAGCCTTCTGATGTTTAAATAATTTCTGAACTCTTTCTCATAGATTTTCTGTAAATAAGAGAATTGTTTTTGTTAGCTTTATCTATGTTTGCATTCCTTCTTAGAGGAGGGAACCTTTTGATAGATGTCTGTTTTAACCAATGTGATTGAAGAGGGGTTAACCTTGCCCACCTATAATTTGGGCTTGTCTGAAATACTATATAAGGGAGTCAGATTTTGTAAAGATTTGGGATTTCAACCTCATGAATTACACAGAGTCCATGTCTTGATTTCGTGTCCTATTGCAACAGAGACACCCATCAGAGACAACGAATATGGGCAGTTTGCACTATGGATCTGCAATCCCCACATGAAAAATTTAGCTATTTTTACATTAAGATCATATTTGAGAAAAAAATGCTGATTTTGATTATGAATTCTCTTTCAATTCATAATTGTCCAAGACTTTTTTATCTTGTAGACATTTCATGTACCAAATGTTGCAGTTCTTTCATAAACAGGACAAAATAATAATGGAATTATTTATACATCCTATTTAATTAAAAATAATAATAATAATAAAAAAAAAATGAAGCTGTACCTATTTTCCTGTTGCTAAAATGAAAATAGGTAACAGGAGAATGCTGGCCTCCAGAGCACAGCTAGGAAAAAAACCAAACCTGCAAGTGCTGTCAAAATAACGTTTGGGTCTAAAATATTACTTTCTATTTGCAATGCATGCATAAAAGCGGAAGGAAAATACTAAGTACATTTTAAGGAAAAAAAAGGGAAATCTAGAAGCCAACAGGTCCATTTTTGGTAATGCAATGAACCATTTGTACCTTGAGTCACTGCAGAAGATAATTTTATTCATGCTCCCTAAAAAGCAATTATTTTAAGAACTGAAAATATTGGGGCAATAATGACAATATTTAAAACCCACACAGGGCACTGAAATGTTTCAATTAATTCTGGACATTCTTCAAGCTTACAGCTAATTAGTATCGTGCTTGAAAACCAAATTTCTGTGGAGCAAATCAATTTCAGCATTAGATGTCCTAATGACTGTTTTATAGTTTAATGCAGAGGTTAGTGCTCTTGCCCTGCATGTCAGGTACCTTTCTTTCATACACCTCCAACAGCTGGATGCAATTCAATCAAATTAATGAAATGGATGTATCAAATCAGTGACATGTTTCAGCCCAATGAATGTCATTATTAAGTGCAGCACCAGTCCAGGGTCAAACTATCTGGTAATCACCAAGTCAGAGCACGGGCATCCACAAGCCCAGTGCCATGGCCCTCCATCTGTTATTATCTGCTCTTCCCCTCCATGCTACCACCAGCAATGCAGAAAAGGATAGGGCTATAACACTAGAGCTATTATATGCAAAATTAGGGGAGTTTACTTAACACATTAAAGATGGATTGCTTTTTAAAAAGAAATTAGTGTTAACTAGCTGCATCTGCTTCCTAAGGAAATATTTATTATGCCACTTCACTGAGGGACGTTGCCATGCTTTTTCAGCCTTCTGATGTTTACCTTTGAGAAATTCTTTTCTCATGCATTTTCTGTAAACTGTAGAATGTTTACATTCTTTCATGGGGGTGGAGTTCTCTTGAGGGACACCTGTCTTGACCAGTGTGGTTGGAGAGGTGTTGACCTTGCTTACCAATCACACTGGTCTGCTTTCTATACCATATATATGGAGTCAGTGATGTAATAAAGTCAGTCCTCTTGCTTGAACCATGTCAGAGTCTGTGTGGTGCAATTAGTGTGTCAATGCGACAAGGGATATATATCTGATTCAGATAAGACAAAGGATTTATAACCATGCTACAGCCAAGCTAGTCCACTGAACAGGTAATTTACAAGTGTGATTTCAGATGGTGAATTTGAAAAGACATGAGGTTAACCTTGAGGGGCCCATAGGTTCACATCAGGTCTTTCAAACCTAACTCTTCTGAACTCTGTTTCCCAAAGATGAAGAACAGCTTCCACCACAGTGTTAAGAGCATTCACGTGGATGCAGCAGCATTCACACCATCAAGAAGCCTGTTAGACTCCCGATGCAGTGGTTACAGACATCCAAGTTCAGCTTTTGTTACAATTCATTAAATCAAAATGCATTGAAGCTGCCCATATGGAACTAAATGCAGGACAAGAAATTTCCAATCTACATGATGCTGGTAGCATTTTGCTTTCTGCACTTGCTAAATGAACTGCTGTCAACAGCACTCCTCTAAAACACAGGGCTCCAAATTTGGCGACAGAATGCAACTTCATAGTACTGAGACTGTGCTAATTGAGAAGAAAAAGGATGAAGGAAAATGTAATTTGGCTAGATTTGATGTTAACTCTTGTGTTATGCTTTATTATGATATAAAATATCTGCAATAGCATACAACTGGGGGGTGGGTGTGCTTGTTTTTAGGAAGCTTCCAACAGTGAAGTCTATTAAACTCGAAAAGTCTTATGAGAAATGTAATTGGTATCATAAAACTAAAGGTCCTAGTCTATACCTCAACAAAACCACCGGGGGTGCCTACACGACACAGTAGATGTTCTCCTTTCAAAGGGTCCACCCTCAGGTGTGATACCCAAGCAGGCAGAATCACAGAACTGTAAAGGTTGGAAAAGATCTCTACTAATCATTACAAAGGCAGCAGCTAACAAACCAAATTCTCACTAGTGTGAGAATTACATAAGGAAAGACCTCCCTTCATGCTTCCCAAATGTTTATTTCAGAATGAGATTCAGCAAAAGTAGAAGTCTTGGAAGTTCTTCACAGACTGTTCAGCCACAACTCTGTCACTACGTAATTTTTACAGCAGTGTAAGTGAAGACAGTGCTATAAGAGAGGAATAAGATATCTCTTTTGATTTTTCTTATTTCAACTGAATGTACTAAGTAAAGAAAGAAAAATGCCCTCAAGCATGTTCCACAACCTTGTGCTTGAAAAACCCTCTTCATAATGCTACAGTATAGTGAAATTCTGCAAACTCTTCAACACAGCTTTGGAAATTGACTTTTACAAATCCTGCTGGAAGAGGGGCACTCAAAATGTTACCAGCACAAAAGGGTATGTTTTGGACACCATTGTCTCAGCTAAAGCTTTTGGATGATCTAGTTCAGTGTGACACCACGAGATACTAAAGGGGCTGTGACACATCCCAGCATACACAGACCCCCATCTCTAGGGAGTCTGCCTGCTTCACCATCTCAGCTTCTGAGCTTGATGAACTCATTTCCAGCAGAAGAAAAATGCCCCAAGCTCAACTTATCACAGAGGTGGAGATTCATATTTACCATGCAGGATATCTAGTGTGGATGCTGATGTTTGCCCCTCAAACTACCCAGACAATCAGTGTAGAGAGAAGCGTGACTGCAGCACACAGAACATCTAAATACTCCCTAACACCAATGTTTTCCATCTCCCTCTGGTGACACCTACTTTTCACCAACAGCATGGAGAGCCTGGCTCCTAACTCAAGCCGCTAAACTCAGCACTTGAGGAAATCCTCCTCACCCCTCCATGCAGTGAAAAAGTGAGTGAAAACAGATCTAGACAACCCTATCTTGTAGCACACTACCTTTTTATCTAGCTACAGATACACACTGTCATGCTGCTGGTAATTAAAGAACAAAAAATAATCTCACAAGCAACTAAAGGATCTCTATCTGGTGCAAGCTGAGTTGCTCAGTGAGACCTGGAAAGAGCTTACCAGTAGTTAAGTTTTAATGTTAAGTATGGGAATATAAAATGCTCAAAATATTTTCTTGCTTTGATATTTTCAACATTTTGAAGAAAATTTGTCCATGATCCTTTTTTTTTTCTTCTTTCTCTTTTCCAAGTGTGGAGGCACTGTTGTGGTTTTGGTTATAGAGTGCAAGAAAGGAAATGAACATTAATTAAAAGGCGTATGTTTGTGCGTGGCTTTCAGTACTGTGACCTGTGACAGGCATGGATAACAATTTCTATTTTCTTCATTTTTCAATGCCTTGTTTACAAGGCTCTCCAGAGTGCTTATTCTCGGCGTTCCTATTATCAGTACCAGGGCCTAAGCACCTCTACTTACAGAATCTGGGTACCACATCCTATAGACACAGAAAGCACTCTGATTTCACTGGCAAGAGCTACAAGTATAGCCCCAATTGTATGATTACTGCACTTTCCTGAGGTTGGACACATGAGGGCTGTCTATAGCAATGTATCAAAACTGTGCAGAAAACACATTTTGATATGGTGCTCACTTTTATTAAGGTTTACATGTTATGTCCAATTTTTTACAAAGAAAAAGTTTCAGTCTATTGTGTTCTCTATATAGCTACAACTGTTTTTATTTTACCTGCCACTGAACTACCTGCTACATTTGCTTGCTGGAAAAGGTAATCTACTGCTTCTAGCAGATCCACAGAGGCTCTCATGGAATTGAGGACACAAGGATCTAGTTCAGTGTACAAATCTTTCCTTCTGTCACTTCCCTAAAGTCTATCATGTCCTTAAGATTGAAATATAGAAATTAGCATTAAAAAACCAAACAAAACTACCTATTTTTACCTCATGGATCCCCTGATAATTCAGCTGGTTGTAAAGCAGCGCAGGACTTGTGCCCAAGGACATGGGTCAATGCAAAGCAAGTGTGACCTGAGAGCTCCTCAAAAGCAGCGTGGCTACTCCAAGCAAAGCGCTGATCCGGCCTAAACTAACTTGGCCAATCCATACACGTTCAAAAACCATCAATGGATTATGCTTTATGCTTAATCAGGTGTCATTTGCCCTCCTGCAGCCAGAGTAGGGCATGAACTTTAGTTGATTGCTCTGGCTTAGAAATTTGACCATGTGGCTGTGTTTGGTTCAGGTCACACTGTACCATCAGGAGATCTAAGCCAGTGCAGATCTGCTATTGATCACCCTGAAGGGAATGATGTGTTTGGGAGCAGTAGAACCTCCAGTGCTAAACCAGCCATTAGTACAAGAATATACACTGTTCCTACCAAAGGAAACTAAGTAACAAATCATTTGCTAATTCCATCAAAACTGTAATATGTAGAAAACCCAAACAATGTCTTTTGGAAAGCTGACAGTTTTTCCACTGCCTAAAGCCCCATTACATTGGTTCATTACAACAGTAGCTTTAGATTACTTTCCTCCTTGTATTCCTGCTAGTTCCTAGGACCTTTCTTGCTGCTGTTAGAAGTCTGCACAGGTCCTTTCCACCTTCCAGAACAACCCTAGCCAATTATGGAGGCAGAATTCCTGTAAATTTTCTTTTGAAAAAATAACTAAATACCAGAACCCAGTTTGCTACATTACAACATAAATACTTAATTTAAACCATGTAACAAAACACATCAGATTGTCTATGTCTATGCTCTTGACAGAGCAGTTGTACCCAGGTAATAGACAAAAAAGTTCACCACACATGAGTTGTTTCGGAACACAGAAATCTCAGGACTCACAGGCATGAAGAAATTTTAAATAAACCAAATGTTCAGCAGGAACTAAGATGAAATATGCACAGAAGTCCCTCTCCCATGCTTGCACTGGAGAAATTATCCATACAACGTAATAAAATACAGAACAGGACAGTCAGTAAAGGGAAACATTTTCTGCTACTCCACCATGTGTTCATAATAACAAAGTTTTAATTTAGCAAAAGAAACAAAAGACCAGCTCCCTTTCATCAGTGTTGAAAGACCTGTAGTACAAGGGTCAAAACACTATTTTCTAGCTGTTGATATAAAGCTCAATTTGTACTAGGGCCAAATCACTTGGTTGAAGAAATTTATCTAGTGGGTACACAGTTCTCATTTTCCTTTCACTCAAAATAACTGATAAACCTGGGTTTAGCAAACATGGAAAATTTTGCTTTTCTTCTATGAGAGAAGATCCTTCTCAGCTCCCTAACACAGACAAAACTCATTTGGGATACACATATATTTGTTCTTCTTTGTATGTTTAGCCTCCATACTGATTTTAGCAATTCACACTGAAAGAATCACATGGTACCCGAGAAGGCGTGCAGCCTTAGTTTAAGGTGTCCGCCCACAAACACATCCAGAAAATGTGTGCTGTGGGGTATGACTGCAATGTAAACCTCCCAAATCCCAGAGCATCACCTTACCCACTGGGCTGAGATTACATTGTCAGTAAGTCATTCAGTTGTTCTGGGGCATCCACATGTTTCAGACATCAGCCACTTCCAGCCTTCACTGCAAAATCTTCAACAAAGCCAAGTGACACTCAGAAATCCAGTTTAGAATTTCCTACCAATATTTTCAATGACACTTTTAATGTCAACAAAGAGAAAAACCTATTATTCCCAACATCCTTATGCACACCCTTCAGATAAAGGTGAAAGAACAGTTAAAACAATTTCACTAAAAGACCTAATTAAACTAAAAATACAACTGGCTTTAAAAATGTAGTAAACTTATAAATACTCATGCCTAAGAACAATAAGTCGGCAATTTTCAACAGTCTAAGCCTGCACGTTAACTAAGCTGTTCAAATTAAATCCCCAGCTATCAACCTACACTAAATACTTAAACATTAGGCAATGTACTAAAAATGTTTTAAAAATGTGACCAATGTATTATAAAAATCTTCTACTGCTCTGCAGATCATATCTTGTTTTCTAAGGAAGGTACCTTCATCCAAAAATTGAAAGGAACACTTATGAACAGTGTTTTTCAAGACAGAAAGCACACTGGTGAATTAGAGAATCACCACCATCTGACAATTGAAGCCTAAAGGCAGACTCTGTGATTAAACTTGTGAATGGCACTGATGTTGTGGAAAAATTTGATTCTAATATCATAAAAGGATAAAGTGTAATTTCTAGAACACGATTTATTCAGGTACTTCATGAAGGACCAAGAAAGAGAGAATTGCTGAGAAGTCACCTTCACTGAAATGTGCATGTATCCACCTGTCAAGAAGATGAACACCCAATAAGCCTGGTGCTCCCACAGTGGAACCTCCTCCTCCTCCACCTCCAGGATGTCCAGGATTGGGCTTCTCTACCACTTCACAACAACAGAGCCAAAAGTTGCCTTTTCCCCCTCCTCTAAAAAATCAGCTTTCAACTAACTTCAGCGAAGAAGTTCCAGCTTGCCCACACAGAAGTAAAGACAAACCCAATCAGTCAGATAATCCTGCCTCCATTACCACACATAAACACTCTGAATAAGAAGCACCTACTTGGGGATTTAATGACCTCTAATACATGCATATCAGTTCTATACTTAGAGCTGTTTTATACTAACTTCCTGAGTGTTAACCTGTAGTGAGCACTGAATATTTTCATTCAAAAGAAGTCTGTATTTTCAGCATCCAAGTCAGTTCTTGGTCCAGTCTTCCTAGCCTAGCAAAGGCTTTCTCCCAAATGTGATTCTATTATTACTTTTAAATACTTTCTTCCTCTTGCCTCTATCCATTTCCACATCAGACTGTACAGCCTAACAAACCAGAAAATGTTCTGCCATAGCTCCCTGTGCTAGATGGCTACCTTGAAGCCATCAAAGTCTGATGTAAATGTCTGTAACTAGAAAAAGACTATTTTTCAAAAAGGAATTGTTCTTTCCCAGTTCATACACCAAGACCTTCTCCACCTGGCCCGCAGTATGGACACCATCTCAAGTCCAGCTCCTTTCCAAACATGCTTGGAGTCACCATGTGGACTAGCTGAATTGAAAGTAGTTACCTGTTTTGAAGGGGCATACATCTGATTAGGCGAAACTCAAGAATCTTGTTCAGCATGACAGTTCAATGTTCAGAAGGTTTGTCTTTAGTTCTATCTCCACACTGGCTAACAAAATTTCCTACACTGAGGGTTGATTAAATGAGCTTCCCACTTTTTTCTTTTCCACTGAAATGAACACCAGAACTCTGGCTATGAGCTTTAAATTCTTTAAAGTCTGCTTAGAGCAAAATGATGACAAGCTTCACATTCTGTGCAGGGGCCATGTTTATCATTGCTACCAATTTTTATACATCTAATTTATTATTTGATATTAATTGCTCTGTGGTGCTGAGCAGGTTGAGAAGTAACCAGTGACTGCTGCCAAGACTCCTGGAAGCAGCAGCTGGCTGCAGACTGGCTCGGATGCCAGCACCAGCACAAGAACTGCTGCAGTGGGGAGG
Source organism: Nicator chloris (assembly GCA_013400495.1). Lineage (NCBI taxonomy): Eukaryota > Metazoa > Chordata > Aves > Passeriformes > Pycnonotidae > Nicator > Nicator chloris. The sequence continues at coordinate 253,076 of WAAE01018475.1, read as the reverse complement.
AATGCTAAAGTGAGGGCTGCAGTAGCTCAACCTGAACTGGCTTAACACATGCTGGAATTATATTCTGCCTGTGCAATTCCAGAGCTACAGCAGGGACAAAGTTGAGGCTCAGGATCCTCTCTCTGACATCATTCCACAATGTTCATTTAGTATGTGAGTTGTAGAGTGACCCAACATTATCAGCATTAACCACCCTGGATGAGGATGGGGCAGGCTCTGTTTGGGTTCTGAAACATTAGCCCAACAATGTCCACTTCACTACGTAAATATGAGTGCTTGGTAAGTTTCAAAACAAAAGCAGTTGAGGATAGGAATCTGCTTTGTGTAATGCAGAACTGGAGACAGCTGAAGCAACACTTGGTACAGAGAATATATAAATGTAATTTGTGGATAAAAAGCATTAGAACACTTTGGGAATATCAACTTTCATTCTAAAAGCAGAGCAATTGAAAGGAATAGAGAAAGCATCATGCATACAAATACACAGAAATCAATGTCTGATATGAGTTCATTTCACTTCACAAAGGTGTACTACTCTAAAGAAAAATGTGAAAATAATAATCATTTCAGGGAGAAGAAAGGTCATAATAAAGAAAGGTCAATAAACATCTGAGTGAAACAAGTCTCACCTAGTAAAATATGTTTATTGAAGAGCCATATCCAGCCCAACTATTGCTTCCTCTACCAATAATAATTTAATATTCAAAGCAAATGTTCTCTGTGGATATAGTTGTAGTGTAAGGAGCAGAGACTGTTTGGGTTAGCCCTGGGAACAGGGCTTTGTACCCCTCTTCTAAGGGAGCTGCCACTGCTCAGGACAAGCCAGGGAATTTGCGACCCCCACGGAATTCTGCTGTTGAGCTTGGACCACTGGTACCACTAGACTAAGATATGCTGGAACTCCATTGTAAGGAAAGTAATTTTCTTCCACAGCCCAGATTTGAGGCAGCTGTTAGGAAGTGGCAGTTTACTGCCTGCAGCAGGATACAGCAGCTCAGACCTTGGGCAAACCAAAACCACACGGACAGCACCGACACTGGCTGCTAAATCCTTCTTTCCAATAGCTCAGGTAGTGGCACCAGTTGCACCACATTCAGGAATGAGATACTGCTACAACACAGACATGGAATGCCTGTCATCTTAAGAAGAAAAGGCTTACACTGTGTATGGTTTTTATTTGAGGCTATAAGCATGAGTTATCAGAGGAAAGAAAAAGCTAATGTCTACTGCAGCAAAATTCATCAGGTTATATACAAATTAAGTATAATTTCTTCCAACATGTCCTAATATATATTCATACACAACTCTACTGCCTTCATATTTTCAGTCAGTATAATTTAGTGAACACCATTAACCACACATTGGCTTATCTTTGCAATCTAGGAAAAATAATTTTCTTTCTGATAACAAACCTCAATAAAACTTTTTCTCTGCTGCAAATGCCTAATTTTTGAGTAGTGCACTGCTATAAAAATTAACTTAAGACAGGCTGTCTGCTCATTGCACTTAATAGACTCAGACCTGAAAAGATAAACACTTTTACTAGTAGTGAGTGTGTTGGGACTGATTGCTGATGTTTAGATGGTAAAATATTTGTGGAAAAAAAAAAGGAGTAAATATATATTTTTTTTCTTAACCATTTTTACTGCAGATATCTAAGATAAGATCAATATTCTGTTTTACACAAAGAATAATAAACATGACAGGGCAATGACTTGATAAAAGTGACTGCACAGGTAAGGAGCAGAACAGGGTACAGAAGTAGCTTCCCAAGACTCTGACAAGTAACCAAAGCACCAGGTCTTGGCAATTCCCATTCAGTGCTTGAAGTTTTATACATCTGAACTTCAGAAACCCCACAAATACCCCTTGTCCTATAACCAAGTGTAGGTAAGTGCTCTGAAGGGACCACTTACAAAACTAACTCGAATGGTAAGTTTTCTTTCTTGCTTAAATCTTCCATAATGAAACAAAAAAAAACCAAAAAAAACCAAAAAAAAAACAGTGCCAGAAAATAACAATAGTAGTAGTAATAATAACTACAATAGTGATAGTAATAACAAAAGGATCAAGCTCTGGCCTGGCTCTGGGTCCCTTGCACCCAAGTGTGCTACCTTACTTCCCTGGAGAAGGTTGCCAGGTGCCAGCTCTGACAGCAGTGCTAAGCCTCTCTGGTATTTTGGGCTGGGCAGGGGAGGTAACCAGCCAGCCATGCTCCAGCAACTCCCAGCTGTGGGGCAGCCCCTGGGGAGCACAGCAAGCTGCTGTGGGGCAGACTGGCACACTGGCTCAGGCAGGGAAAGCCATAAAGAGCTCTTTGATAGTTTGTTCCCTCTCCCTATCACACCAAGCAAATGCCAGAACCAGAAGACAACCCTGCAATGGGAAAAATACTGGATATTTTTTTGGTAGTAGTTAGTTTTCCAAAGGGGTACTCAGAGTTTTAAATAACCACTGATAATTTGTGACACAAAGATCCACCTTTTCAGTGTTATGCTTTATCTCACTCCTGTTCTCCCTTCACCACAAGCAGGAGCAGCTTTCACAGGCCAGGACTCCATAAGAACTGGAAGCTAATTACCAGAGGTCTTGGAAATCTTTCCAATCTGCACAACTTCATCCAGTTCCCAATGTTTAGCATTAGCTCTTTTGGAACCTCTTCATCCTTATTTTGTGTAACAAATATTCAACAAGGCAGGAGTTCTTTGTTCTCTTCTAATAAAACAACCTAAAATGTTAGCACTTCAGCATGAAACTAATGAACTAAATGCACTTTTCTGGAGATCTGAGCAGATGTATGGGCATTTCCAGATTTATGTGAAAACATTAATTCTGGAAGAAGTCCCTTAGACTGTGTTTTTAAAATAACTTCAGAACTAAAAAAATGAATACAAACAACAGTTGTAAATTATCTATGTGTTTTGCCAAGCATATGGCCACTCAAGTGCTGCACTTAGTGAGGATAATCTAAAATAAAATCTTACAGGGGGATGAAAAGAGAAGTCGATCAAGTCAGGCATTTACTTAGATGCAACAGGTTTGTCCACAACATTTTACTCCAAATAAATGCTAGTGGCAATGCAGAGATATACTCTGCAGAGCACTGAGAGTTCAAGTCTACAACTTAAAAGGACTGAAATGATTTGAAAATGTCTCCTCTTGGGGGATATAGTGAAAAAGATGAAGAGTTGGTTGAGTATTTCTGTTCCTGCCGTACTACTGACACAGGAGACTGTCAGTTTGATACAGCCTACTTCACAGGGATACTTACCAAGTAACTGGATGGATTTAGTACGAAGTGGGAATATAGAGCCCCAATATAGACCCTACTCACATGAATTCTCCAGCTGGCAGAATTGGGAGGGTTTTGAAACACCACAGAAAGCAGCTGGTAGCATCTCTGTATGTGCAGTTGATTTCAAAGCAATGTCTGACCCTGCTACAGAGGGGAAGAGGACCCTGAACTACCTAGGAAATGTATCCTATGCCCAGAGCCAAGAGGGATGGATGACATACTGATTTTTGGTAGCTGTACAGTGGGAATGTCCTGTTTAGCATTGGCATTGCTTTATTTAAACCTCTTTGGACAAAAGAATTTTCACCTTGGGCAGAACACCAAGACTGCTGAATGCTACCTGTTCTGGAAAGACTGTCATGACTAAAACTGGAAGCAATACCTTCACTTTTATTTTGTACAAATTCTACCCTGTGGATGTTGTTGATTACATGCTATAAAAATAAGTAACCTTTATCAGCACTCAGTTTTAAATGTATTTAGATGCATGCATTTTAGGTAATAAGCCTACAATACTCTGTACTCCTTGAGGGTTGGTGGTCATCTATTACAAGCATCATCTTACCTCCCTGCTCCAAAATGCTAACTTAAGTACCTAAAAGATGGTTCTCAGTAGACGATAGTCAACAGTATTCAGAAATATCAAGTTTATAAGAACCGACACTACAGAATAAATGTCCCAAACCAAGTGACACCTAAATCACAACCTTAATTCGACCTGCTTTTTCAAGCAAACACTAGTATTCACTATAAAACCTCCATGGCTAAAAGGAAGTAGCAAACATAGAATTAGTAGCTGTGTTCACACGTGGATGACTATCCAGGAAGACTGTGGTGACATGAAGCTGCCCTTTTAGCAGGCGCAGAATGATATGATCCTTCTGTTGCTGGTATGGCCACAGCTCCAAAGCAGCAAAACTTAGAAATAACTGGCTCCTTCTACTACGTTACATCCTCTGTGCCTTTGGAAGAAAGCTCCACTCATTCAAAGCAGTGCTGCTCCTGAACTGCATGGCTGTGATGAACTCAAGGCCTGTGTGGGCTTCCACATGGGAGTCAAGAGTTGCTGCCAAGGCAGCAACACTGTTTTTTTTCAATCAGGCTAAGTAAAAAACTGTTTAGAATATATTCTGTGAAGAGAAGTGCTGCAAAATGTGGTACTATTCTCCTGCTGACAGTCAATGCTGAACTGATCTATCAGTAATTTCTGACTTTTTCCATAAGGTTTCCTTGTCAATCTTGGCAGCTCTCAGGAGCCCATCCTAAGTTTTTGTATATTTAAAGACAAAGAAAAGATTTACATCATTTTTCTCCAGGGCACTTGGCTCCCCATGCTATCCTGAATACCTTAAACACTTTTATGAGTCTTCTTTTTTTTTTTAAATAGTAACGAATTTCTGTCATTATCACAGCAATTTTACAAGTGTGGCTTTTTGAAAAGATAGATCCTAGCATGCTCTGAAGCAGTAATCTATAACACTTTCACATGCCTCCCAAACACTTCAGAGCTTGCACCTCTCTTTCAAGATCTGCCCTGGAGAGCCCTCCAGCACCTGGCACGACCTCATTAACCACTGATTCATCTGAGCCGTGGAAGATGCAGCAATCCATGCCTTATACAAGGCGCTAAACCACTCAAGGTGTAATGACAGCAATTAGCAATATGAAATGGAACATATCATGGTGATACATTTTTGATGATGCTTCTTTGCATTTGTCTTTCTGTTTTGAAAGCTTTATATATACTCTGCAGATAGGCATTTCTGTGCTTCTCAGATCAACTAAGTGGTTATGCCAAGCCTTCCTACGAACAAGAATTACATTAGTCACTTACAAATCAACTGCCTACACAGTCATAAACTAATCCACTCGGCTCAATTATATCAGAGCTACAAATCCTGACCAGATCTGCAGTGTGATGTGGGGAGAACTTTGTGGAGCACTGAAAAGGGCGAACCTGCCAGACTCTGGAAAGAGAGTGCCATTGGGATGCCCCTTGGAGACCTTCCCCAGGCAGTAGGAAAGGAGCAGCAAGGACCCACCTTGCAAATATCCCAGCCTTGAAAATCTCTAATGCTCTGAAGGTCAGGCTCCTCAAACCCAAATAAAAGCCAGGAGGTGATTTTGCTGGCACTTCCAATAAAGTGCTGCCTAACAAACAGGCACAGGCTGGATTTTAGCTTCTGAATGGTCTCTGGGCACAGCTCCAAGCAGCAGATCATAGAGTCAAGGAACAAGGTGAAGCAGGAATGGCTAAGGGTTGTATCCAAACAGCATGATACATTTGATATGCCAAGCACAAATAATCTAAACATAGCTGTCTATCTGGCATCAGAAAGCAGCCAACAGAAATATAAATCCCAGCTTTTAAACACTGACTTCCCTCCAGACTTGTTGTTTGACTAATTTTGACAAGTTTGGTCCACAAAACTAATGTACCGCTTCTGCAGACTGTATGTTTCCAGCCTCCTTATAGTTCAAATTTTCAAGCTCTTTTACACCTTCCCACTCCATTCACAGGCTTCTCAACCTGCCTTCAGGAATGCAAGAAAAGAAGTATGCCTTCACTAAAAACTCAGCCAGCAGAGACCGACTGCAGTTCTCCCAGCGTGTGTATACATTTGCTCTACCTCTCTTATCCATCTGGCTCAGCTGAATGCCTCCCATCTCTTCCTAGAGAGATCTTCTCCCCCTTCCTTTAATATGCCCCTAGTAATCCTTCTAACTGTTACTCTTCTTACAATGAAGGCAATCTTCATCCCATGAAGACAAAATTCCTTTTCCTAGACAATTAATTATAAATGACATAGTTATGTGCTTTCTATCTGTTGAAAATACATATCAGATACACAGCAATATCAAAGTGTCATTCACCATCACTGATTCCAACCTGCTTGAATTACTCACCCTAGAGTCATATTCAAACTGGAGGAGTTTAATTTACAAAACTTTACTTCTGAGCATGCCATACAACTAACAGCAACTACTGAGAACTAGAGGGTTTTTCTTCCTGAATTTCTGTTAAATGACCCTCTTTTTATGTGGTTGTGTGAATCAACACACACAGCTGATTGAGGGCAACCAAAATAACCGCAGCTGAAATGCAAAGAGTAAATTTGTTTTGTTACCTCACTGGTTACAGGATCCCAAGCTGCAGACATCCAAAATGAGGGCACAGGCACTGTCAGGCTCAGCCTGGTCCCAGATTCACCCAGAGCATCAGGGCTGCTGTTTGCACCCATTTATCAAAGGGCAGCGCACACATGGCTTAACACCATGCTGTGATTTTCCTCTCTGCTTTTTATGATCTCTGTTGTGATCTCTCTGCCAAGACAGGGAGCTCATGCATGTCTGGGAGAGGGCCTCCAAGTTTCTGTAAACACCTGTATTATCTCTACACAGAAATTCTACTTCTCAAACAGACAAAGGATAAACAGCAGTATGCATAATATATGGTTTCCCACACTGTTATTCTCCAGGCCTTGGCATTCCCAGCTGCAAGGTCACTTCATGGAATCTATCATCCTCCTTGCCATTCTTCCACTTTCAACTCTTCCCTCCCCACAATGGCAAAATACTTCTTAGCTGGTTTACGTCTATTGCAGAATATGAAAATAATCATGTTTTTACTACAAATTAAGTCTAAAGGGGATGATACACTGCCTCTAGCTGTTAGCATCTTAATCTCAAAACTATATCAATGCAAATCTGCTGCAGTTACCGGAAAGACTTTGATCCGTTAACAGTGCTTATATTCTTCCTGTCAACATTTATCTCTCCTTAAAAATCTTTTTAATCTAGAAATATTTCAATAGTAAGGAATAAAAAAGGAAAAGGAAAATGACAAGGAAATATTAGAGGAGATTATTAAATATTCATAAACTAGATAATACTAAACTCAAAGTTACACATGACAACTTTAATTCTACTCTCCTATAAGCTCCTGACATTCCCTTTAACTACCTGACTGTACACTCTGTCTGAAATAATTTTTCACAACTTCAGAGACACTACCTATTAGTAAGACAAATATTTTGTACCTATAACCTATACAGCAAACTGTCTATACGCAGCTTCCTGCCAGTCAAAATACCAGAGAACAGCTATGGCTCATGCCAAGCTGAGTTCACCACTAACATCCCTTGAGAGAATAACGAGGATGACAGTTTCACTGCTAAAAGGAATTCCATGTTATACAACCATTAACTTTGATAAGGAAGAAAAAGTCTTGGAGAATAGCAGGGCCTTTCTGCTAGGAAAGACATCAAACTAATGTCAGCGTCATAACAGAAGAATGAGGCAAATATACAAAAAGTAAAATATTACAGGATGTATTAAGTGCACGAGACAACAGGCAAACCCAGCATCCCCAATTTGAAAAACAGAAATTTAAAGCAGTATGGACAGTTTTAGAGATTCTCCAATTAGTCTGTTTACCATAAAAATACATATGTACATACAGATTTGCAATTGTTTTCACTTGGGTATTTGTAAAGTTATCTGAGCAGCAGCAGCAGCTGCATTCCCTTTGAGCTTAGTACTCCAAATCATTTTTTGTAAGAAAGCCTAAAAATGGCAAGACATAAAACATCTGATTTCTTCACAGTCTGTTCTCAGCCAAATACGCTGAGAGTTTCCTTGCTTGCTCTCAGTCCCCTGACCATGACATCTTGTACACATCATGCACAAGGCTGCTTCCCTGCCTCCTGCTTTCTTTCAGCTACAGGACACTGATGTTACTATTCTGCAACTTGTATCTAAATCGGAGCTTCAGATGATACATGGTAACACTCAAATATTCACAAATAAGACAAAGGATTGAATAATTTATTCTGCAGACCCGCCCCATCTGTGAGAATGGTTTTCATCTGTAAAGACGTTATCTCATCCACCCTCTATCTCAATAAACAAAACTGTAAAGTCTTTCTTTTTTTTAACACATAACAGAAACGTGATTTCTTTTGATTTCGTTTTCTCAAATACTTTACTTTTACTTAAGCTGATGACTTAGATTCAAAACATAGCTACATTACTGAAGAAGATAATTATTCCAGCAGCAGCACATTTGAACTAAACCACCTCTCCCTGAAGGACAAAGAAAGTTCTTCACCCGCCTGAGGCTGGATATCCTAGTCTTGCAGCACAGACACACCCACAGAAGACACATTGGCAGAAGTACGCACAACACAGTTAAAACCTGCAGAAACATTCTCAGGGATTTCTGCACAGCTACTGAATGACTGGATCCTTCAAGAATGATCAAGCTTCAGCAGCAGAAAGAAGCAACCAGAGTAAGGAGGAAAAAAAGAGCAGCAGAAAAATTCCACCATCGTGTGGTGCACACAAATAATACAGAAAAAACATTGAAGTTGTTTTTCCCAAAACTCACCTCAGTGCCACACTCTGCTTTAGGAATATATGACACACCAGTGCTGAGGCAGGCAGGAGCAGGCCTTGTTCATGGTGACTCCATGAATGAAGTCTGGAAACAAGCCAGCTGAGTGCTGCATCAGTCCATTTCCCTGCCTGGCATAAAACGGGTAATGCTAAGAAGTTAAAGCTATCTGTATGGTGTTTATTGGCCTCTGGACTGTGTCCTACTCTGTAACTGAGAGGCATTTTCCAGGTCAAATGCCACCTCCAGACTTCAACAGGTCCCATGGGTGTTGTAACAACAAGAAACCAGAAAGACCCAGTGTCCAAAAACTAAACCCTGAAACTCTATGTGGTTGGTTTCATCAATCACAGAAACACAGAAAATAAACTCTGCTGAGGTAGAGACTAAATTGGTATTTGACGAAGTAAACTGGACTCTCTCACTGCATTCCAGGGAGCTGTTCATCAAATGAAGCTACTCACACAGGATTTTAAAGAAAGAAAAGTCTGGCTGGAAAAGAGTCAGTACTGCTCCCTCAGCACCTGAGGGCCTGCCTCTATGTCCTGTACTCAGAAGGATGGACAAGATGCCCTATACTAGTTACTTGTCTTAGATGGGAACATCTGCTGAAGAGGTTACAGATGTCATTGCCCTGGCAGATGTACCACACACACAGGAGCTAGTGACACCAAGTCTGAAATTTGACTCCAGGGCAACATTCAACGTCTTTTCTGTATGCTGACACAACATTAACTTTTGAAGTCTAATTATGATCACTGAGATTTCAGTAAACTTACTCCACTGTTGAACAACAAACAGAAACATGTTATCAGGCAGGATTTGTTCAGAGCTGCCAAGGAGACACTTGGCATGTCCCACTCCTCTGTTCCTTTCAGCGGGGCTGTTCCAGGACAAACATGCTTTCAGAAAAATTTAAATAGTCTGGAGCAGCTGGATGCAATCTTGATTCTTACTCAGAAGAGCAGCATACAAAGGCATGTCCAAAAATGAAACACAAGCTGTGTGCTAAGGTCCAGACTTGCAGGGAAAATTCACATGAGTGCTGAGGAGCTGTCAGCAGAGGGTCCATGGGAACTTGTGGTGAGGAGTAGGGCAGAGAGGACCCTTTCCCCAGTGGTTACGAAAAGTCAGACAGGCTCAGTTTTATTATCTGGGAAATGTAGCAAAAGCCAGCAGCAAGAGGTCAACTAAATAGAGCCTTAAAATGATAAATGAGATCAGCAAAATACACAGTATTACCTTCTGTTCCTAGAGAGGTAAGAGTTTATATTAGCTGGAACAATTTTAGAAACGTTCCCTGCAGAACACACTACAGGAGGAGATCCTATTGTCCGCTTTCCTGAAGATTTACCAGAGACCTCGACTAGCCTCAGGTAACTGGGAGGATCTAGGTAGAGGAGCTGATTTCTCAGCCTGAATCTGGACTACTCACTGCCTGTGTCAATGTGATGAGCAGGTTTAGCTCTTGAGCTGTTAATGGCTTTTAGTGGCAAATCCAAGAAACATGCAACTGGGCAGGAGAGAGGGAGGTAATAAAGGTTAATGCAGATCCAAAACTGAGGACATTTTCCTATTTAAAGGCTTTCTGGGTAAATGTTCCTCCCAAGTTTAATGGAGGAGGGGGAAAAGATTTCAGCAGAGCTATTTTAATCTGTAGCATTTCACAGGATGCATGCAGGGTATATAATGGTTGGTATATTTACTTGGCATGGAAATATTTTGCTGGCATAGGCTATGCAGAGCATTATTAAAATGAACAAGTGTATTCCGTCCCTTTGACCAAATTCTGTTCTCAGTCTTGTCTGAGGCTTAACTAATGTCACTGATGTCAGTGGAGGTGCTTTAAACCAGTACACTGTATTATACATTAGACACTAGGAAATGCTAGATAGAATTCATTTACTTAATTCAAAATTCATTAAAATATGGCAATTTGTGCTTTTATCTAAGTCATAAAGTATACTTTAATGTATAGCTAATGAATTAACAATAATTAACATTTAACAACAACCAAATGACTAATATTAATAATGTATAACTAATGAATTAGTTTAATCAATGAATTAATAAACAATGTAAAAAGAGCCAATAAAACTGAAAATTAATCAGACCTCCAGTGCTTTAGATAAAAATCTATTTATAATTTCTTCAGATTTAATATTTGTTTTACAGAAACATCTGTCAGAACCTCTACAATCTCTCCAAATACGATACAAAGTCTCTTATTATAATATACAATCTCTTGGCATAAGAAACAAAATCTCTTCAGGTTAATTCACTGTTGTTCTGAGCAAGGGCAAACCCTGCAATCTTATTATTTGCTTTCTTGGTAAACAGATTACATCCATATTCAGCTACAGTGTTACATATGCATGTGACAACTGCTGGCATATTGCTCTGCCAGTGCTTAAGAACATTTCTTTACCAGTTAAACAATCTTTGCCGAAATAAACACATCTTTTCTGTTATCACAAGCTATAAGGCAGTTCAAGAGCCCTGAAATTATCTTTTCATTAGTTTGAGATGCTTAAGGATCTCAGTACTGAAACATCCCTAATAAGCCTTATGAGACAGGAAGCAAATAAATCCTGTTCTCCCCTTCCCTTAATGAGAATGCCTAATAAAAACACAAACTAATTCTCTTGACTGCCACTATCCTGTCTACTGAATGAAATCTTCCTTTTCCTTACCATATATTTCTATAACTTTAAAGCTACAATATATTTATGGCTGTTTGAGATTACTCAGCCAATGCCACAAGCTGGCACTAGTTTCTTAACTTCCCTCATTTTTTTTCCTTGGCTGAGGCCAGACAAGATCACCCACCCTGTTAGCAAATCCATCCTCTTCAAGTCAATACTGTAATAACCTCACCGAAGTCCATCCTCGATCAACAAAGCAATCACAAAGCCCCTAGCCTGCAATATTTCCTTGTTGAAGGTATACTTCAGTAAATTTGAATTATCTGTTTGATTATAAACATTTATGGGTTTTTAAGCTCAAATGAATATTAAATATGCTTATACTGTGCCTTCCTTCCTCTCTCTGTAAATGTCTCCTTGTCCTCCTAATGTAAACAAATACAGACAGTGCTTCTCCCTACAACATTTTCACTGTTAGCAGCTGGGTGGACTCTTCTGTCCCCTGTTCTACCTACGCAGAGGTGCTTGCTCGTCCCTTTTCGTGCATCTCCGTGGTCTCTGCAGGGAAGTAAGAGCTCAGGCAAGCAACACTTTGCCTGTCCAGCAACAAAAAGAAGAGAGTGGAGAATATGGATATTTCAGCTCATCTTTATGCCAGACCTGGATGCCAACCAAGAATTCCAGCAGGACCTCTGGACAATTTGAAAAGCAGTAAAAAAACTAAATAATCCCGAAGCTTCCAACTAAAAGCCAAGTGTTATAAGAGAGATTCCAGAAACCCTGGGATGATGCAGAGAAGCAAGTTGTCTGGAGAATGGGTCAGGAAAGAGCTGTAACACGGGCTATTGTTACATGTGGCCAGTACCTGCAGCTAACTGCAGAGCAGGGCCATGCCACCCACACCAGCCTTTTACCACTCTCTGGTCTAAAGCAGGATCACAAGATGTGCTTCAAGGCAGAGGCACCACAGTGGAAGCTGCCAGAAAGAACATGAAGAGGATGAGACTAGTGGAGAGGTGGGCTGCCTTTCACCACACAGTGCTGGAAGCAAAAGCAGGTTCCTTTGGTCCTGATCAGCCATTTAAATGGTTGTCAAGCCTTCTGCTAGGGAAGCGTTTCTCCAAGCTCACTCCTGAGGGCACATATCTTGCCAAGGACCAAACAGGGAGAAGGCTGCCAACCCACTCTTCCCCTCTGCAGTAGACTGCTGCTCATTGTAGCATGGTCAGCTCTAACCTTTAGATGAAAAACACACAGAAAAAACATGTTTTGCCCATATAATATAAGCAGGTCTGGTGGCAGGCTGATACTTCCTCATCTCGAAGGAGAGGAAAGCAGCTGTCTTGCTGCTTCAACATCCTGCTCCTGAGTTGATTCACACAGTGTCTGAAAAAAAAAAGCTACAACACAGTGGGTCCGAGCTGGGAGACAGGCAGAGCATCTCACACCATTCTACACACAAAATGTCCTGCACCAACCTCTCTGTATCTGCATGACTCAAGTGTTTCCTCCTGACAAGCTCCAGTTGAACCTTCTGTTTGAAGTAATGCTTTTTTTTATTAAAAAAAAAAAGAAAAAATTTTACTTGAGTACTGATGTTTTCCTGGAGCACTGAAAGATACAAGGCAAGGGAAGAGCTCCTTCTGAGAAACACTCTGCCAGTCTTCCTGCTCCAGGCAGGATGCTCCTGTTGTCTTCTCCACACAAGTGTAGGGTGTGGAGGGGGTCCCTCTCAGGGGCACTCTGCTGTGTTAGACTGCTGTATTCACACAGCTCCTCACAGGATCCAGTGACAGTTCTGTACTGAAGGGCAGCCTTCAAGATGAAGTTAGGCCAGCTGGTGTTCCCTTACAGTGTTGATGCCTCTGTGGAGATCTGCCTTTTGGCAGCCTCTGTCAGGCCTGGCAGCTCACCTGTGCCTCACGCTCCTCACCTTCCTCCCAGCAGCACAGGAAGGGGAGCCCACTGCAGCATGGCCTCAGCCCTGCTCCTACTGCTGGCAGCCACATCCCCCAGTTCATAGGGAGAGCAGCTCCCAGAGGAGGCAGGAAAGTAAGACAGACACCTGGGTAGATGCCCACTGCCTGCAAGTCTGGTCTATATTTTCAAATATGCACATGACTCCATGTAAGAGCTTGCTGACACCACAGTGACCCTCAAAACAGCCCTGCCTGCAAAAGGGCTGAGGCCTTTCTCAGCTCCCACCTTCTGGCACTTAACTTTCTTCCACGTTCACAGAACAGACCCAATAGAAATCATCCAAACTGTCTGGATCTGAAAAAACAACTGAGATGAAATCACTGACAATCATGAAGGTGTGCTTCAGATGCTGGGGACAAGCCAAAGTTTTTTTGATTATTGCAACTGATTCAAAGCAAACAGAAATTCCCATGTCTGGCACTGAGGTAAGACATCAGATCTGCTTTATATGATTTCCAACAATGCTGACTTTACATGGGGAAGCTCAGCCCTGTGCAGAGGAAGACAACTACTGCAGTGATGGCATCCATGTGTAACATAAATCCTCAAGTCTGCTTCTCACAACCAGTAAAAACTACATTTGTTCCATCTGGCATTTTTCCCACCTTCCTGGAAATGCCATGGTTAGACAGTTGGCTTTTCTTCCAAAAAAGTTGTGATTTAAAATAAACACACACAGTTTCTTTAAGAAATGAGAACTTAATCCTGATTTCAGCAATCACATGACCTCTAGAGGAACAGAACTCAGCACCTAGGCCCAGCAGACAGACACACAGAACAGTGGCAGCTGGGCAGCCATCTCCAGACATTGCCCATTCCTGCCTGGTGCCTGAAAGGGACTGATGATCTTCTGGGGTTAGACATCCTAATTCTAATCTCTTCCCATCACCACAGATATGCAGACATGGCCTATTCAAACACAGGAGCTGCCAAGGAAGGGAGTGAATGAGGAGGATCTGCAGCAGCAGGGTTATAATCTGCTCCTGTGATGGAAGAGGGCAGCTCAGAGAGACACTGACTCCTGATCTGACTTTTTATTCTACCACCCATCCAGATTACAGCCCAAAGCATTCAGAGTGCACTGTGACTTTGAACCCCCTTTGGGTCATTTCCCGTTTATGTGCACTGCTAATGAATTCAACAGCTCCAAATCAGAGAGGGGGAAAGGGAGTTTGAGATCTATGACTGCTTCATCTGGCCTACACCTGCATTTGTGGCATATGTGCAAAGTGCATCCAGGTCGTACTCTCTTCACTGTAGACAGGGACCACAGGAATCGCCTGCATTGTGTGGAAAATACACTTAATTGACTTCTACCAAAGACAAAGCTCCTGTGTAAGACACTCTGAAAGGGGTATACCCTACCTCCCTGTGCAGAGCAGCAGCCTCAGCTCTGTTTCCTAATTACATCTGACTTGGAGGACATCAAGACAAGCTATTCAAATCTCTTTTTCAACCAAGCAGAAGAACCATCAGCTATTGCAGATAAACTCTTCAGTGCAAAAACTGTCCTTCTGGACATGTCTTTGTTAGGATTAGCACAACAGGGCCTCTGAGAAGTGTCCCAAGTAAGAAACCAAAAGGAAGGATTTGTAGTGTTGAGGAAGCCTGTACAAACAGACAGTGCAAAGGAACAAGAGCCCATGATGCTTTTCAACCCTCTTACTTACTGGGTAGTGCTAGGGTTTGCCCATCCTTCTCCCACATGTGAGCCCAGAGCCACTCCTGCCCTGAGCATTACACCCTTCAGCACTTAGTGATGACAAAAGAAGGTGCAGTTTACACTTACTTTTACAGCTCCATTAAAAGGTGACCTGCAAATAAAAAAAAAAATCAAGCACATTTAGTATTATGTGCTGAATGCCCCCAAATAAACAGGATTAAATGAGCATTCAGCCCTCATGTAAAATTTAGGTGAAAAGACGGGCACTGAATGCGCACTTTGATTTTATGCTCATGAAACAGAGTCCTTCCAAACAGCAATGTTCTGAGCAGTTCCTCATAACTACTGGCTCCACATTTCTGCCTCTCCCTGCTCGCAGACAGCACACTGGGATGGAGGTGTGGCAGAAATATTATCCTTCTGAACAGCGTATTTCTGAAACTGCAACAAGAAAGTTGGCAAAGCGAGGGGACAGCAGGCAGGCCCCAGTTCCCCTGCTGTCCCTCTTCACGCTGCTCAGGCACCAAATCTTTTCTTTCCAAATGCACTGACCTGACACTGGGCTACACCCCTTGTGGAGGCACTGGGGGATCAGACATATTTGAAGATGAGGTTTTGAGGTCTGGTACAAATTTTAGCAGTGCATTGCACAGCTACAGGCAGAGCTTTTCCCTGTAAAATAATGAACACGATACCTATTTCCCACTTACAGTCACCACGCTGGTTTCCACTCCTCTTTCTGTGTTTGGCCCTGCTTAACTGAGTCCCCTCCCTTGGCCCCAGCTCAGGAAAGTGCTTCTGCATGTGCTTAAAACCCAGCGACTTCAATGGAAGGCAAGGACGTGCTTCAGTACTTTACTGGCTGGGGTGTTCAAATGTATACCGTTCCACCAGCGCTCTCTTGTACCAAATTTTGTACCTTTATCATCAGTTACCTGGTATACAGCGATGAAAGATTAGCCCATAAGTGACTTGATCACTTTATAGCTACTCACATTATTCTGATTTAAAAACATATGGATATGTAAAGGAAGATGAAGGGTTTTCCTGACTAGCTTGCCCAGCACACGTGAGGAGCTGTTAAGCATTGTGCTGCAACTCTCAAACAACCTTGCTCTTTCCCCAGATCTTATTTGCCATTTCTCTAAAGTGAGGCTTCAAAAACAGCCACCTTAACCTACAGAAATACATTGCACAGGTTTCCAGAAAGTTGTTCAAATAAGGTCTAGTACCTAATTTAAAATCTCTTTTATAAACAGAAGCTTTGGTGACCAACTTTCATCAAAATACAGTCTGGTATGCAGTCTGGTACACACTTACTGTTTCTTGGTTTCTTTAATTTAGCTTTTTTATTCCTCATTCTTTTGTGAAATGTGATACTGCTTTATACGTGTCCAAACTGTTAATGTAAATCCTCAATTTTAGCCTACAACTAAGATTCTACCATGAAGTCTTTAAAAATACTGTTTTGTAAATACAAGTGTTAAGACAACCAGAGGTGTGCACACTCTCTATATCAAACTGTATAATTACAGGCAAACTGATTGACATTATCTAGCAATATTATTTAAATTAAAAACCAAAACAAATGAGTTATCCAATTCCTGTCAACAATCAGTCTTTTAATTTTTAGTAGACTGATAAAGATATCTGCAATGGGTTAGGAGAGAATTTAAAAATAACTATAATGTCAAGCAGGAGATCTTTTAAATTAAAAGTGCTAGTGAACTAAGAAAAGGGACTAGGTTACGCCAAATTCTCAGTTACAGTTTAAAAGAGGCAGGTGCTGGAGCTGAACTGAAAGCACTGAACAAAAGCTGCTTGGTTCATCATTTCTCCCTACCATCCTCCCTGAATAAACCTGCCTACCTGATGTCTTTTTGCTTTCAGCTAAATACACTACTCATATGAAAGGCAGGTTTCCTCCAGCCCTGCCTGGGAAAAAAGCACACCAGAGAACAGTGTGCAGGCATGGTCATGCCCCACGTGCAGGCACAGCAGTGTCATGTTAGTGCTGCTGCCAGAGCATGACTGACCACTGACAAAACAGAGGAAACCAGCCAGGAAGAAAAAAAGGTGGCATGGTGTCTAAACCACAAAATAAACAACAGAATAAAAGCCCCAAACAACACTTTTATTTCATGTTGTCTGTAGTAACAGTGGACATCATATGTTAGAAAAACATGCCACACCAGGAGCTTTCTATAACATAATACTGGCAATGTTTTTGTTGCTTCTGTCTGCTCTGGCATTCTCCAAGCAGTCCTTCTGTTAATATTTCAGCATATCATTAAAAGAAGCTAATTGTGTACAGAGAGATCTGTGCCTGAGCAGCAGCACAAGCTCTGGCTGAGCCTCAGTCCCTCAGCACATGACTTCAAGGAGTGTTCAAGCAAGCCAACGAAGAGCAGAACCACAGCAGGAACTGCAGCACACTCACTACTTGCTTAAGAGCTGCAACAGGCAGAAGTAACACTTCAGCGCAACACCCTCTCTTGAACAATTAGAAGCATGATTGAAAAGGAAAAAAATACCTAAGACATAAACACTGAAAGACTTAAATGTTTTAATTACTCTACAGATTTACATTAATTTTATCAATTTTCAGACTCAGCTGTTAGACTACTAGGCAACGCCATCTAGTGATGCTAGAAAAAAGTCATGCTCCATTCTTTGTTGAAAAGAATCACTCTTGAAAAAGTTCACTCTTGCAAAATTCTTTTTTGTGGAACCACAGTATCAAGAGGTGCAAATATTTCAGTACACATGAACATTTTCAAACCTGCAGCATTAACGTAGCAAAAAGGTGAGCGTTATTTTAGTTATCCTGAAGTAATTTACATAACTGACAACACAGAAAGAGAGCTGGGTTAATCACATCAGAATTTAACAATGCACACACCGTGTGGTGTTGATATGATATCGGGCTACAGTGCAAAGCCCAATAAATGACCTCCAGATCTGGAAAGACCTAGACATATAATTTGTATGATAAAATAATTTACCTAATTTTTGAAGGTTTCCGTTTGTGTGTGTAAAATACCTGCTTGAAAAATATTACCCCAGTCTTACAATTTCAAGAAAAAAGAAACCCCTGTGCAGGTTTAAACTTTCTTTTTAGTGAGGTGGAACCAGTCAGTCATCTTGATAGCTGTGAGCTGTAATTAGCTTCTGGTGGAAATTGCCAGCAGATGCAACTTAAAAGTTTAAGTCAATTGGCTCTGCTTCCTCCTTAAAAGAAAATTGGCATTTCAGGGCTGCATTCCAGCATGATGGATCTTAGAAACCGAAGCTAATTTGACAAGAAAGGGAAGTGTCCCTTTTCCTTGTCTGCTTTAACCCTGAACATGCTGCATGTTCCTGCCAAGGATGTATTATTTTTTCTTTTCTTTTGTTGTTGTTTTGTTTTGTTTTTTTTTTTTTTTAATCCCCAAATAAAGTAGCTACGATTATACAATAAGTATTCCACTGAAGAAAGGCCAGTGTTTAGTCCCGATTATTGAAATCACAGCTGTGGAGGTGGGAGAGGGAGAAGATGCAAGAAGTCAGAAACGGTGAACCAAGGCAGCATGTGAAACAGGACTTGGAATAGGAAGCACAGCAAGCTTAGGGATGTGAAAAGCCAAGCAAAACCCTGAAGCACCAGTACTGTAGCTGGTCCACACTTGGTCTGAACCATTGGCCTGTGACAGTTCTGCACTCTGGCTGCACCACACTGCACCTTTCAATAGTTCCACAGCAAATACAGCATGGGTATTAGCTCTCACTCTGCTTCTTCCTGCATTTGATTAATATTTCATTATTTCAACATTCAGGCTTGATCAGCCTGTAGTGGTGTATGGGCTGTGCATTCTTGTGACCTGTCCTGATCATGTCCTCCTTCATATACGTTGTTGAGTAGATAGTGAATGTTCAGCCATGACGAGTAATTGGCATCATTGCTTTGCCAGCTGGGCTTTGTACAAACCTTGCTGGGATTTAACTTCCTTGTATCTAACTCCCAGGGATATTTGAAGACCTCAAATAGTAAAGAAACTTCACTTCCCCAAAGCCACCATTAGTTTGCAATGACCACATCTAACACGTAAGCGTTTTTCAATGAGAGGGTATCTATTCACTGAATGTTGGAACTTCTCTTCAGAAATAACAACTTCTTAACAAATCAAGTAACCATCTACACCTCCGCGTGTCAATGGCACATATGCACACCTGCCTTATCGAACCAGGCAGCATGAAGACAGGAAGGGTTTCTGCAGGCTGCCTTTCAGCACCCACTTTATCTGTATACTAGAAAACTTAGCTGATGATGTCTTCAGACTCACCAGAAAGTAAAAAGAAACTCACATGCAAAACATACTAAAGGCAGCACTTACACAAAAGCTTCATGGAACAATGGGAAGCTTTGTCAAGCAGAAACTCAAGCAAAGTGGCCTTTTTTTGACACTGGATAGACTAGTCACATTGTAAACTACTGAAATCATGCAGCTCTTTCTACAAAAAAAGTTATAGTAGTGACTGTTTTGATGCATTTCCTGAAAAGACATGCAGTGAAAGCACAGCAGAACTGCCACAGCCACTCTCACTCCAGCTGCCCCATATATGTACAACTCTCTCCTAAATATGTTTGAATACTCACTCTGTAACCCTACTTTAACAGGTCAGCTTCTCAAAAAAAGTATGTTAAAATGGGGTTATTTACCACAATTTTTCTAGTAGATAAACCAGAAAAATCATACGTGCACATGCTGGAGTATATTATCCTCACATAGTATTGGATTTTTCAGAAAGTTTAAGAGCACTCTTAATGATTTTATTTCCTTAAAAAAAAGTCTGGTTTAATATCAAACCTCTTCCAGTATGCTAGATGGCTTTAGCTAGATGGGATCCTTTCCCCTTCAATAAAGGAGAAAAAAATCCTATAGATCTAATCCTGCCTATAGGATAATTTGTTCTCTCTTTTTAAAAGCTAATCCTTACTACTTAATTATAAATTCAGTGGTTTGCACAAAAATGGGATCTTTCTTAAGTGCTCTTCTGTCTTCCTCTGAACTGTAAAGCTGTTCCTAAGACTTTTATCATGTCTTTCTTGTTAAACAGTTATTCTTCCTATTAAACAGGCAATAGAATAAATCCTGATTTCCTCTTAAAGCAGTGGAAAAACAAAGTTTCTGCCAAAAAATCTACATAGCCAAGATTGTTAGCTAATGTACCTTCATTGCTCTTAAGGCTAAAGCAGTTTGCACCACATAGCAATCCATCCAGGAGCAGAAACTCTCAAGATAAAAGCTCTTCATAGAAAAAAATGAGGAAGATATTAATATCTGTACAAAGAGAGGCAGGTAAAACTGGACTCATCCTTCGCCCAAGGATTCCCCTCACACCTAAGTGCTGTGGAGTGCTTAGCCCTCCAATATCCCAGTTTTTCACTGAGTGGCTCCATCCCCCAGGTGGGGTGGGGTGGGGTGGCAGGACAGAGCCAGCCCTGCCCTAGGTCTTTCCCGATGGAAAGCAGGTGGCTGCCAAACCAAACGTGCTGTGTACAGCACCTCCAGCATTCTCTGCCTCTCTGAGACACCATTCATGCAAGCCCCAGCATCATCTTCACCCAAAGGATCCATTTGGGCAGAAATATGGCTTACAGGCTTTGCTATTCCTTTTGAGATCTCAGCTCAGTTTCTGTATGCTTGCTCTTTTCTAAAGACAGAACAAAGAGAATATTTGGCTTTAAAAACCTCTTGGAAACTAGAAATGAAAAATTGCATGACAAGTGTACAGCTTTAATTACATCTCTCAAGGGGACGAGATAGCATTTCTGCAACCCCATCTTGTCTTCTCTCTGCCCTGGAAATTCTTAAGATGATCGGAGGTACAAATGTTCGTATTTGTACGGGGAAAAATGACATACATTACATTCCTAGCAGATCATGTAAATAACAGGATGTAAAGTCTCACAATTAGTTTACATTTGAAACATTTTCAAAATATTGTTTTAGCTGGGTATAATAGAACACCATAAGATGTGACACACAGCAAACACAGGGCTGCAATTAAACAGCTGGCAAACAGCCAGAAAGAGATAAAGGCCCAGGCTGTCACTTGCTAGACAATATATATGGCTATTTTGGCAGCCAAAATGAATGTGATAATTGAGCCATGACACATTAAAAAGGCACACAATTTCCAAGGAAAGAGTTCCTGAGCACTAAACAGGGAGTATCCATGGAGTGCTTACAGCGAACCACAGTTTATGAGTAATAGCAAGACCAGACTGACGACAATGCAGCGGTGCCAAGCCAACCTTGTCTCGTGCATGGCACCACTGTATGCACTTATTTACCACAGACACAGAAATACAGCAGTCAAGCCCACGGTGGCCTTGAGAAACAAAGGGAATCTGAAGACTATGGGCACTGACTTGAAATGTTTCTCTGAACGTTTTTTATACTGATAAGGATTTTATACAATAGAATTTCTACCTCCAGAAGTCACTGTGACTTGATTTGACTTCCAACATCCAGAAAAGGCCCAATCGATATAATCCAGTTTCAAAAGAAAAATACACAGTAACACATGAAGAGTAAATAACTCTTCAAAATCATACTTTTGCTATAAGGAAAAATGACTGTTTTGTTTAAGACGTGAAGAAACTTAACATTGACAACAATAGATGTTTGGAAGACAAAGTCCAAGAGCTTTTGTAGTGTTTCACTGTATGTTTTATTAAAAAACTTAAGGACACAACAAACAAACAAATGTAGCAAATGAAGACAGGGTTTTAAGTTAACACCCAACAGCTATATAAAGCCTCCTATAAATTTACTCCATCAAACTAACATGCTGACATCAATTGCGTTTCCTTCTTGAGTAACGGACTTGAAAGCCTATACACTGTCAGCCCCCAGCCCATTCATTCACTAACATCCCACAAAGTGTAGGTACTTCATGATCTAAAATTATGCTCATATAAAAGAAGGGTAAATTTAGGCTCTGTTATAGGAAAATCCCTATGAAGAGTTTACTTCAAGATCTTAGTCTAAACTTAACCACATTAGAGGTGTATTCAAATAAAGAAACTGCATGTGTAGCTTCCCCAATCAAACAGCGTAGAGCATCAAGAGAGCTTACAAAAAGTGTAAGAACCCACCTGCAGATCCATTCACACCAGTAATATCTAGAAAACAACTGCACAGCTCTCCACAGCACCAATACCAGTGAACCACAACTGACATAAGGGATACTGGCAAAACTTTTGTAAATGATCCCTTGTACTAAGCATCAAAGAAACAGAGGAAAAGGTTTTGAGACATTAAAACAGGGTCACTTCAATGTAAAATAATTTATTTCTCTAACAAAAGTATCAAAGTGCTCTAAACCACTTGATTTCCTCAGAACAAACTCCCTAGCCACCTCATAGACTTCCAAATCCAACAATCAGAGCAAACTGGCATTGCCATACTGGGCCAAAATAAAGAACTAGAATCAATACTTGACTTTATAGTAAAACCAGTATGACTACAATAATTACATAATCTACTTTTACAAAATTATCTTTAATGGCTGTGATAGTAACTTCATTAGGTGTGAGTAAAGGAAATGAAAGGCTTAAAGATGAGGTCAGAACATGCACTTTTGGCTGCTTCCTCAGGAGATGCATCCAATATGTTATTCGTGTCTAGGGGAGAGCAGACTCTTGAGGGTAGCTGCAGTGCCCAAAGGAAAAATTAAATCATGCGATGCATTTTTCTGACCCACAAATTAGAAGAAGCATGAAGAGACAACTGCAACAACAAATTAGTTGACCCTCATCTGAAAATTTCATATTACTACATACATAAATGGCATATTCTAATAGTGAAATATATTAAAAAAGTATAGTCCTAATTTTTTTTTTCCCCAATACTGCAGCAGACACACAGGCATATTATCTCACAGACTCTGTCAAGTGATGTTTAGTGGCAGCTGAAACAAAGCCGATTCACACTCCCTTTGGGAGAGCATTTAAACACACACACGGTTTCCTGGAAAAGGTGAGAAAGGTGGGCTTTCTCTGACTCAGGGCCACAGAGCAGAAAGGCAGTAATTAAAATGTAGAAACAAAAGAGGAGTGAAGAGAAATAAGTCCCAGTTATTTAACACACCTCATATACTTGCCCCTTGCCAAAATATCCTATGAAATCTCAGTAAAAAAAGGGTTTTTTCATGGATCTTGTATCCAACCTGATTGTGAACAGACAGTTATGGAAGGAGTTGCATGGAATTAAATTGCAATCAAAAATTAAAATTTCATATAGGTTAGGAGAAAGTACTATGGAACATTGGTTTAGGACAAGAAACCAGCACACTCAGATATCTTTGCAGTACGAGAACCTTCAAGGACTGTGAATAAAACCGTGTCAGGCAGAAAAGACTGAATAACTCAGCAGAAGAGGAATACTACAAGTAGGTAGTTTATTTACACCTACCAGGGAATCAGAGAGTGTTTCTCGTTATGGCTACATTAAATCAACCTTTAGCCACTAGTAGCAAGCTGTAATTGCATAAGAAAATTTGGAAATACAAGGAATTATAGGAAAACTTTTTAATCTTCTGCTGCATAGAGTAGTAACAGTAAAAAGGTGTGTCCCTGTATAATGCAAAGCACTAATCCTCCCCACAAAGTAGAATACCCTGGAGTAGATAATAACATTCTCTGCAAAGTAAATCCTCTATTTATTTATACTCTGGCACAGTTTCCAGGTGTTTACATTTATTCAGTAAGCCAAAAAATTACTCAGACGTCTTTTTTCTTTATATTTAACTTCTAGAAGAACGGCAAAGCTCTGAGCACCGGGACCATAATTAAATCTATAATTCATATAGCAGCATGAAGACTAATACATAAATTAACTCTACCTGCCAGAAGAATTGATAATATCAGGAACAGCTTACAGCAGATTCTAAAAATGAGAATAGAAAGGTTTTTAAGTAAAGCTTCTGTCTTTCAAACTTCCCTCAGGAAAATCTTTTTGCCTTAATTTCTATTCCCGTGGTGATCCAGACTCCAGCATTAAAACCTCAGAGGCTAGAAAAAAACTCAGAGAAACTACTGACAGACTGAGAGGCACAGTGCCCATTAGCACAGGCACTGGAGCCACACCACAAGCAGAGCATGGCTGCACCACCCACACACCAGGCCCAGCACTGCTCCTCGGGAGGAGAAAGAGGTGCCCTGGCTTAGTGCTGCACTGCTGGCTGTGAAGCAGAGCTGGGGTGCCCCAGGAACATGTTCACTCCTAAGAGAGGTTTCAGCCCCTTGGGAACACATGCAGCTGGTGCAATTTCATCCTGCAATTTATCCACTCACCTAAGATAGAACAGCGCAATGGGGTGTTTCTGTGTCCTGCTCTGCATCCAAACTGGATAAAAGCCAGGCTCTGGCTTGCACCTAGCTAAGAGACTGTAGTTACACACTCCAGCAGTGCCAGAATGACTCACGGTGCTTTGCACTCTGCCAGATGACTTTGAAGGGAACAGAGTTGCATATGGAAAGCACAAGCAGATGCAGCATAGCATCTCTCAGATGCTCGTCAAGCATTGCTTACGGCATCGATTGCAAAGCTGACCAGGACAGACCCCTCGGTCTGTGATCAGCCACCAACTTCAGAAAAAGAGCAACAGAATTACTTTCAGAAACAACATTCAGTGCACCGCATGGACTGTCCACTGCACAATTTAGTGTTGCCTTTTTTTATTTCATCCAGGCTTCAAAAGCCAATGGCTCTTTCAAAGTTAACAAACATGGAACTCTTCTGGACACAAATGGATTTGGACTAAGACCTTGGGCAATACAGTCTCTCATAATTACCTGTTCTTCCCACACTTTCAAGAAGCAGAAAACCAAACTGATATTTCTATTGGTGCATTTTTTTTCAAACAGCACTCTTATCTTCCCACCTCCAGAAACCAGCTGCTATCACACTGGTGGGCACGTGTCATCTTTCCTGGAAAGCTGCCCAGCCCGGATGGATGATTTTAGCAGGGAGCTATCCAGCTTACCTCAGGTGTGGGGAGAGGTGTGTTCACTGCCATTCCTGTCTCCCTACTCACATGTTTGAAAACAAAGAGAGAGTGCAAGCACAGCTGAGTCTGACAATCCAGATAAGAGATTTTATTTATGTTTATTTTTCCAAGGTCAGAATCTGGGAGTAAAGAAAAATTAAGCACATCAACTTGCATTTGTCTGAAAAAAAAAAGCAGAGAGATCAAAATCTCTCTTACAGTCCTGCCTGAATGGAAAGTAGGCAGTAGCCATCTACAGCAAAAATATCAAGCACAGCCTGCAGAGAAATTCAGAGGCAATGCAAACAGCATAAACAGCATCCAGAAGGATAAAAAGTCATTTATCAGAGTAGCACAGCTCACAGTGCTTTCCATTTCCTCCATCCCTGACCCCACCTGCTCTAATTTCTACTAAGGCACTGGTCATTGTACAGGATTTTTGCCAGAATGTCCTTTACATCTGGAAGAACCACATGGTGCTCAGCCTACAATAGCTGTTCTAGCATCGACAGCCGCTGTTAGCTTGCCTTCTAATTGATAAGAAATTACTTTGCTTCTTCTATTCCTAAAACAAAAAAAACCCAAGTAGGTTTAACAGAAAACAAAGACTTTAAATAATGTTAGTCTGCAGTATTACCGTGAAAAATAAACCAAACAAAACACTTGAAAGTAAAATGCTTTCACTGCATTTGTTTTCAGAGAACCTTGAAAGTAACCAGATTCTCCACATATGGATCTATTTAAGGTTTGTTACTCTGTCCTATCAAACAAATCACTGTTTTGTTTTGATTATGTCCCTTTCACTTCAGAAACTTGTTGCTTTTTAAAAAAAAAAAACAAGTTGTGGTGTGTTTGCTCTGGTATAACTAAGTATACCACCTGGAATTCTGACTTATTAAAAAAAAGGAAGAAGCAAACCAAACTCAAAATACACAGCAGCCAGGTTGCTACTGCAACTCTTCATACTACCCCAGCAATCCAAGACTCTGTGGAAGAAGGGAAATGTGGAGCTATACCTGGCTGTATAAAACTCATCTGAGTATCATACAAAATCTCTATTCCAGACAAGAAACACTTTTTCAGCCACTGACTGTGCTTCAAATAGTTTATCATGTGAAGACCACCCTCTCAGATTAATGTTTATTCATGCTTGTAGAATTTTAGGTTCTATAGTATTTCTACCTTTTGCATAAGAATGTATATCACTTGAGCGGTGCTTAATGTGCAGTAGGCTGTGCCGTGTAACTTAGATCACCTAGATTTGCTTCCATGTGAATGCAGCTTTAGTTCAGTGAAAGTTGATTTTAGCCTCTTAAGACCTCTCTTTGCATTAGCTTTATAGAAATCAACTCAAAACTCACTATTTTCCTTCTAAGTCCAAAGCTCTGAACAGAAAGCCAGATATTTGCATAAAGGTGTTGATTCTCTGGACCCTCAGGGTGTCCCTAGAGGGAGATGTTGCTAAATCTGTAATGTCCAACCAGCTTTTGCCATTGATATTAATGAAGGAGATACAGATATGCCCCAGGTATCTATGAACAAGTTAGGACAGGCACTGATGCAAACGGCAACACACAGCTCTGTGTCAACTAACCATCCCTGCACCACTTCACTTGTCCCTCAGATCCTCCAGCCTGGATGAAGTCTTGGACTTTGGGACACCACAGGGAAAGACAAACACCAGCTAAAGTGTTACCAAACCCCACGCAGTGGGGACACAGTAGACAGGTCCTTTGTCAGAAAAGGGGTATTTAAGGAGCAAACAGCCCATTGTCTGCTGCAATAGCAGCCTTCACAGCAAGAACCACCATCAGCTGAACATCTCTCCTATTGCATAGCTATCTACTGAAACACTTCCCCAACCCCCAAAAACCCACTCTGCTCAAAGCATTTACAGCAAAAACACTTTACTGAAACTGCAAACAAAAATAGCTTTCTGCTGCTAACCTTCGCTTACAGAAAGCAGAGCACCCATGTTTCCATTTGTCCCATGAAATCTGCTCTACTGATTCACTCTGTCACATTTTGGTGACTTCCATGTCTAGGCTTCCGAGTGAAGTGATAACCTGAGTTCACACCTAAACCCCCTCACTGCAGCTTCAAGCCCAATGAACTGAGCCAGCACGGATTGAGAAGCCTTGGCTTTCTACAGCACCTGTACTGCTAAGCCAGTCACAGAGCGGCCTGAGTGCTGAGCATGGCTACCTTTGCTCAAGCTATGCTAAACAAGCTCCCAAAAGGCAGGCTGGCTTTGCACTGAATGAGAACCTTAATTTGCTTACTGATGTCCAGCCCTGTCACTGAAGCTACATGAAGGGTTTCTGGCAATGGAGGAACTCGCCTCCAAGACAATTCGTCGTGAATCCCTGAGGCTGGCCTTTGGCTTTGCTGTCTGTTCTTTGACTTTGCTGGCTACCTTCCCAGAGCCTGCACCCTTCTGCATGCCTCAGAGAGGAACTACTCAAGTTTATAGCAGCATTAACTCATCAGCTGGAAACCTGCCAGGCTGCTTACATTTTCACTACAGTCGTCTGAGCCCTGATTCCAGAGGGTGCTTCAAGACAGGATCCATGGTCACAGACACAACTACTTTCTGATGTACTTGAATCCATTTGGGGTGCTGGGCAAGATGCATTAGTGCTTGCATAGCTACTGCAAACTGCCTCGTGTAAGGACAAAAATGCCCCTTGCTTTTGTTTAGCTCAGTGTTACTTATGTGCCTGTGGAACAAACACAGAGAACCCAAGCACAGAGCATATGAAGTATCAAAAATCAAGATCTACAGCAGATCTACTGTGCTATTTGTTTCTCACAAAGGTGATACACTTCTGGAGAACTGAGGACATGTGTCCAGTTTATTTTTGGTTAGCAGAAGGTGAAAACTTTTTGCAATTAAAGTAGGATTAGATAAAAAACTTAAAGCCAAAATCAGGGAGGAAGGGGGATAAAGTGGCATCATAAATCAGCAGAAAAACCACAAGACATTTGCTTTTTTTGATTGACAACAGGATAAAACCTGTGCACTTCCAATGTATTTTTAAATAGTTGCTGCTGCTTGGAATCATAGCCCCTGTATATCTTCCAGGGTGATTATACTACAAAACCCTGACTAAAACACAGTTTTTAAACAAAGCAAACATCACTTCCCAAGAAGCCTTCCTTTAGCATTATAATCTAAATCCAGTATAAATGCTAGTCTGGTCAAACTGCTCTTTAAGAGGTCACTTAGTCAATTTCCTCCTTGAAGTAGAATCAACTGTATCTAAACTGCTCCCCTCAGTCCTTTGTTTCTTAAAAACCTCTGGCAATGCAGACTCACCACTTTTTGCATGCTGGCTTTCTGTCCAAGTACTCCTACATCGATATTAGGTCTTCACCATGGCAACGGAAGTCGCTTTTCATCACGACCAACTGGACTAGCAACAACTGCCTGATTTCCTGTGCAGCAACTTTCTTTTATATCCAAAGGTATTTTTCTTTCTTTCCTCCTTCCTTCAAAGCACATGATCCTCAAAGTGGCTATACCTATTGTACAGAACCGCTCCTCATCCAGACTTTTTTCCCCACGGATTTGTGCAGTTGATTATGCCTGCTAAAGTGCTGTACCTTGCACTTCTCATTATTAAATTACACAGTATTTTTAAGGTCACTTCCTACATTTGCTCCCATCACTTAGCATTCTAGTCCTGTCCTCCAATGTGCCTACAACACTTCCATCCCCACTGTTAACTCCAAATGCAGTATTTATGTGCTCTAGGCCAGTATCCTCGTCAATAAGAAGAATGTCAATTACTAGGGACTATCAGATGGTCTTCTACAGATTCTTCCAACCTGAGAGTGACTCACTGATAACTACAGATCACTTAGGTGCTTCATCAAAAAAAAATCTTACCCTCCTTTGTTTCTGAAAGTGATGCATGCAATGGTAGTTTAATCATTGTCAACTAAACTTGTATATGATTTCCTAAAAAGTCCAGCCAGTCTGTTTTACAGTAAGTGCTATGAAATTAACAACTGCTCCAGTCACAGTTCTCGTAACAGGTAAGAGTATAGTACACTCTCTGCACAGGGAAAATTAATCCAAATTAATGCAAGCAGGCTAGGACTCATATATCACCAGCAGTTACTGGCTCAAAGTAAGGCATCAATGTAAAGGAATAGTACAGTTCCTCAATAGCTTAATGGTACACATGCCCCTACCCGAGACAGCAGCTGGATATCCTTTTTTTTTTTTTGCTTCTGCCTACCCAGCCCCAAACTCAGAGAATATGCTCAAGATATTTTTCCTGATCTGTTTATTACCCATGTCAAAATGTTCCACATCTATGCAAACCTGAGTTACACCAGCTCCAGGAAACCTCCACACACCAGTTTTATAGGAATTAGGTAATTTTACAAAAAGGGTTTGATGCCATTTAGCTGATTCTCTTGTATTTGCACTTTGTTAAATTGAATTTGAAGTAGGTATCGCAAGTCTGTAATCGTAAAGAAACTGATACACAGAGACAGTGTCAGTCTGAGGGGGAAGCATTCAGTGCTAGGACCTTGCCACACACACACTGTTGATCACAAACTAAGTCTGACAAGCTGGCAGCGGTGAGCAATGCACAGTTAGAATGTAAAAAGAAAAAAAAATACATATACATGCCATATTTTAGTCAGTTTTATCACAGAGCCTGAAGGGCCTTTGTACAGTTACACAAATCCAAAAAGCAGGTTTGTGCTTAACTCTAAGACCCATTACTTGGCCTTTTTCACAAATTTTTGCACAACAATACCTAAAGAATTTTTTAAAAAACTGCTCAGGCTTTTCCATTGTTTCCAGATAAAATTTAAGACATAATGAGCATGAGTTCTTTAACACTGGTAGCTGAATGAAAAGTGTTGGAAATATTTCTGCAACTTTAAAGTAGGTAGACAACCATTAATTTTATTTTTCTTTTCATTTTGACAGTAGTACTATTGAAAAGCAGTGAAATAGCTACATAATGTTTGGACTAACACACAGATTTCAGAGCAGGTAGGACAGTACTGTAGACGCTGCTCACACAAGTGTTAAACCTGCAAATCTGCAGGCATGAAAACTTACTCCCATGAGTAAATATGTTGATTCATGTTGCATAACCATCTCTTAATTATGCCACTGAGAATACTTGCATGTGAAACTCACTGTGTGGGGGCTGATAAAAAACCTTGGTTTATAGCTTGCAGGAGGTCAATACTAGCAGAGGGGGAAAAAACCCCAAAATTTGAGGCATTTTGAGTTAGTGGATCTGTCATCTAGTCTCAACTGAAAAGAAAGTAATTTAAATACTCTCACAATTCAAAAGGTTCAGGAGTTACATAATCTTTCACTATTGGGTTTTTTAAATGAAAGTATATTAAATAACAGTGCACTCTGGCTCTACTTAACACTTAAATGTTTTACTGAAATGCCTTTCTAAACTTGCATCATCCCTCGTCCTTAAGCAGTTTCACTCACTACCAGCAAATAAGGTAAAAGCCACTCTGTAACATAAAGGTTGTTATTGCAACTGGACAGAAATACAAAAATACCAGACTTCTGATTGCTGTGCTAAATTATACCCCTCTTTCCTACTCTAACCTGGCCTATAGCCTTCTGGTTAGGAAAAAAAAGAAGCAAGAAGGAGAAGGGAAGAAAAAGCTTAAGAGAAATAACTCTAGCTAAATCAGAGATGGGCAATACTAATGAGTAGAATTTCAATACTCATTTGAGAGTTACTTCAAACATGCTTTTACAAGAGCCATGAACCCTCTTCATCATATTATTGTAACTGTAAATTTCTGTATAGGGAAGGAAGTGATAGAAATAATCGTGTGGGTTGTATTCTCAAAACCATTCTGCAAACTTCAGCTTTCTTTGCATGTAGAACACATTTATTGCACTCAGTGGTGACAAAGTGCTGGGCAGGGAGAGACAATAGAAAGCATAATGTGTCAAAAGATACATTATTAAGTAGAGTTTGGGTGATTTTTTAAAATTTTGCTCGTTCAGCTTCAGCACAAGCATTTGTGGACATAGTCAACGTAACTGTCTCTTACACAACTTGATCAACTAACTGCTCTTCTATAGGGAACCATTTAAAGTTCACAACTGGGTTTTCACTGCAGAGGTGGAAACCAGAAAAACTGACTCTTTTTTTTTTTTTTTCTCAGTGGAATTCAGTATTTAGTACTATGAAGACATTTGCCCAACAAGAAATTAACAGAAAAAACCACAAAACTGGGGGATTTACACCGATCTCAAAAGTCAACAGCTTGAGTGCAAGAAAAATATGTACATGTGAAGACAGGCACATGTGTACTACTGTATAAAGGCCTGCTATTTGACTGCATGCAATATATTCTTTCTCTTCCCAATTTCATAGAAGCAACAGAATGCCTGGTTTTGACAAAGGGGAGATGGAAACTTACTACATTTGAGAGACAAAGGAATGGACTGCCTTATTCACATCCTGGTGTGTGTGGCAAAAAGCTTTGTGTGAACAATGCCTGCTCTGAGAGGAGAGAAGAAAAACCCAACAGAGTTCATTTGAATCACCTATTTAAACCATTTAAGCAAACTTGGATCTTTTTTTTTTTCCCTTTTTTTTCCCCCTCTCTGGGGACCATTACAGAGTAATCACATGAATTTGCTTCACTTTCTGACTGGAGTAGTCACCTCCGTGGCAGAACTGGAGCAAACCACAGCTGTGCAGTAACATCTTCAACAGGCACAACTGTTTGCAGAGTAAACATTTGCCTATAACCTTACTGCAGACAGAGTATGTTAACAAAAGGAATGCTTCTACAAGCTTTGCTGCAGCACCTTCCTCACAAACACAAGGCTGCTTTAGCTCCAATCCAGCACTACCTCTGCATGTGGAGGAGCCTGCACCACCAGCACAATTGTTCATTGCTCCTCATTGTTTCAGACAGCTCAACTGAAAAGGCTTAAATTGCTGGTCTGAGGAATACCTTCACAATATTGCTTTAAGCACATACTGCAGTGCTCCCACACTGATGGAATAACAAGCACAGTGCGACAGTTACAAACATCTGGATTCATGGGTCCATAACTGAAGGAGTAATAGTGTTCACCTGCCAGGGTTTTGCAGGCATTCTTCTTTGTGTCAGACTCCAGACCCTGGCGTTGGCAACACTCTGCAGGACGGAATTAGCCCAAGATGTGGCACTAATGAAAGGGACAAATGCAGTTCTTAGGAAGCAGAAGAATGCTGTACTAAAACAAACCCCTTACACGTCTTGTTTCCATTTGTTCTTAGTCCACATGCTTTGGAGTGTTATTTTAAAACACATAACTTCAAAATGAATTACTCATAAAGCATCAACCTATTTGCAAGTCTCAGAGAAGCTACAAATAGCAAAATCATCAACTGCCACCTTTTGTAGTACTGCTCAAGAAATCACATTAGTATGTCTTAGCATACAATGCCTGAAAATAAATAAGTATCAATATCGTAATCCCTATTAAGGAAAATCTTTCCAACAGACCTATAAGGTCAGGCACTCACTGGCTAGAGGATGAGACAGAGCAGGAAGCCTTTGGGGTCTCCCTTAGCAGTAAGTCCCACGTCCCAGCAGCTACAAAGAAAGCAAGTTCTTTCTCTGACCAGTGCTCCAATGCATGTGTTTTGCCTGGCCTTTCCACTTTACTTTTTTCCTTTTAACGCCTTGCTTTCAAATATCTGATTTTCAATTTAACAAAGAGAAGACATTAAAGCAAATTTACAGTACAGGATATAAAAGACTTAGATTCTCCTGCTTGTCTGGGAAAGATACACTATTTCAACTCACCCCTTTTTAAAATACACAAATTAAGCTCTGAGTGGATACACTGAATTTTGTGTTTGCATTCATTTCCTGCAAACTTTACACTAAAGTGGATTTGTTGTAAAATGGGCCGTAAACTATAAACTAAGCTGACATGAGTGTTATTAAATTGAACTTCAAAAACTTTTCCACAAAGAAGAACAATATTTAATTTAGGAATGGAAATGAGGAAGAGTGAGCAAAGAAAACTGGGAGTACGCATTTTTGTTATTGTGGATCAGCAGGGCAGCCAGGAACAGCTAAAGGAAGCTGCTATAAATCACAACACCCCTGGGAACTGCCTCACTTGTGCCAGCCCTAAAATCCAGGAAATACAATGAGCGTTGGAGACGGCAGTGCCCTGCTCCACCTGAGCTGCAGCCTCCAAGTTGGGCAGGTCACAACAGCACCCTCAGACATAACCTTAACTACAGAACAGTGACCTCTGATCTAAACAGTTTTATGCTATGAGCTGAAAATACTTATTATTCCAGATAAGCCAAACCTATTTAAGAGCATCTCTGCAGCCCAGATTTACCATGCACTACGCACAAAACCTTTGCAGTGTTTACCTGAGAGTCTGTAACAGTGGGGTTTGGCACACTTCCACACCTTGAAGTATGTGCAAGTGCTTGGCCATGGTTTGAAACTGAGCTGCCTAGGAGCAATAGGGCCAAGACATTTTTAGCTTTGCTTTATGCTATTAAAAGCACAAAAGAAATTAAATACAGCACACTGCATTAAGTAGCACAGCTTTGAGTTAAGCCAGCAAAAGAAAGAAAAAATGGCCTGTCCTCAGTTTACCTATGTGTCCTAGTGCTATGGTGTATGCTGGACAGTAATTGACTTGTTTTGGGCTTTTCTGTGGGACAGAAGAAAACATGAGTAGAAAGTAGCACTTAATTTTTCTCCAACATCTTTAGTGGCTGAAAACTTAATTTAATTTTATTGCTTTTGATGCTTTATCTTTCTTGAAAATCACACCAAAATCACAGGAATTTAGTACTACTGCATGTTAAAGAGTAAAGCTATCAGCATGAAGATATGAAGTTTTATATTTGGTACCCCTGAGATACAGCTTGTACTCACTGCTCACAAACATGACAACATGATTTTTTCAACAGTTCATTGTCCAATTAACAGAATCAGAAATCAATCTTCACTATTGAGACAGGCAAGCAAAAAACTATTGTTTAGTCAGTTTTACTGTACCTGTCATTCTGCTATGCCAGTGCCTAAAATAGAAATTAATGTGCAGCCCAGGCCCACCCAGCATACCCAAGAATGGGGTTTTCTTGGAGCTCTGGCATTTTTATAAAGCAGATGTTATAGCAATAGATGTGACTGCAGGAAAAATAACTGCTGGGGAAATCTACACCTCTTTTGCATGAGAATCACAGTGCAGCCAGTCAGTGTCATTTTAAAGTAGCTAAATCACCCTCAGGTCACTCCCATGGGGTGACTCTGGGCAGTTGCATTGGCAGGTGAGAAGTGGCAGCAGATATGAGTGTTTAACATGATATCAGAGAGTTCAGCATGATCTTGAGTATTTGTACTGTATCCTGTTAAAGCAACATTTAACATTTTGTATGTCATTACTGCATTTTCAAAATTGCTAATTTTTCATTACTTATGTAACTGAATAACCAGAAGGACTATCAGCATCCAAGAGCATCAGTTGCTAGTTGTATTCTTGTGAAGCTTGCAACACATGGACTGCAAATAACAAGGGTGTGCTCTAGAATTGGAAGAGAAACAACTGTGCATGAAAAACTGTTTGGGAGAACTTAGACACAGGCTTTTGTTTTTAAAGCACATGCGAATATGCCCAAATTATACAGGCTTTTAAATGTTTGGGGTTTTTTTTACAAGAAGAATTTTATAAATTCTTTTTCTTTCACAAGAAATGCAATCAGTAGCATTCTGCTGCTTGTTGCATGATGAGCAATGCAGAGGTGTCATCAGCCTGCTGTGTTTGTCTGTAGCCTAATTTGTGCTAGTACACCCTATAAGAAAGTAAAAGTGCCAACTGTTTCTGCACATAACACACAGCTGCATTTACCTCTTCGTACCAGAAAGGCTCCTTCTAACAAGTCAGTTTCAGTGGAACAGTAAATACTTTGGGCACTGAAACTCTGTTCAAACTGTTAATTATGAAAACCCAGATCTCCTGTTACAGAAGCTTGTTTCTCTTGTAGATTTTTTTTTATTTTGCAAAAGGTAAAAATGCACTTATCATAAAGTTGTTACTGAGTAAATCCACTAAATTCCCCTTAAAAATACCTATGGGAACAGAAGCATTGACTTCCTCACTAGCAAAAAATAACATGTTTTCCTACTCTCTGTAGGAAAGAAACTTGAATAATTTTAGACACATTGGGGGGTTTTCATCATTCTCAACAGCATTCCTGGGCATCTGGCTGTACCAGCTCACAAGCAAAATGCTCTGCAATAGTCTTGTGCTAATATGAAAGGAACACACGTTCTCAGGCAGCCAAGTATCAGATAGTGCTGCAGAGTGTGAAGGGGGAAGCTTCCCCTTCTAAAAGCTGTAACTTGCTGTACCCGACACTGCTACATTTATCTTTTTGGCAACTGTAAGCAAAGCGTCAGGGTTCTATTTCATTTAAATGCTTTCTCTTCTACCATGCTCCTTTGATGGTCCAAATATAAAGTGCAGGACCAACACAGAATTAGATCTCCATCATTTATTCGAAGTTATCTAAAGCAGTTACTTCAAACCAAACCAAACCCATCTCCCCACAAAAAAAAAAAACCACAACAAAAACCCAAACAAACAAACCAACCAACCCAAACCCACCAAAACAAAACAGAACAAATTAGCAAATCCTAAACAAACAGAGCCACTGACCCTGCAGGAAAATACATCAGACTGCCACAAGCAAGCTACAGCACAGTCCTCAGGACAAGATGCTTTCACCACAAATTCAATAAAACATTGCTCTGGTTTAGCCCCCGTGCTCATGGATTAGTGAGACAGGAGAACAGCTCATATTTTATCAAATTCACAAAACACCCACCAAACCTTTCCAACTATTCAAAAGCCAAACAATTCCAATACAGAAACAGAAAGCATTTCCAGCAGGTTTTTTTATAACATGCACATGAATCACAATTACACAAGTTATTAAGACATCTTCCAGTCAGAAATCTTACTGAGATGCCTCAAATGAAAGCAACATTATTTATAGCTAGCTTTACTGCAAATCTAAACACTGGATGTTCACAGTTAATGAGAATTTTTATGCATTCTTTAAACAGAAGTAAAACATGCAAAAGACTTAAAGAAATCAGCTGTGTTATCTAACTTTCCTACAGATTAAGTGCAACTGCTTCAGTTCCAAACCATCACTTTAAAACTAAATCACTCAGTCTTCCATGCTTAGAATTTCATTTTCTAAAACCTAACAGAAGTGCCTCCCAAGCTGGGAACTTCCTTTAAGATAATCACAATCTCTCTGGATTCTTTATCAAGAGACTTCAACTTTGACTAACAGACACAAATTTAGAGGCAATGCTTCAGTTTATCTGTTAAACAACATACTAATAACAACATAAGAGAAAGCATGTAAAAATCACATACAGTTCTTTACTTCAGAATGAAAAGATCACTCTAGAAACTCAGCACTCAAAAACCCAGTTCACACTACACGCAGACATTAAGTTGAAAGCTTCAGCATATTTCGATGTTGGTATAATTAATGTTTCGTGAAGGCAGTGACCAGCTATGAACAACAAACCGAATAGATTTTACTGGGCACATCAGTCACTAATGACTACATCTCCAACATGCAGACAAAATATCAAACTTCAGTTCCAAACGTTTTGTATGCCTGTTCAATCTTCTGTGTGCAATTTCTGTCTAACAGTCACCCATCGTAAATACTAAGTTTGCCTTTTGCTAACCTGAGCACATTTATTTCCTACCACTGACCACAATTTAAGAAGCCATTACATACCTGCAGTTAGGAGGAGGATCAAGGGTTATTTCAGCTAGCTCCTTCTGGATTCTGTTGGTGAAATGAGAACAGACACAAAGCATTTGAGATAGTCTATAGAATAAATCAGGGAATTACACTGCCCTCTACCACCATGCAGTTAAATGCAAGATTGGCTTTGCCTTCAGTAATGCTAACATGGCTGCTTCCTCTTTGTTCTCAGAGGCATAACCCAAATCCCACAGCTGAGAAACTTTGCAGCTTTTTTCCTGCTCCACGCGGTATGTAAACAGAACACTTACAGCTGAGCTGGGTAGAAATTTCCCACAACTATTCAGAAAAGTAACTCTTTTTCACATCTGAGCACTTTTTACCAGGGAGATTTTCTTTTCAAGCTAATATGCAAATGAGGCGGGGGGGGGAGCCTGCACAGGCAGATTTGACAATTACTTTAAACTAGAGCTACAGGACCTGTGACTGAGGCTCAAGTGAACCGTGCTGGCAGCAGACACACTCTTCTCGCAATATTTTACCTACTACTTTGCAGTGTGTTTAAAAAATGGATTTGCAGATCTGCCAGGCTGTCTCTGTTACTGGAATAATCTCAACTTTGCTTTTCTCCATACCTTCTGCTGCCTTTCCTCCTGCAATCTTATACAGTAGCTGTAATTATGTGATAAAAAGTGATACAATAACTTGAAATAATCCGTGCATAACTTTATTACAAATATTCAAAAGGAGTTAAGATCTGAAAAATGAATACTGAAAATTTCATGTCAATTTAAGTTTATTCAGGTACATAAGAGGTGCAATTTCAAAATACATATGTTAAACTCCTCTTAAAAATATCAAGCAAGACTTCTCTTCACAAAAGGACCCATATGAGCAATACTGTGAATTTCATGCAAATTGCAGGTGTTAGAAGATGAGCTAACAGAAACTGCTATGGATGTCCTTGCATTATTACCAATAAATTCAGTCAGCCTACTGAACTATCTGAGATGCATGGAATTAGACTTGCAACAATTAAGTGAAATAAAGACAAGATGGGAAGACTCAGTGTCAAAAACCTGTATCTCAGGCTTGTCAAATGAAGACAAGTTACAACAAATTACAAGTGCTACCTAGTAGTAGCAAAACTTTTTTCTCTTTAGCCAGTCGTATTTCAAAGGGTTTCTTTAACGAGCTCAAAAGTCATCAAAGCCACACAGACATTCTCTGCAACAATTTTAACATATTCAAAAAGAATTTACTAAGTTTAAGTCCAATACAAAATTACTGAAGTGTTCATAAAAGTCAGAACTAGAACACTCACGCTGAATAAGCAAAATTTGAAGCTACTACAGTTATTTTACAACTTTTCTTGCTACAGGATACTTGTAAATGTTTGCAAAAAAAAAAAAGCAGCTCCAGGGAAAGGACTGGAAAGTTATGATTCATCTCCAAAGACAGCTGGAATTACAGAATTTAAAGTCTGAGTATTTCACACAGCTGATCTTTGAGAAAATTACCAGAGTATACATCTTGAGAGCCAGACTGTCAATAAACTTATACGCAAATGAAAGCGCAACCAATGTAACTAAACAAAATTTCTGAAGATTCTCATATTTTAAGGTAGAGGCTACCTGTAGAATGTCACGAGTTAAATCCACAGATCCTAAGGCAGAAAACTCACCTAAGTTTCTCCCAAGTGAACAGCAGAATGAACCCATTCCTTCAAGGTGTGTAAGGTTCTCATAAGGCCCAGAGAAGCGACTGGGGTTTTATGACTTCTTTAATTAGACAGCATTGCCTGTCATCAGTCTACAGACTACAATAAAATACTCCAGGAGGACTCCACCCTATACCAATCAGGCATGGAAACCTAACTCAGAAAAAAAGCATCAAAGCTCTCTCACAAATTTTTGCAAACATGAAACGTACCTAGGTGCCCCCCTTCCAGTCAGCCTGTAAGGTACTTAGCTCTGCACCAACTCTTCAAAAGACATAGTCTATATAACTGCTACCCCAACAAGACGAATTAAAACACTGCTTAGCAGGCTCCTGTACTACCAAAGTTGATAGTTCACTCCCTTCCACATAGCTTTACAAGAAGAATCCCTCTGCCCTGACAAGTGCAATGCATGTACTGTGATTCCAAATACTCAGCAAAAATACTGCAGGATGTTTCACTCTCCCTTTTACCTTTTTGCACTAGTAGATAGCTTAGCAGTAGTTTTGCTGGTTAATTTGGTGTTCTTCTTCTGCTGGGTGGCAGACGGTTTTCGTTCTTCTTGCTCTTCAGGTTCAGGTGCAGGTGGATCCCTCTGATCGGCATCTGAACTACCACTGCTGGTACTTGGACTTTCATCGTCTGACCTCTGCCTATCACTGGACATCGTGGGGAACTTATTAGGGAAGGAAAAGAGGCAGAATTAGTACAAAAGGAAGTACTCTCTCTTGTCATTCCTCAAGTTCCACTGACCTCTGCCTATCACTGGACATCACACAGAACTTTTTTGGGGAAGAAAAGAAGCGGAGTTCTCACAACAGGCAGGACTCTCTCTTGGCATTCCCCAAGTTCCAGAAAACTTTGAATAGTCAGTTTCAGTGAGAAATTAATCAAAATATACTTCTATGTCTCATACCCAAGGGCTGGAGTTTGACAGCTACAAAGCAATATTTACACTTCTGAAAATACAGATATTTCCAATTTTTAAACCCACTCGCATTTTTTTCATACTTTAAACAATATGCCAATTGTCGACTTTGTTCTAAGACATGAGACAGATTTAGCAGGGTACTTAGGCAATGAACATTAATAACTTATGACACACTGTAAATAACAGACCTCACTGAAAATGTTTTTTAAAAAGTCACTAATAACCTGTAAATATTTACACTGGAGCAGAGCATTTTATCGGGTCCAAACACCAGATCCCCCCTCTGCCCCTCTCTCCGAGAAAATACACTGCCAGTAACACTTCGGTTGATTTCAGATGGAAATGTACACTTGCTCTGAGCATTTAAAGGGCTGGCACGGGGGGGAAGGAGGTTTGGATTTTTGGTGGTGGTAGGGCTTTTTTTAGGAAGGGGAAAAGCCCAGCGACGCATTTAAAGCCACTGAGGTAGCAGCAGCCCCGGTTATTTACATGGCCAGCAGCGAGAACTGCATTTGGCCACCACAGAGCTGCCGGAGGGGGAAGAAGCATAATTCAAACTACACCTTCTGCACAGCTCTCCCCGCCGCCGCTCCCCGCGCAGCTCCGCCAGGCAGACCGACATTTTTCCGCCGATCGGGAAAGGCGGGGGAGTGGGGGGGAGAAGGAGGGGGCTGCCCCGGCGGCCGGGGGGGCCCGAGGAGGAGCGGCGGGAGCTGCGGCAGGGCTGGATCCAGGCGGCCGCCCGGCCGCGCTTTGTGGGGAGAGCCAGCCCGCCTCGGCTCGGCTTGGCTCGGCGGGCGGCGGCGGCGGCTCGCCCGGCCCCGCTCCGCACCGTGCGTGTGCACCAAGTGAGGCGTGAACTCGGGCCGGCCCCGCGCCCCCGGCCGCCGCCAGGCAGCGAGCGCCGAAAACAAGAACAAAGCTCCTCTACCAGCCCCCCCGCCTCCTCCCCGCCTCCCCCCACCGCGCTCGCCCAGCCGCCGCGGCGGCCGCCTCGCCCGCCGCTCCCTTACCTTCGCCGGCGTCCAGTCCCGGTGCTGGGTCGGAGGGGCGGGATGGCGGGGGGCCGGGCCGGGCCCGCGGCGCCCGAGGAGGGGACGGAGGCGGCCGGGGGGCTCTACGGCGGCGGCGGCGGCTCTGTGGCCGGGCAGTGTGGAACATTGAGAGCCGGAGCAGGGG